>CM061532.1:93524330-93623589 GCA_030545055.2 Neoaliturus tenellus | reverse complement strand
CTTTTGGAGGCTTAGCATGCCTCAATAATTATTTTTTAACAACAGTAGTATGGTGCTTAACGAGCCTGGGGGTAGGCCCCTGGGGATCCACCCTTAGGTTTTCGGACCAAGGGTGCTGCTGGACCTCATCACTCGTCACTGGAAACATACGGGTGGTTGGCATCCTTCAGCACGAAGCACCGGGTCCTGACACTGTCCGGTACGTTAGGCTTTATGTCAGTTTATCGGTTAAGATGGGGCCCAGGTCATGATTAGCATGACCTTATGATTCCCTTTAGGGGAACCAAAATTATTGTAGAATGTTTCCCTTATGGAAACTCAAAATTAAGTAAAATTATTTTTTATTTTTCACCTCCCCCTAAGTTGTGAGATTCCCCCGAGGCCTTTGACCGCCGGCGGTCTTAGGCTTCGGGGGAATTTCTTTTTAATTCTTGGATGACCTTGACCTATATTTGTGTGTGAATAAAAAAATAAAATAATTTTTGTTCCACATGTAGTCACAGTCAGCCAACACTTGGCGGATTTTTGCTAAAGTCCTGAGAGCTCGCAGGACTTAGAGCGATATGCGTTAAAGTGTTGGTTGTCTGGGCAGTGGTAAAATATTTTATTTGATATTCACACATAAGTAAGGGTAGCAGCCATCCAAGAGTTAAAGTCCTAGGGGTAGGTGACCCCCCCCCCCCCCCCCCCGACTCCAGACGGGAAGTGAGCCCCCCCCCCCCCCCCCCCCAAATTTTTTTTTTGGATTTTGACCTTGACCAAAAATTTTTTGCTCCGGACGAAAACTGCGCCCCCCCCCCCCCCCCCCGAAATTTTTTTTTTTTTGGATTTTGACCTTGACCAAAAATTTTTTGCTCCGGACGAAAACTGCGCCCCCCCCCCCCCCCCCCCGAATTTTTTTTTTTTGGATTTTGACCTTGACCAAAAATTTTTTGCTCCGGACGAAAACTGCGCCCCCCCCCCCCCCGAATTTTTTTTTTTTTTTTGGATTTTGACCTTGACCAAAAATTTTTTGCTCCGGACGAAAACTGCGCCCCCCCCCCCCCCCCCCCCCGAATTTTTTTTTTTTTTTTTTTAATTTTTGACCTTGACCAAAAATTTTTTGCTCCGGACGAAAACTGCGGGCCCTGGGGGGGGGGGGGGGAGGTGCCAAGCCAGTAGTGTGAAATTGTTACTTCCAGTACAAGTTAAAATAGTAGTGGTAAATTGTTACCACAAACACAAATTTGTGTCTTCAAACTTCTAATGTAACTTAACCCATTTAAATGTAGGTGCCAAGCCAGTAGTGTGAAATTATTACTCCCAGTACAAGTTAAAATAGTAGTGGTAAATTGTTACCACAAACACAAATTTGTGTCTTTAAACTTCTAATTTAACTTAACCCATTTAAATGTTGCTACTTAAAGGTAGCACCGTTTTGGTGCTACCTTTCATGTACTATTTTCTACATGTCCAATTTTGCTTTATGTTTTTTAAACAACACTTTTAATTACCGGTTTAATGTAAAACTATAAAATATGTTTATATATATGAATTATTAACAAAACCTTAGTTTTAACATTAAATGTCATTAGGAAACTTCTAATTGAGATTAAGCCATTTAAATGTTGATACTTTTAGGTAGCACCGTTTTGGTGCTACCTATGGTGTACTATTTTTACATGTCCAATTTTTGCTTTAGGCTTTTAAACAACACTTTTAACTACTGCTACCAGTCTACCACTGAGGTATTTATGAAGCGAGTTTGGTCCATCTTTTTTTATTTCTAGTTACTAAGGTGTTTAGGAATGAAAGGTTAGAATTACTTTTAAGGTTAAAAGAAGCACATGGTGCGAACAGAAAGTTCACTATTGTTTTAAAATTAATGGGCATTAGAAAACTTCTAATTGAGCTTAACCCATTTAAATGTTGCTACTTTAAGGTAGCACCGTTTTGGTGCTACCTTTGGTGTACTATTTTTACATGTCACAAAATATATGGGCCTCTGCTTGACGCAGAGACAGGTACTTGACCCCGTTTCTACCCATCATTAAGTGTACTGAGACTTTAGGTTTTTAAACAACACTTTTAACTACTGGTTTAATGTAAAACTACGAAATATGTTTATATACATGAAATCTTAATAAAACCTTAGTTTTAAAATTAAAGGTAATTTGTAAACTTCTAATTGAGCTTAAACCATTTAAATGTTGCGAATTAAAGGTAGCACCATTTTGGTGCTACCTTTGGTGTACCAATTTTTGCTTTAGGTTTTTAAACATCACTTTTAACTACCGGTTTAATGTAAAACTACGAAATATGTATATATATATATATGAATTCTTAACCAAACCTTAGTTTTAACATTAAACCGTATTTGGAAACTTTTAATTGCTGACTCAGAGACAAGTACTTGGCCCCGTTCCTGTCCATCATTAAGTGTACTTAGGCTTTACATTTTTAAACAAGACTTTTAACTACTGGTTCAATGTAAAACTACAAAATACGTTTATATACATGATAACTTAACAAACCTTAGTTTTCAACATTAAAGGTAATTTGAAAACTTCCAATTGGGCTTAACCTATTTAAATGTTGCTTAACCTATTTAAATGATGCTACTTAAAGGTAGCACCGTTTTGGTGCTACCTTTGGTGTACTATTTTCTACATGTGCAATTTTGCTTTAGGTTTTTAAACAACATTTTTAACTACTGGTTTAATGTAAAACGATAAAATATGTTTATATACATGATAACTCAACAAAACCTTAGTTTTAACATTGAAGGTAATTTACTTGGGAACTTTTAATTGAACTTAGAGCATTTGAATGTTGCTAATTAAAGGTAGCACCGTTTTGGTGCTACCTTTGGTATACTATTTCTTCCTTGTCAAATTTGCTTAAAGTTTTTTAAACAACACTTTTAACTACGGGTTTAATGTTCAAGTACAAAATAACACTTTTAACTACAGGTTTAATGTTAAAGCACAAAATATGTTTATATATGAGCTTCTGCTGACTCAGAGACAAGTACTTGGCACCGTTCCTGTCAATCATTAAGTGTATTGAGGCTTTACGTTTTTAAACAAGACTTTTAACTACTAGTTTAATGTAAAACAATGAAATATGTTTATATATGAGCCTATTTTTGACACAGAGACAGGTATTTGGTTTTGTTCCTGTCCCTAATTAAGTGTACTGAGGCTGTAGGTTTAAAAAAAAAACACTTTTAACTTCTGGTTTAATGTAAAACTACGAAATATGTTTATATACATGAAATCTTAACAAAACCTTAGTTTTAAAATTAAAGGTAATTTGGAAACTTCTAATTGAGCTTAAACCATTTAATTGTTGCGAATTAAAGGTAGCACCGTTTTGGTGCTACCTTTGGTGTACTATTTTTACATGTCCAATTTTGCTTTAGGGTTTTAAACATCACTTTTAACTACCGGTTTAATGTAAAACTACGAAATATGTTTATATATATATATATATATATATATATATATATGAATTCTTAACCAAACCTTAGTTTTAACATTAAACCGTATTTGGAAACTTCTAATTGCTGACTCAGAGACAAGTACTTGGCCCCGTTCCTGTCCATCATTAAGTGTACTTAGGCTTTACGTTTTTAAACAAGACTTTTAACTACTGGTTTAATGTAAAACTACAAAATACGTTTATATACATGATAACTTAACAAAACCTTAGTTTTCAACATTAAAGGTAATTTGGAAACTTCTAATTGGGCTTAACCTATTTAAATGTTGCTTAACCTATTTAAATGATGCTACTTAAAGGTAGCACCGTTTTGGTGCTACCTTTGGTGTACTATTTAATAGCATTTTTATGTGTAAAGTTTAACATAATTAGTTTTGTATTTGATTTTATTATTGTTTGGAACACTTGTTATGTGTTTTAGTTAAGCAAGTCTTATTTTGGTATAAAAAAAAATAATAACCTTTAGCACATGTATGTAAAGCTAATTTTTTAAGTTCAATTTATTAAATAAAAAATGAATGTGGCATTAATATAAAATATATTAAAAAAATCAGTTTAAATAAAAATCTACAGGAAATTGTCAACAAATTTAAAATGTATCATATTACTGTTAAATGTGCAGTATTTCCCTTCATTTTGCATGCCCAGTTGCGCTTCATCATTTATGAAAGTGGTTTGTTGAGTGTGCCCTTATTATTGACATCCGCAAAAAAAAAATTGTTTAAATTTAACATACAATTGTGTATGAGCAGTAGTACTTGTCTACTGCGCATGCGCAGAAGGTTTCCACCACTCTTCGTCGGGTATATAAGCAGGTCGGTTAACCATGCATTTCATTGTTTGGCGAACTTTTGCCAAGTGAACATCTTATTGACAACTTCGGTTATTCCGGATATTTAAAAGGTGTATGCTATTTTTGTTACATTTGACTTTAATATGTCTGAACTGCAGTGTTACATGTTTGATAGTAAACCTGTAGCTGTATTATTTGATCGTGAAAACAATCCATGGTTTAAGGCTAATGATGTATCAGAAATTCTAGAATATAAAAGACCGCGAAAAGCAATAAATGATCTAGTTAAGGAAAAATATAAAAAGTTATGTAAAGATATTGATGGAAACAGTTTAGTGCTACCCTCTAACTTTCAAAAAAGTACCGTATTCATCAATGAACCAGGTTTATATTCCTTAATTTTATCGTCTAAGATGAAATTAGCTAAGCGCTTTCAAGATTGGGTGTTTGAAGAAATACTACCATCAATTCGCAAGTATGGAGAGTATAAACTAAAAAGAGAAAACCTTAAGTTGACTCACTCCTTACGTAAAGCGTTGTCAAATAATCAAAAACTAATTGAAACGTTAATTGATGAAATACCTAAAGTTGCTGTTATACCTGATGATATGGATTTAAAACATATCTTTTGTGTATTGGAAAAGGACACATACTATGAAAAGTATGGAGTAATGGAGTACAAGTGCATTCGTACAGAGAGGAGACGATATAAAAGAGCACTGAAAAGAGCAAAGGAAGATGGTTTTGTACCAAGTTTTACAAGATATCCTGTACCAAACAGTATAAATATCTTTAATAAAGCTAAGGAGGTTATGAATACTTATGGTATGCATTACGAATGTTCTTTGAATAACATACTGACCCCCCATAATTTTGTAAATATTGTAAAAATTATTCTTAATGAATAATAAACTGTATGAATGTATGTATGAATGTGGGACTTATTAGATTGAGAAGTTAAGGTATTAACTTTAGCTACTCATTTGAAAAGTCTGGTGTGAATGAAGGTCACTGGCGCGGTTGACTAAAAGACCCGTAAACCATGTGTGTGTGTGTGTGTGTGTGTGTGTGTGTGTGTGTGTGTGTGTGTGTGTGTGTGTGTGTGTGTGTGTGTGTGTGTGTGTGTGTGTGTGTGTGTGTGTGTGTGTGTGTGTGTGTGTGTGTGTGTGTGAATGTGTGTGTGAATGTGTGGAAAACGACGTACACCCACCTCCTCGTGGTGTTTTCTGGGTAACGCTAAGAGGTGTACAACCAATGTCTTGTAAAACCACATGAATTAATCTATTTGTATTTTTAAAATATACATTCATAGGTATATATACAATAATAACATTTATTTAAATTAAACAAATTTAAAAGCATTTTAAATGCATACAATTTATAATTGTTGCTGCAAAAACACCTCGTGCTTTACTAATAATAGATGAAAACGATATAATGTATGTATAAAATATGAGTTTTTCAATTAATGGAGCTAGAAAAAATAAAGATGGCATTAAATTAGTGTTACCATAAAATTTGTTTATAGAACAATAATTTTTTCTTCATAATTATGTGGGTTTTAAGATCTATATTTAGGTAGCACTAAATTAGAGCTACCATTATGTTAATAAAATAGCTACATACATTTATAATTATATTTTATTATTTAATTATTAAATATATTAAATTTATTCAATGTTAATTTGACTGACTTTTTTACAGCATAAATAAGTATAAAAACACAAAATCTGAAACAAATTAGTCATTTTAATTTTAATGTAAAATGATAAAAGCTCAAAACTTAATACTTTTTTAAAAATTAAACAAAAGTAGCCACAAAATATTGGTGTTACCTTGAAATATTTATAGAAATTATAATATAGTATGGTTTTATTAATTTATAAACTAAATTGAATTCATCCTTATTCTACACATAACGGTAAAACCATTCATTCTAAACCTTAATGCTTAGAACTCTGACATATTGTCTTAGAACTCTGACATATTGTCTTAGAACTCTGACATATTGTCTTTATTTCAAGATACAGCTCAACCTTTCATTATAAATCTTGTTAATTTTTTAAATCTATCTTCTTATTTCTATAAGGGTTTTGTCTGTCACGTCCCTTTTTTCTCTCGACCTACTGAACCGATTTTTAAGATTGAGGTGTCATTTGAAAGCTTAGGATATACCGCAGTGACGAATTATAATTAAAAAGGTCATATTGTTTCAGGCTTCGACCCCCTGGCCTTTGATTTATTTCTAGAGGACGCTTTAAAATGTTGACCAACTTTTATTGCAAGTTCTTTAATGTGAATTGTAATTTAACAGCTGATTACCTTCAGATGAATTTTAAAAGCTAGATAGTAAACAAAAATAGATCTCCGTCACTTCATAATAAGCATTTACATACTGTAGGTGAGATTTACTCATACAGAATCATAAAACGCGCAATTTGCACACGGGCCACCTCGTAATATAATAAAAATATAAAACACATTAACTTTTAACTAATTTACCAATAGGGAATACGCTATTACGGTATTAGTCAAGACCTAAGCCTGGGACCATGATACTTTTTCATTTTGAGATCTCTAGAAGCCAAAAAACACCGTTTGTTCAATTTGATATATATGTATGTGTCCATAAACACGATAACTTTTGAACGGAACCTCTGATTTTGATGAAATTTGGTACAGGGGTGTAAGCCAATATCTACTTAATTTAGTTCGCGAACCATAATGATCGGATTATGGGAACGAGGTTTATGGGGTTTCTAAAGGGTTAAAATTGGGTTTTTGGCATTTTTGAACCTCAATTTTTTTTAAACTTCATGACTTTTAACTAAAACCATTGAAAAGAGCTTAAAACAACAAACAATTTAGTATTTGGAATTTTTACCTAACTTAAATGGTTATTCAGAAAATCCAAACACTATGTTTTCCATGTTATTCTTATGGGAAATCAACAAAACCTTCTATCTTGCTTATTTATTGAAATATCTTGATAAACTTAATATGTACATTAATTAGGAAGCGTTTAACTTATATCTGCTTATAAAACGCATATGGCGGCAAACCTACGTACTCACCTCTATGGGTTTTATGGAAAAACTAAAAAAAAACAAAAAAAAAACACCACAACCTGATAAAATTTGGTATGTACATTCACTAGGTAGGGTTTAACTTATATTTATCAACGAAACCCATATGGAGGCAAACCTACATACTTTAAACCCCCATGGATTTTATGAGAAAAAATAGAAAATATACCAAAATTCCATTGGAAAGTTGCTGAGTAAGCAGGTCTGCTGCGATGGGGGTATTATATTTATAGTTACATTAAGGTAGCATTATTTTGATGCCACCTTTACATAAAATATATTAATTCAATTATCTTATTGTTTTATTTTGTATTTACATTAAATTTAGTCTACATGTGGGAATTGAGACACCAATTTTTCATTGTTTTATTGTGTATTTACATTAAATTTAGTCTACATGTGGGAATTGAGACACAAATTTTTGGAAAATGAATGCATATAATCATGGGATATAGTCTTTATTCTGTAAACCCGGCTTACCCCTTAATCGTTTCCCCTTTAAATTTTCATTTTATTAAATTTAAAGTGGAAACACTTCTTTTTAGAAACAAATTTGTGCTATTATCATTCACTTTTCTTTGTTTAAATTAAATGTAGTCCTTTTTACTCTACTTATAAAGCAGAAAAGATAATATTTCTGGAACTTAAATCATATAGTTTTGAAACTTGAAACATTATTCCGAACATACAATTTAACTCTCCGATTGTAAATATAGGATGAGAAAAGCTAAAATTTCTATATTTATAGTTATAGTTATAGGCATTTAGTCAAATGTCTATATAACTCGATAATGGATTGACGGATTAGGACAAGCGATACATCATTGAAAAAGGTCTATGTAAGACGAAAATTTAAGTAAAAGAAGAATTTGGTTATCTTATTTTAGTCAAAAGTTATGCGAATTATTTTAAATAAATACCCCCTCTCCTTGCTTTTCCCCCACCTCCCAGGTCAATAATTGGTCACGGCTAGCTGTTACCCCTCTTATTAGCATACCGTTATAAAAGCGGAGCGAGCGTTGTTCACTCCTTCATTCCGCTTCTACAAGCCACTCTTGTTGTTTTGTCTCTGCTGTTTACAATATCACTTGCTTCAAAATGCCTCCTCGTCTCAATGAAAATTTCAATTCCTCCGAAATTTCTGATGTTTTTGAACAACCTGAAGACACTTTAAATGACAACAGTGACAGTGAAGATGATGATGAAGATGATGATTATACCGTTGAAATTAATGAAGAACTCAAAGTTATAGCAATTAATCCACAATCCCCATTCGATACAATAGATAAATTCATGTCTGAAGCTCATAAATGGTTGGACTCAGGATCTTATGTACGAATTGGCTCCTTTATATTGTATGATGATTGTAATTCTTTTCTTGTAACACCAAATGATAGAGACCGCATGCGACAGTGGGCACAAACAATAAAGGAGTGCTACGAAGAAGGTGTGGATGTTGGCGGCTATTTTACAGCGCAAGTCGTTTAATAACCAAACTACCCTTTCCCCACCCTATCCCTTCCCAATCCTTATTCCTTCCCTCTCCCCATTTTTAAAACTCATAAATGGCGGGGCTATGAACCTCCAGGTTTCTACTTTTGACTAAAATAAGATAACCAAATTCTTCTTTTACTTAAATGTTCGTCTTACATAGACCTTTTTCAATGATGTATCGCTTGTCCTAATCCGTCAATCCATTATCGAGTTATATAGACATTTGACTAAATGCCTATAACTATAACTATAAATATAGAAATTTTAGCTTTTCTCATCCTATATTTACAATCGGAGAGTTAAATTGTATGTTCGGAATAATGTTTCAAGTTTCAAAACTATATGATTTAAGTTCCAGAAATATTATCTTTTCTGCTTTATAAGTAGAGTAAAAAGGACTACATTTAATTTAAACAAAGAAAAGTGAATGATAATAGCACAAATTTGTTTCTAAAAAGAAGTGTTTCCACTTTAAATTTAATAAAATGAAAATTTAAAGGGGAAACGATTAAGGGGTAAGCCGGGTTTACAGAATAAAGACTATATCCCATGATTATATGCATTCATTTTCCAAAAATTGGTGTCTCAATTCCCACATGTAGACTAAATTTAATGTAAATACACAATAAAACAATGAAAAATTGGTGTCTCAATTCCCACATGTAGACTAAATTTAATGTAAATACAAAATAAAACAATAAGATAATTGAATTAATATATTTTATGTAAAGGTGGCATCAAAATAATGCTACCTTAATGTAACTATAAATATAATACCCCCATCGCAGCAGACCTGCTTACTCAGCAACTTTCCAATGGAATTTTGGTATATTTTCTATTTTTTCTCATAAAATCCATGGGGGTTTAAAGTATGTAGGTTTGCCTCCATATGGGTTTCGTTGATAAATATAAGTTAAACCCTACCTAGTGAATGTACATACCAAATTTTATCAGGTTGTGGTGTTTTTTTTTTGTTTTTTTTTAGTTTTTCCATAAAACCCATAGAGGTGAGTACGTAGGTTTGCCGCCATATGCGTTTTATAAGCAGATATAAGTTAAACGCTTCCTAATTAATGTACATATTAAGTTTATCAAGATATTTCAATAAATAAGCAAGATAGAAGGTTTTGTTGATTTCCCATAAGAATAACATGGAAAACATAGTGTTTGGATTTTCTGAATAACCATTTAAGTTAGGTAAAAATTCCAAATACTAAATTGTTTGTTGTTTTAAGCTCTTTTCAATGGTTTTAGTTAAAAGTCATGAAGTTTAAAAAAAATTGAGGTTCAAAAATGCCAAAAACCCAATTTTAACCCTTTAGAAACCCCATAAACCTCGTTCCCATAATCCGATCATTATGGTTCGCGAACTAAATTAAGTAGATATTGGCTTACACCCCTGTACCAAATTTCATCAAAATCAGAGGTTCCGTTCAAAAGTTATCGTGTTTATGGACACATACATATATATCAAATTGAACAAACGGTGTTTTTTGGCTTCTAGAGATCTCAAAATGAAAAAGTATCATGGTCCCAGGCTTAGGTCTTGACTAATACCGTAATAGCGTATTCCCTATTGGTAAATTAGTTAAAAGTTAATGTGTTTTATATTTTTATTATATTACGAGGTGGCCCGTGTGCAAATTGCGCGTTTTATGATTCTGTATGAGTAAATCTCACCTACAGTATGTAAATGCTTATTATGAAGTGACGGAGATCTATTTTTGTTTACTATCTAGCTTTTAAAATTCATCTGAAGGTAATCAGCTGTTAAATTACAATTCACATTAAAGAACTTGCAATAAAAGTTGGTCAACATTTTAAAGCGTCCTCTAGAAATAAATCAAAGGCCAGGGGGTCGAAGCCTGAAACAATATGACCTTTTTAATTATAATTCGTCACTGCGGTATATCCTAAGCTTTCAAATGACACCTCAATCTTAAAAATCGGTTCAGTAGGTCGAGAGAAAAAAGGGACGTGACAGACAAAACCCTTATAGAAATAAGAAGATAGATTTAAAAAATTAACAAGATTTATAATGAAAGGTTGAGCTGTATCTTGAAATAAAGACAATATGTCAGAGTTCTAAGACAATATGTCAGAGTTCTAAGACAATATGTCAGAGTTCTAAGCATTAAGGTTTAGAATGAATGGTTTTACCGTTATGTGTAGAATAAGGATGAATTCAATTTAGTTTATAAATTAATAAAACCATACTATATTATAATTTCTATAAATATTTCAAGGTAACACCAATATTTTGTGGCTACTTTTGTTTAATTTTTAAAAAAGTATTAAGTTTTGAGCTTTTATCATTTTACATTAAAATTAAAATGACTAATTTGTTTCAGATTTTGTGTTTTTATACTTATTTATGCTGTAAAAAAGTCAGTCAAATTAACATTGAATAAATTTAATATATTTAATAATTAAATAATAAAATATAATTATAAATGTATGTAGCTATTTTATTAACATAATGGTAGCTCTAATTTAGTGCTACCTAAATATAGATCTTAAAACCCACATAATTATGAAGAAAAACTTATTGTTCTATAAACAAATTTTATGGTAACACTAATTTAATGCCATCTTTATTTTTTCTAGCTCCATTAATTGAAAAACTCATATTTTATACATACATTATATCGTTTTCATCTATTATTAGTAAAGCACGAGGTGTTTTTGCAGCAACAATTATAAATTGTATGCATTTAAAATGCTTTTAAATTTGTTTAATTTAAATAAATGTTATTATTGTATATATACCTATGAATGTATATTTTAAAAATACAAATAGATTAATTCATGTGGTTTTACAAGACATTGGTTGTACACCTCTTAGCGTTACCCAGAAAACACCACGAGGAGGTGGGTGTACGTCGTTTTCCACACATTCACACACACATTCACACACACACACACACACACACACACACACACACACACACACACACACACACACACACACACACACACACACACACACACACACACACACACACACACACACACACACACACACATGGTTTACGGGTCTTTTAGTCAACCGCGCCAGTGACCTTCATTCACACCAGACTTTTCAAATGAGTAGCTAAAGTTAATACCTTAACTTCTCAATCTAATAAGTCCCACATTCATACATACATTCATACAGTTTATTATTCATTAAGAATAATTTTTACAATATTTACAAAATTATGGGGGGTCAGTATGTTATTCAAAGAACATTCGTAATGCATACCATAAGTATTCATAACCTCCTTAGCTTTATTAAAGATATTTATACTGTTTGGTACAGGATATCTTGTAAAACTTGGTACAAAACCATCTTCCTTTGCTCTTTTCAGTGCTCTTTTATATCGTCTCCTCTCTGTACGAATGCACTTGTACTCCATTACTCCATACTTTTCATAGTATGTGTCCTTTTCCAATACACAAAAGATATGTTTTAAATCCATATCATCAGGTATAACAGCAACTTTAGGTATTTCATCAATTAACGTTTCAATTAGTTTTTGATTATTTGACAACGCTTTACGTAAGGAGTGAGTCAACTTAAGGTTTTCTCTTTTTAGTTTATACTCTCCATACTTGCGAATTGATGGTAGTATTTCTTCAAACACCCAATCTTGAAAGCGCTTAGCTAATTTCATCTTAGACGATAAAATTAAGGAATATAAACCTGGTTCATTGATGAATACGGTACTTTTTTGAAAGTTAGAGGGTAGCACTAAACTGTTTCCATCAATATCTTTACATAACTTTTTATATTTTTCCTTAACTAGATCATTTATTGCTTTTCGCGGTCTTTTATATTCTAGAATTTCTGATACATCATTAGCCTTAAACCATGGATTGTTTTCACGATCAAATAATACAGCTACAGGTTTACTATCAAACATGTAACACTGCAGTTCAGACATATTAAAGTCAAATGTAACAAAAATAGCATACACCTTTTAAATATCCGGAATAACCGAAGTTGTCAATAAGATGTTCACTTGGCAAAAGTTCGCCAAACAATGAAATGCATGGTTAACCGACCTGCTTATATACCCGACGAAGAGTGGTGGAAACCTTCTGCGCATGCGCAGTAGACAAGTACTACTGCTCATACACAATTGTATGTTAAATTTAAACAATTTTTTTTTGCGGATGTCAATAATAAGGGCACACTCAACAAACCACTTTCATAAATGATGAAGCGCAACTGGGCATGCAAAATGAAGGGAAATACTGCACATTTAACAGTAATATGATACATTTTAAATTTGTTGACAATTTCCTGTAGATTTTTATTTAAACTGATTTTTTTAATATATTTTATATTAATGCCACATTCATTTTTTATTTAATAAATTGAACTTAAAAAATTAGCTTTACATACATGTGCTAAAGGTTATTATTTTTTTTTATACCAAAATAAGACTTGCTTAACTAAAACACATAACAAGTGTTCCAAACAATAATAAAATCAAATACAAAACTAATTATGTTAAACTTTACACATAAAAATGCTATTAAATAGTACACCAAAGGTAGCACCAAAACGGTGCTACCTTTAAGTAGCATCATTTAAATAGGTTAAGCAACATTTAAATAGGTTAAGCCCAATTAGAAGTTTCCAAATTACCTTTAATGTTGAAAACTAAGGTTTTGTTAAGTTATCATGTATATAAACGTATTTTGTAGTTTTACATTAAACCAGTAGTTAAAAGTCTTGTTTAAAAACGTAAAGCCTAAGTACACTTAATGATGGACAGGAACGGGGCCAAGTACTTGTCTCTGAGTCAGCAATTAGAAGTTTCCAAATACGGTTTAATGTTAAAACTAAGGTTTGGTTAAGAATTCATATATATATATATATATATATATATATATAAACATATTTCGTAGTTTTACATTAAACCGGTAGTTAAAAGTGATGTTTAAAACCCTAAAGCAAAATTGGACATGTAAAAATAGTACACCAAAGGTAGCACCAAAACGGTGCTACCTTTAATTCGCAACAATTAAATGGTTTAAGCTCAATTAGAAGTTTCCAAATTACCTTTAATTTTAAAACTAAGGTTTTGTTAAGATTTCATGTATATAAACATATTTCGTAGTTTTACATTAAACCAGAAGTTAAAAGTGTTTTTTTTTTAAACCTACAGCCTCAGTACACTTAATTAGGGACAGGAACAAAACCAAATACCTGTCTCTGTGTCAAAAATAGGCTCATATATAAACATATTTCATTGTTTTACATTAAACTAGTAGTTAAAAGTCTTGTTTAAAAACGTAAAGCCTCAATACACTTAATGATTGACAGGAACGGTGCCAAGTACTTGTCTCTGAGTCAGCAGAAGCTCATATATAAACATATTTTGTGCTTTAACATTAAACCTGTAGTTAAAAGTGTTATTTTGTACTTGAACATTAAACCCGTAGTTAAAAGTGTTGTTTAAAAACTTTAAGCAAATTTGACAAGGAAGAAATAGTATACCAAAGGTAGCACCAAAACGGTGCTACCTTTAATTAGCAACATTCAAATGCTCTAAGTTCAATTAAAAGTTCCCAAGTAAATTACCTTCAATGTTAAAACTAAGGTTTTGTTGAGTTATCATGTATATAAACATATTTTATCGTTTTACATTAAACCAGTAGTTAAAAATGTTGTTTAAAAACCTAAAGCAAAATTGCACATGTAGAAAATAGTACACCAAAGGTAGCACCAAAACGGTGCTACCTTTAAGTAGCATCATTTAAATAGGTTAAGCAACATTTAAATAGGTTAAGCCCAATTGGAAGTTTTCAAATTACCTTTAATGTTGAAAACTAAGGTTTGTTAAGTTATCATGTATATAAACGTATTTTGTAGTTTTACATTGAACCAGTAGTTAAAAGTCTTGTTTAAAAATGTAAAGCCTAAGTACACTTAATGATGGACAGGAACGGGGCCAAGTACTTGTCTCTGAGTCAGCAATTAAAAGTTTCCAAATACGGTTTAATGTTAAAACTAAGGTTTGGTTAAGAATTCATATATATATATATACATATTTCGTAGTTTTACATTAAACCGGTAGTTAAAAGTGATGTTTAAAAACCTAAAGCAAAAATTGGTACACCAAAGGTAGCACCAAAATGGTGCTACCTTTAATTCGCAACATTTAAATGGTTTAAGCTCAATTAGAAGTTTACAAATTACCTTTAATTTTAAAACTAAGGTTTTATTAAGATTTCATGTATATAAACATATTTCGTAGTTTTACATTAAACCAGTAGTTAAAAGTGTTGTTTAAAAACCTAAAGTCTCAGTACACTTAATGATGGGTAGAAACGGGGTCAAGTACCTGTCTCTGCGTCAAGCAGAGGCCCATATATTTTGTGACATGTAAAAATAGTACACCAAAGGTAGCACCAAAACGGTGCTACCTTAAAGTAGCAACATTTAAATGGGTTAAGCTCAATTAGAAGTTTTCTAATGCCCATTAATTTTAAAACAATAGTGAACTTTCTGTTCGCACCATGTGCTTCTTTTAACCTTAAAAGTAATTCTAACCTTTCATTCCTAAACACCTTAGTAACTAGAAATAAAAAAAGATGGACCAAACTCGCTTCATAAATACCTCAGTGGTAGACTGGTAGCAGTAGTTAAAAGTGTTGTTTAAAAGCCTAAAGCAAAAATTGGACATGTAAAAATAGTACACCATAGGTAGCACCAAAACGGTGCTACCTAAAAGTATCAACATTTAAATGGCTTAATCTCAATTAGAAGTTTCCTAATGACATTTAATGTTAAAACTAAGGTTTTGTTAATAATTCATATATATAAACATATTTTATAGTTTTACATTAAACCGGTAATTAAAAGTGTTGTTTAAAAAACATAAAGCAAAATTGGACATGTAGAAAATAGTACATGAAAGGTAGCACCAAAACGGTGCTACCTTTAAGTAGCAACATTTAAATGGGTTAAGTTAAATTAGAAGTTTAAAGACACAAATTTGTGTTTGTGGTAACAATTTACCACTACTATTTTAACTTGTACTGGGAGTAATAATTTCACACTACTGGCTTGGCACCTACATTTAAATGGGTTAAGTTACATTAGAAGTTTGAAGACACAAATTTGTGTTTGTGGTAACAATTTACCACTACTATTTTAACTTGTACTGGAAGTAACAATTTCACACTACTGGCTTGGCACCTCCCCCCCCCCCCCCCCAGGGCCCGCAGTTTTCGTCCGGAGCAAAAAATTTTTGGTCAAGGTCAAAAATTTAAAAAAAAAAAAAAAAATTCGGGGGGGGGGGGGGGGGGCGCAGTTTTCGTCCGGAGCAAAAAATTTTTGGTCAAGGTCAAAATCCAAAAAAAAAAAAATTCGGGGGGGGGGGGGGGGGCGCAGTTTTCGTCCGGAGCAAAAAATTTTTGGTCAAGGTCAAAATCCAAAAAAAAAAATTCGGGGGGGGGGGGGGGGGGGGGCGCAGTTTTCGTCCGGAGCAAAAAATTTTTGGTCAAGGTCAAAATCCAAAAAAAAAAAATTTCGGGGGGGGGGGGGGGGGGGCGCAGTTTTCGTCCGGAGCAAAAAATTTTTGGTCAAGGTCAAAATCCAAAAAAAAAATTTGGGGGGGGGGGGGGGGGCTCACTTCCCGTCTGGAGTCGGGGGGGGGGGGGGGGGGGGGGGTCACCTACCCCTAGGACTTTAACTCTTGGATGGCTGCTACCCTTACTTATGTGTGAATATCAAATAAAATATTTTACCACTGCCCAGACAACCAACACTTTAACGCATATCGCTCTAAGTCCTGCGAGCTCTCAGGACTTTAGCAAAAATCCGCCAAGTGTTGGCTGACTGTGACTACATGTGGAACAAAAATTATTTTATTTTTTTATTCACACACAAATATAGGTCAAGGTCATCCAAGAATTAAAAAGAAATTCCCCCGAAGCCTAAGACCGCCGGCGGTCAAAGGCCTCGGGGGAATCTCACAACTTAGGGGGAGGTGAAAAATAAAAAATAATTTTACTTAATTTTGAGTTTCCATAAGGGAAACATTCTACAATAATTTTGGTTCCCCTAAAGGGAATCATAAGGTCATGCTAATCATGACCTGGGCCCCATCTTAACCGATAAACTGACATAAAGCCTAACGTACCGGACAGTGTCAGGACCCGGTGCTTCGTGCTGAAGGATGCCAACCACCCGTATGTTTCCAGTGACGAGTGATGAGGTCCAGCAGCACCCTTGGTCCGAAAACCTAAGGGTGGATCCCCAGGGGCCTACCCCCAGGCTCGTTAAGCACCATACTACTGTTGTTAAAAAATAATTATTGAGGCATGCTAAGCCTCCAAAAGAAATTATTTTATGGAGGCTTCTAAGCCTCAAACCTAACACTTTAACTGCCAATTTACAGAGGCTAATCCTCCAATATACGAATTTAGAAAATATTTTTTCTTAGGGACAACCTGTGGAAGATTAGTACAAAGAAATATTTTACAACACAAAACTTAAACATAGGGGGATTCATGTTACAAAAAATAAAAAATTTTTACTTAATTTTGAGTTTCCACAAGGGAAACATGCTAAATAATTTTGGTTCCCAATGGGAATCATAAGGTCATGCTAATCATGACCTGGGCCCCATCTTAACCAGTACACTGACATAAAGCCTAATGCAATGCACTGACATAAAGCCTAATGTACCGGTCAGTGTCAGGGCCGACACTTCGTGCTGAAGGATGCCAACCACCCGTATGTTGCCAGTGACGAGTGATGAGGTCCAGCAGCGCCGCTGGCACAAGGCCTAACGGTGGATCCCCAGGGGCCAACCCCCAGGCTCGTTAAGTGTCATACTATTGTTGGTAAAAAATAATTCTTGAGGCATGCTAAGCCTCGAAAAAAATTTAATTTTACGGAGGCTTCTAAGCCTCAAACCTAACAGTATAACTATTTACATAGGCTAAGGAAGCCAAAAATTTATAAAAACTAATTTTAGGGACAACCTGTGGAAGATTAATACAAAGAAATATTTTTCTAAACACAAGACTTAGACTAACACCAACCTGTGGAAATATTAGCACACACAAATATTTTTCACTGCACAACCAACACCGAGCACCAAGCAGCAAGCACAAAATAAAATTATTTCCTAACACTACACATGCCATGCCTTAGACTAGAAAAGAATTCCCAATATAATGCGGCGCCAACATTACATTGCGAATCCTGTAGGGCAGAGCTTCAACCACTCAGCTGAAGTGTTTGAAAGCAACTGCGAGGAAGCTAAGCCTCAGAGAACCGAAGGTGAGCCGGTCAGGAGTGAGGGAACCGGACCTGGTTACGTAAACAGGCAGACCTCGACACGTACTTGTTTGCGGCATTGGACAATCTCCAAGAGCCACACCTGAATACATTACTAACCGGATCTCATTATGCAACACATGTCAAGGTATGGCAACGCCTCGGGCTATGCCACCTCCTCCTCCCCCCGGGGGGGGGGGGGGGGGCGCACTTTTCGTCCGGAGCCGAGGGGGGGGGGGGAGGGGTCTTGGGACTTAGAATATTTTCGGTCCAAGACAGTTGCAGTATAGAATAATATTTCATTTCATTTCATTTTATTTTGTCTCTCTCAGCTCAGCCTACAGTCAGTGTTGGTTGGGAACAAATTTAATTTTGTCTCCGGTATCGCTTGCATATTACATAACACTTATATAACCAACCCATGTCTGCCGTCTTGCCTCTAAAAACAAGTCAGTTACTCGCCAGCCTTCTCCCACGACGCATGGTATACGCTGCGCCTTAACACTACCAGACTTTCTGTGAGTAAAATTTCAATTTTTACATCATTCCCTCTTATTATATGACTTGGCAAAAATATATCGCTACCTGTTTGCTACAAAATTAATTTTTATTTAGCTCTACAAGCCTCCTAATATTTTCGCAGATGTGTTTAAATATTTTAACCTCATGATTAAATTTTGTTCCACACTGGTGGATTTTGAACTTAGCTGCAAAATTGAACCATGCACATCTTGTACAAATATTATTTTTTTTTCATTTAGCTCTACCTCTTTATTAACCTAACAATAAGTTTTTTCTTGGACTTAAATTTTATACTAGTCTCGCTGTTATTTTTTCTACACAGTACGTGTTAATACTCGGACAGTTCGCAGCAAACTGTTTCTAAACATAGCAACACCAGACCGCATTACCCCCACCACTACAGCCCTGTTCCCCCACTACTTCCAGCTTAGGTGCTACAATTGACTGAGTTTTTCAGTTTTATACTAACCTTACTGTGAGACACAGCTATGGCTGAAACTTTGCGAGAAAAATTATTAAGAGTAAAATTTTTGCTGGCAAAGCAAAATAATTCTGTTAGGGTGTCCAAGACTTCCACTTTGACAAAAATGAAACGCTGCCTTAGGAATAATCCAAAATTTTACTCAAGGGACACCAAGATCACTATGGATGATAAAATGTTTCAAAAACTTTTAGACGAGCTAACTTTTGCCAGTAAAATAACGCTGGTGACTCCAATTCCAGACTAAGTGTCAAGGTCACTTAGAAATTAATAAAAAAAATTTATTTTCTTAACAAATATTTCCACTCCAAGTAACGGAGGTCCAGCAAAAGAACAAACTCGGATGAGTTGTTGGAAAAAAATAATTTTTTTATTTTTTCTCATCTGACCACTTAACCCCCACCACATAACTGGGTACCTAGGATGCATGGAGCGACTTGGTCAGTCGCTATTCGACTCTTGCAGTGTGCACATCACACTTTTTCCGCTCAATTTACATAACTGGAGTTCTAAATGAAATATTTAGCTAAAACTTACATATTTCACAAGTTTTAAGCGAAACTAAAAATCGCGAAAAAATAATTTTTTTTTTTTTTATATGGTTCAAAATTTTACAAGTCTCAAGGTCACCTAAGAAAACAATTAGAAAAAAAATTATTTTTTTTTTATATAGCTCAAAATTTTACAAGTCCCAAGTTCATCTGAGAAAAAATAATATTGTTTTTTTCATAATGTTTCCAACAAGTACAAACTCGAATGAGTTGTTGGAAAAAAATAATTTTTTTTATTTTTTGCATCTGACCACTTTAACCCCCACCACGCGGCCTGGTACCCGGACGGCGCGGTGCTGTCCGGTCAGTCGGCGTCCGGCTCCCGCGCGGTGATGACACCACCACCGTCGGCTGTTCGCAATTTTGTTTCCAGTTGGGCTTCTGGTTTCTCCAGTGGGTAAGTGGAAATAAAAATTATTTATTTTTTTAGTTTTAAGAGTGGGGTTGCTAGGGTTCAGGTCAATGGCCTCTGAGGAATGCCTTACGTCACATTTGGTAGGTTTTTCGGTCTGGTCGCTGGGAAAATAAATTTTTCTTTGCACTTTTGTGGTTTCTCGTGGATTTTCGCTCCGCAGCCGAATACTAGGAACCACAAGAGTGCAAAGAAAAATTTTTTTGTCTTTCCGCGTGACCTTGACCTTAATTACGTCAATGACGTCATTATGGTGACGTCAGCGGTGATGACGTCGTCATGACGTCATTTCTATTACGTCATACCTATGACGTCATAGAAATGACGTCATCGATGACGTCACCGATGACGTCATTCGTGACGTCAGTGACCTTGGTGACGTCAGCATTCCTCAGGGGTCATTGACCTGAGCCAGCAGCCCTACTTTGCCACTACTCCAAAGTTCCTTTAAAAACCACCAGAGTTTGTCATTCCTCCACTTGTTTCTTGGTATACATAGTTAAACTTGAGTTTAACACTTATATTATTTCCCATTACTGCATTAATTTTTATTTTTCAATAATATACATTCAAGTCGTCGAACAACGAGTGTAGAGATCACTTTTACTATATGATATAAAAAAAACGTTCATTTCATTAATATTTTAAATCTGTATAAGTAATATAATTTTTTAGTGAAATGCAATAATACTATAAGTATTATTAACTAGTATAAGTCAATTTTACAGTGTGTCCAGCTTCATCCTAAACAAATTTTTACCACGTTATTCAGGAAGTAAAAATTAAATAAATAAAGAATAAAAAATAATAAGCAACCACTACTTATCTTGTATTATATCTTGAAACGATATACTACTATTTAATCAATGATTTCTTTATTTAGAATTATTTTTTGGAAAGTCCTTCAAATCTGTTAGGAGGCATTCGAGAAGTTTTCTTATGGGGTGATGTCTGCCTATTTGTATGTAATTTTTAAATAATCCTTGGTCTTTAAAAACAATTTAGGGTGTCTAATTCAGACTTGGCACAACCACTGATTGTGTTAAGACACAATGCATATCAATATTGACATTTATAACTTTTTGGTTTCAAAATATAAACTTTTTAAAATTTTCTAAGAAAACATTTGAAAAAAAGGAATTAAAATATATATTATTTAGAAACAAATCGAAAAAATAATTTCCTAACAAATAATGTTTATAAGGTAAACGATTAAACTATATCCGAGAAACACCGTAATAATATGATTCATCATTTATAAAACCGTTAAAAGTTTGTGGAAGCCGTGTTTACACAACAACAAATAAATACAATGTAGTTTATCTTTTTGCTACATTCTAATCATTACGTTATTTGACCTTATTTAATCAACTAAATTTAGCAAATATTTTGTAACTAGGTAACAGTTTTATGATATTTAAAATTTTATAGATATTTAGCTTTGATAAATTGAAACAGCCACTATGGTTTGTAACTGTAAGAGTTATAATTTCTCAAACCATTTTCATTTATGCCTTACAAAATTCAATAGTTATGCCAAGTTTGCATCCAGTTCAAATGCAGATCATTTCAAATTTACTATGAATTGTTTTAAAATTACGGCCTATATACAGAGAGATGGCAATCAGTAGAGCAATGTTACATGCATTGTTTTCTTTATTTTTGGCCTACTGATTAACATTGCATAGAAGCGTTGTAAATCTTCATGTTGGACTTCCTTTAAAAACTGTATTTCCTAGGAAATCATAAAATATTATAATTTTTGATATGTGCACCGTTAAAGTAATACAAACTAAAATGGAAAGGAACTTGCATAAAAAAATCTATGAAAATATTATGAAAACTCCATATTTTAAAATTAGTTTAAACGTAGTTTGTTTCGTAATTATTCCCAAAAATATGCACCTGTTGATGTTTTTAAATCTGATTTATGTAGTGATTGGCTTTCTTCACAAGAATTAATACATTCTTAATGGAACATATTAAAGGACAAAACTCGCAAAATCTTTTCTTAATCGTCTTTGTAAAAACTAGTATTATTTATTTTTTTTAATTTTATCCAGATCTAGCTAACTTAAAAATAATATCTACCTAAAACATTTTTTTAGGTAATACCTTTTAAGACAATTTTGCATATATTATACGGTTTCTGGATTATTCACCTTACATGGAATTTTCCATTTAGATTTACAAGATTGAAATACATTTTTACGCAAAAAAAAAATCTTGAAAGTTATTTTTTCATCATTCAAAACCCAATTTCTAAATTGAAGAAACAATATTGGTAAAAAGAATAATAAAACATTCTAAAAAATGAAAATAATAGTAAAAATTATAGTTAAAACACTGCTGTTAAAAAGCAAGATTAAATTTAAATAAACAAATTCGGAGAAAAAATACTTAAATTGAGAATTTGATCATTTTTCAATACTTCATAGAAATTTATTATCTTGATTATTAATATAATTGGATGATTATTTTACGAACCCCGTAAAGGGTCCGGATTTGAATAGGGCGTGCAGTATTTCCTGATTGTTGTAATTAGCGAATTAAAGGGGATGACCGGCGAATGGTGGAGGGTCCTGGGAGTTTCTCTGTAGTGTTGCAAGGGCTGATGTGTACCTCGCACTGCCTCAGCAATGTCTCCTCCTGTGTGTTGTCAGAAGGTGCATTTATCAGAAAGGGTCTTTTGTCAGGAAGTGCACCATGAATGCAGAGATCGGACTGTGCATTGTATTGTGCGTTTCATTGCTGGGAAAACTAGGTTCGTGCCAAGGGAACTAAGGGTAAGGGGGTCCTTTCTCTTACCGCAGGAGGTCTTCAAGGGGTATACCGGTTTGCGGGCAATCGGAGGGCCACCCCTGGCCGCAAGATGCGGACCAACAAGGAATCGGTGAAACCTTTGACTTAAAGGTGAAACCAGGTGCAGTAAAAAACTTGCCTATCAATGCTTTCAAACTCAGAGTTAAAAAACTTTTTGGTTGAAAACCCTATTTACAGGACAGGGGAATTTTTTGATCTTGATCTTAATCTATTACAAAGGTAATAGGCCTAGCTTGTAATATATTGTATAAATTTGACGAGACTGATGGCATGTAAATGTTGTATATAGTCAATAAAGTTCTTGATTCTTGATTCTTTAAGTCTCCCCCAATCACGGCGAGACAGTGTCGCGAGAGGTATAGGCATTGAAGTCAGTCACGCTCCTCTTAAGAAATTCAGTGATGCAACGGACAGTGGGAGAAAGTCCTCCAAATGTGTTAGGAAGCAGGTGAGACGTTTTCTATTGCGAGAACATTTCTCGGAGGGATGAAAAAGTCTTGCTAGGTTCAAAAGAATATCAACACGTTGGTGAGGGAATTGCTGAACTGAACACCCTGTTTGCCACTTTGAAAACAGTCTGCAAGCAAGAGGATGACGCGCTGGGTAGTTTTCGTCAATTTGTATGTAACAGAGAGGTTAGAACGTGCCGTAGAAGATACCGGCCAAGAATACAGGAAAGTCACCTCCGGGACTCAGTTCTTGCAGCCGGAAAATCAAGCAATAGAGGAGAGCAAGCGAGAGTTCTGGCTCATACGACCAGCCCAAGCCGGGAGAAAAAAGACCGCGTAAAGCTGTGGTGGAAAAGGTTTTCGGCGACCCCAGTGAGACACATTAAGTCTCCGTTCATCCTTCAAGAAGTGGCTATTGCAAAAGACTGTCCTAGATATTTCTGAGGAATTGGCCACCAGGCTTCTTAAATTTGGCTTTCTCCAAGTGGTGTGTTTGAGGACAACGCTAGTGTTTAGGGGCTTCAAGTGCCTAGACTATGTTCATCATCGCAGCGAGTGCACGTGAAATCATTGGTCCGCTATTTCAAAACAGCTTATTTATCCGTGCTTCGCAATGTTACTCGTGTTGCAATGCCAACTAGGAAGGATTTTTGGCCTTTGGGTGAGTTCATTCGCTATGCTCTCTCGTTGTCAGGTTTAGCTCGTTAGCCTCAAGTCTATAATATCCTTTAGTATTTTATTACCAATATTTTCTCAATACTTTGAGTAAGAACGGCTGTTATAAATTAGTACTCTAAATGTAATCACGTGTTCATCTCTAGAATTTTGCCCCAATAAGAATAACATGGTAACTTTTATGACTTGTGGGATGGAGCCCTATGTAGGTTGGGATATCGTCAATTTTTCTGGAGCTTTCACGTCAAGAGTTTTAAATCAACTATATAGTTGTAGGGGTTTTGACTTCTGGGAATGCTTAAATAACTTGTGTTACACCCTACATTCAAAACCCAACTTGTATTTATATATTTAGATAAATGCGGAGAAGCAGCACACGATCATAAAAGTTTTCTGAAACCGGGTCACTGTTTCCTCTTCATTCAGAGAATGCAGACGCTGCATTCGACTATGTCACTGGTTCCGGGGCGTCTTGAGTTTTTAGGCTCGGCTTACAAAAATGCTAAACAAGCCGAGTGGAAACCACGGAAAAAACTAAAATTAAAAAGGAGAAGATTATAAAATAAAATTTTTATAAGAACCTGAAGGGCAAAATACTGGTGATCTAAAACAATATCCTCCCCCCCCCACCCCGGAGGTAATATGATAAACGAGAACTAAGCCTGGGAAAGGTGTGGATGTAGTGATTATCACCCAAGCGAGTCCCATCCAACATCCGGAAAAAGGGTAAATAATAATACCAGGTTAGAATCCTAAAGAGTAGAGGAGGTTTTTTAGTGAGTAAACCCGTTTTTAGGGGAGCCCCACACTACAGGCTGGTCACCTGTGTTCGTAATACATTTTTCACGCCTGTCCCTCAGAAAAAATCGCTGTAAATAATAAGTTAAATTTATATTAATTTTGTTGTAGCACGTTTTTAACCCATTCAATTGACCAAACTGTATAATATAACAACTCTAATTTTTAATTATGTTTTATATTTTTTTTTCAAAATACATTCAAGGTAACAATGTCAAGTATAGGCTCCATAAAGGTTATTAACGTAGTTGGGAGAAAGAAGATAACCTTTTGTAATAATTCTAGAACATCAGTTCCACTCTTTTCTTCGTCTTCCTGGGCATTCGGTGATGGTGAGCTTTCTGCTAATATTGAATGCCAGTTCAAAACACCAATCTGCAGGTAGTAATATGTAACAAAATAAACAGACTTATACCATTGTAAAGTTTATACAAATTTTAAAATAAACTCCATCATATTTTCAATCATTTAAACTTTATTTTCAGACAATATTTAAGAACAATTCAGTTTTTAAAGGCCTGATGATTTATTTGTTGAATATGATAAGCCTCAACAAATAAGATGTAAAATTAATTATTGGAAATCTGAAAAAATGTATGTTAAGATTTACGCTTATAATAATTGAGTCACAAGCAAAACTTACAGTTGTACTTGACCGATTTTATTAAAATATGGGTGGTTGGAAAGCTCTCTCTACCTGTAGACATGTATTTGGAGAAACGTTGTGACTGTCTCTGTTGCCTATTTGAAAGAAATCCATAGTGTGGTTTTAAAATAAATTATCGTCTCCAGTTCAATCCGTTGTTCTCTACAACCTGGTTTTGGTACTGGTTTATGCCATGATCAAGTAGTTTACAAGTAAAAACATCAAACTGGTTATAAAATCTGTCTGGATGGAGTTTTAAATGGCACGTGTGTTATTTATTAAAATTTTTAAATACTTCGTCCTGATCGATTTAAACCAGCTTTATGTTTTGACATGTAAACTACGGTAACATGGCACAAACCAGTGCCAAAACCAGGTTGTAGACAACAAGTTTTGAACTGGAGACGATAAGGTAATTTAAAATCACACTATGTAGTCATACCAGTTAGGGGCTTTAACAAAAATGAAATTAAAATAAATGCATGATATTAGATTGTAGGCAAGTTTATGCACTTTAAGATAATGACCTTCCTCTTTTGTCGACTTCCTCACCATTAAACAGTTTTTTGCAAAACAGCCAAACGACCTCGGAATTTATAGTGGTGAGAAAATACTAAATTAGACACATTTTTATTAAACTTTGTACAACTAAATCTACAGTTCCACTGGACCGATTTTATTAACTAATGGGTCGTTAGAAAGCTTTCTCTCTCTCTCTCTCTCTCTCTCTCTCTCTCTCTCTCTATATATATATATATATATATATATATATATATATATATATATATATATATATATATATATATATATATATATATATATATATATATATATAATTATTGAAAAATAAAGTCATTTCCAGATTTATGTAAAAAATTAATAAAAATAAATTAGGTTTTTAAGACTGACCCCAGCCGGCTAATATCTGTGGTGTATGCGAGCATGGGAAGAGTAGTAAACTCAAGAAAACTTTGTTCGAAGTAGAATGGGAATGTCTTATGTTCATAGACTTTGGAAAAAATGCACATCATAAATCATGCTAACCTAGGGATAGGATTAAATGAACTACAAAAAGAAAACAAAGAAATTAGGGATATGAATTTTATGTTATTTGAAAAAAATCCCTTGGCTTAAAAAAGTCATTGCCGCATTAAATCATACAAATAGGTAACTAAGTGGGGTTATACCTTCATCATATTCGTCTGCATGTGCTGAGGCTAGATTAAGTAAAAAATGGTAATCCCTCAAAAATTAGCTTTAGTTCTTTAAATAATTCATGTTTGTCAAATACTCTAAATACAACACAGGACTAAAGTAAGTCCATTGATTAATATGCATAAGTATTTATCATTAATCGGCATGAAAGTAAAGATTTTGCAGATAGCAATGGCAGAGGCAAAATGAGATGTTTGCAGTCTAATTAAGTAATGAAGTCTCCGTAGAATTTCAACCATGCAACCAATGCACTATTTTGTCTCCAACTTAGTATCAGAATGAAGCATAAAAAATATGCCTAACAGTAAACGTTGTCATGGAAGGTGTAAATGCCACAAGTGACGCTAGTGATGATGCATCTATTTCACTTCTTTACAGTAACTCTTATTATTTGAACGACTTAGTTATAACTGAAGCACTCTTGAGGTATAATCAAATTAGTTTTTACTTTTCAGTTAAAAAATAAACAAAAAATAGAGAACTTTGCACTGAAAACAGCTGGAATTTTTTGTTCATAAACTTTTCCGTGTACAGAGAACATACACTATATGGCATGCTTATTAACACCAGAAGTAAAAGCCTTACCTGTCGCCTCATGTTGGATGTATTGTTAAACTTTGATTTTTTTAGCTAAGTAACTATAGATTACAAGAAGAATTGTAGTGTTAAATAGCAAGTAAAAGGCATGTTTGATTCATTTTTTATAAACATCATTACAATGGTTTAACATGATTTAGCCTAACAGAGAATTAGAAGATAAAAAAACAAATTTATAAATAACTAGCTCATTAATGTCTAAGTTATTTCTGATAAAGTTGTCACCGAATTCATATTTGATACATTCATTTCACAATGAATGTATGCGAAGTGTAATATTGCACAACACTGTGTGTAAAGAAAATAACATTCAATGCTACAATAATAAACTCACCACGAACAATACAGCACGACTCTTCGTGAGGGTCGGAAACATGACGGACTGATAACCTGTGTTATCAACCACTACAACTGAGACCGAGGAAAATCTAATAAAAGTTGTCTACGTGGAACTCAGTGTTTACTGAAGATAAATGCAACAGAGCAGTATACAATGGGAAACGGAGCCATTCTCGTGCAGTTCCAAGCTAATGAGCTTACATCTGTACTGTAAATGTGATTAAATACAAGGCAATAAACAATTTCCTCAAATAAGCAAACATTTAGATCGTGTTTTCAGCATACTAAAGTTGTCTGTACAAATATTTCAAACCCAATTCTGAAATAGATCACGATAGTAAAAACGTTCAGTAAAAACTTAATTAAACTACGTTGAAGGTAAATTTTTCTAGAAATTTATCAGGTTGAAATAATAAGACTTCTTCAAAAACTACTTGATTTATTTACACTTACACTGTAATTGTATACAAGACGGTATATACGAGATACTCGCCTACGGCTCGATGGGGGCTCCGCCCCCATGCCCCCTTAGGAGTTGCCCCCTAGTTTGAATTAATAAAAAGTCAAGTTTGAAATAATTTAGTTCCACACTAGATCTGAACACCCAAGACAGTAACAAAGCCATCTAATACTCTAAATTCACAATCAATAGTAGTAGTGTGAAATTGTTGGTGCTGGCCCAGTTCAAGGTCACCTGAGGGATGACGTCATCGAGGTCAATGACCTCACCGATGACGTCATCGATGACGTAATCGATTGCGTCATCGATGACGTCATCACCAATGACGTCACTTCTATGACGTCACACCCATGACGTCAAAAAAATGACGTGCTGATGACGTCATCACCCCTTACGTCATCAAAATGACGTCACCGACGCCACTAAGGTCAAGGTCACGCCGAAACTTAAAATCTTTTGGCACTTTTGCCATTTCTCGCACTACGCTCCGAGTTTCAGTCCGAGTCCCCGTTACCTTGACCACTTGGAGCGAATTTTTGACAAGAAACGGCAAAAGTGCCAAGTTAAACTCGAGTTTCAGACATGACCCTGCCTAAATGGACAATCGGTTATCCCTCAGGTGACCTTGAACCAGCACAACACCAACAATTTCAAATTACTGTGACCTTGAAAACATAACAACGGAGTGCCGACACCGAAGCGCACCCCAAGACAGTCACCGAGCGACTGACTGTTAGGCTATGTGTATCCTAGGTATATGGGGAAGTGGAGAGGGAAATCTCAAGGTCATCCAAACGGAGTTTTAAAAAAGTTTAAGAGTAGAAAGACTACTCTTGTGCTTCCTGGGCAACTTCATCAATTTCCAATGGATCTGTAAACCAATCCGATCTGTAGCGGCAGGAGTCCAGAAAACGGTTGCACCATCCATCAGGTTGTCCGTAGCACTTCCGACAATTGGTAAGATTTGAGAAGTGAAACTTAACACACCGCTGCGGACAACAAGTATAAAAGTATTTTGATTTGTAGATTTTGAATGTTTGTAGTACCGGTGGTGGCAGCTGTTGGTTCTTGCATCTACACCTGCAACATCCGAAGCATTCACATTGCCGGCAGGCCAGCCCATCCACTTGCCACTTTGGTAAGAGGAAACACTTATCCTCACAGCAATAGGTTGTCCCCGTCTCTTCCTCCCAACGCTTCTTTGCACAATACGTGACACCTGGCTTCTCCAAACACTTATGCTCGCAACATGAGACACGCTTAGTTTCCATACTTGATGTTGCTTCAGTGAGGGAGCAAGATGAAGTGATGCCGTGGTCAGTGGGAATGGAGCTTATATAAACTAAGGCGAGTGGAGGGGGAAAGGTCAAGGTCATTCAAACGGAGTTTAAAAAAAAGTCAAAGAGTAGAAAGACTACTCTTGTGAGTCTATAGCGATTTCATTGATAGTGAGTGCTTCGGTATGCCAAGTTGATCTGTACTGACACGCTCCTAAATAATGTTTGCAAAAACCTGCAAAATGATTGTTGCACATTTTGCAGCCAGTTAGCTGTTTTAGATTAAATTCAATGCAACGTTCAGGGCAACAAGTGTACTTATGCCCTCTCATCTGGTACACATGGAATGTCTTCAACTCCGGTTTCGGCTTCTTCCAAGACTTGCATTTACACACGCACTGACCAAAAGCTTCACATTTTCTACATGCCAGGCCATCCACCACATCAATGTCATTTGGCCATGAAAAACATTTCTGTTCGCAACAGTAATTGAGTTGACTTTCCATGTTGCTGTGGTGAAGGTGCGCGATGAAATGAGGCTGCAGTCAGTGAGAGTGCACCTTAAATAAACTCAGTGGAGGGGGAAAGGTCAAGGCCATTCAAACGGAGTTTTAAAAAAGATGACTAGTCATCCTCCTCCTCCTCGTCCGTCGTACTTGGAGAGCTGTCAGACGAAGAGCCCCGCGCAGGTGCTCCCCAGATGAAAAACATATCAATTTTAAAACGAAGACCAGGATCTTGCATCATCAACTCCTTTAATTTATCACACACCAAGTCGACCTTGTGTAAGGTGTCAACAAAAAGCTTCCAATTTGTTGGCTCAATATAACTTGTAGTTGAGTCCGCCTCGCTGATAACTACATCCTCCGGCCGTATTGGAGTGTAAAGATGTGTAAAGTTCTTTGGCTGAAGCTGAGGCTCAGGCTGGCTGGAAGTGCAAGGTTGAGTGTGGACCCCTGTCGCATCGAAATCCATAGTCATCCTACATTCAATGTTAGGGTTTTCGTTTAAAACGTATACCAATTTTTCATGCAACATATCCACTTCTGCTGAATCTTGCAGATGAACATTCCACGAAAATGGCCATTCTTCATTTGTAGTTGAGTCAACTTGAGAAAGAGTGCTGTCTGCCATGATAGCTAAGCAAGGAATGAGGTGAGCTACAGACTGTGGTAACAGTATTGAAAAGTAGAGGGGGTAAACCAAAAGTATGTGGAGGGGGTATTTTCAAGGTCATTCAATTTGGGTTTTAAAAAAAAGGAAATACTGGAGGGGGAATTCTCAAGGTCATCCAATTTGGGTTTTTAAAAAAAAGGAATAAAGGTTACTCCTCTTCAGCCTCGTTGTCTCCCACATCTTCATGAGCCTCGTCCCCCACATCTTCTTCGACATCAGACTCACCGTAAGGATAGATTGGCGACATCGGTGAATATTGTGGTGAGTGCTGGCCGTCGTCATCCTGGCGCAATCACACTTGCGACCAATCGTAATTCAAATTCATCTGAATTACAATCCCAGGGTTGTCCCGGAGTATTTCCTTCATCCGTTCGCAAACCGTTTCCAAATAGTGTACACTATCGATCGACAGTGTCCAACCAGTACTTGTACCGACATCAGTTGTGGAGTCAGCTTGGCTGATGGTGTTGTCTGCCATGGTTGCTTGTCGGACAAGGAATGACGGTTGATGTGATGCTCATGCAGGAACATGGTGAAGTGGTGGGGGGCGTGGTGGAGTAGTGGGGGAAGTTTCAAGGTCATCCAAACGGAGTTTAAAAAAAAGGAAAACCTACAAAGTAACATTAAAACTTTCCAATTGATGGTGACGAGCGTTTTCTTCTGCAACCTTGCCGACACATGTGACTATGCCATACAATATGAAAAGTACTACCATAATAAGGCCGAACAATAAAAGATAGCCGTTGACTATCATGATATTTTCTGAGTGGATCTGCTTTCTTCGTATAGCCCTCTCCTGCATCCTCTTCTCCAACTCGTGGACGAAGTCACAGCAAACGTGAGGACATGTTTTATCTGTTGGTAGGTTTGCCATTGTTGATGTTGTCGGTTTGGCTGTTGAAGATGGAATGAGGTTTCCAATTGTGATGTGCCATGTACATCAATAGTCAAGTGGTGGGGGTAGCAAAGCAGTGGAGGGGGAAGTTTCAAGGTCATTCAAACCGTGTTTTAAAAAAACCTATCTTGTTACTGAGCTCATATGTCAGTAACAAGATAGGTGTTTTTGCTCATTTACTTCTTTAATATAATGAAAAAATAAACATATTCTACAATGGTTAGAACAAGAAATACAACTGCTAGTCAGCTGAAGTAATCTAAGTTGTCCGGCTCGGTCTTCATGGACGTCGGTGAGGAAGCTGTCGAGGAGTGTCCAGGCTCTTCCTTTGGCTGCCGGGTGTTCCGTATATTGCAAGCGTAAACTTCCACGTTTATACGGTAGCCTCGTGCCACCATCAGCTGCAACTCCTTGTACAAGTCGTTTAGCTCCTGCTGAGTCTTGATGCTCACCTCCTCGTAACTTGCGCAACTGACGTTCAGAGACATCCTGATGTTGCTAGGTTGGCTGCTGGAGTAGAAATGAAGCTGAGGCACAGCGTTTGGAGGTACATGAAAAGGTGGTGGGGGTAATGGCGGTGGGGGTAACGGTGGTGGGCGTATGGAAGATCCAATTAAACACTTCTAAACTTTTTCCATCGATACAATGGGATGGAACAAATAGCACAGGTGTCCTTGTAGTTTTCAAATCTAAACATCGGTGCTAGAAATCCGAACTGTTTTCTACCACCTTCCTGTACGAACCGTCGAAGGTCTCTGACGGCAGCATCGCCACAAGGCCTATAAAACTTTTCCCCGTCTTGGAACCTATACCAGGAGTATCCCGAATACCCTCTATTATCTTTCTTGTACTCTTCGATATCCTGCTTTACTGTTATAGGGATATTATCTTGTAAAGCCGTCTGGAATAAAGATGCGTCAGTTATAACTCGTTGTAAGCAAAGCTCGTACAAGGTGCTCATCGTTTGCTAGTTGGCAACAGACTGACCGTTTTTCGCATCCAAGCAGGTTTGAATCCTAGTGCGGTAGTGGGGGTAATTGTGAAATGCAAAGGTCAAAGGTCAAGGTCACCCGCGAAGTTTAAAAAAAATGCAACATATCAATATGTGACAAACTTCACATATTGATATGTTGCATTTTTTTGTTTTTTAGCGAATTTCCCATAGGGAATAAGCTATTACCGTAGGTCTCATGGTAAGACCTAAGCCCGGGACCATGTTACTTTTTCGTTTTGAGGTGCCCAGAGACCAAAAATAATAGTCATTAAAATTTATATATATATATATATATATATATATATATATATATATGTATATATGTATATATATATGTATATATATATGTGTCCCTAGACACGATAACTCTCGTAAAAATGATCCGATCGACACCAAATTTGGTAGAGATGTGTAATCCTACATTTATTCGGATGAGTTCGTAAACCAGACATATCGACCTACCGGAAGGGGTAGTTTTGGGGGGTTTTGTACCCCAAAAATGGGTTTTTTGCATTTTTCATATGTAAATTTAAAAAAATGTAAATTTTTATTTTGACCATTGGATTTAGCTCAAAAAAACACACAATTTAGTATTTTGAAGCTTTGCTCTATCTCCATTGGTTACCGAGATATTACAAAGTCTAAAGACAGTACATTGTCTTTTGGGGCTCCAATGTTAATCTTATGGAGAATAGGGATGTGTTAATATTTCACTTATTAACCAATATTTTTGGATGAAACTTGGTATTTAGCTTCATTTGGTTGAGATTCGTCCATTTAAGGTAAAAAATCTTGGTTTTTGTACTTATCATGGCAGGAAACCTGCATACTCTTTTCCCATGTTAATCATATGGAGAATAGGCAAACTCTTTTATTTATGGGCAGATATTGATGAAACTTACTATATGGCTTTATAAGGTCGAAATAATTTTTTTCTATGCTAAAAGCCTACTTTTAGTGTCTCCCATGGCAGCATACCTGCATACTCTTTCCCAATAGTTACCTATCTTAAGGAGAATAGACATTTATTTCCCTATTTATGAGCAGTTGATGAAATTTTGTTTACAAGTTTAGCTGGTCAAAATTAATATTACTAATTTGGAAATTCGCTGAGTACGCAGGTCTGCTGCGACGGGGGGTATTTATTTTTTTGTCTTTTATGATTTATTTATTTATAAAACATTACAATAACATATGTACAACATTAAAACTTAAATCTAACACTGCTGCTTGTCAGCGATGTGGATGGTCAACTCTGTAGAATTGCTACCCGTGCAGCCGTGGGACACCAGGTATAGACACCCGGGTTGAATAGAGCGAAGATCCTCGTTTTGTAGAAGATGGACGAATCTCTTGGGCAGGTACACCTGGAACTTTGGTTCATCCCCCGGAGTAAACGGTGCCTCGCTGAGACTGCAGCAGATGGCCTCCCCAACTGTAGTCTCCATCTTCTTCATAGCATGGATTATGTAGTGCTTCTCATCTTTTAGTTCCGAGCACTTCTTTACAGGTAATATTGTTGACTTGGAGTGAGCATTGAACTGCTCGACCAAAGTCTGAAGGAACTGGTGAGATGCCATGGTCAGGTTACAGATCGTCTTCTTGCTCGGAGATGTTGTCGTCTCGGAATCTCGAGTAATACTCATGCCAGGTCCCGGTCTGCTCCCCACTTATATAACCCCCGTTACCCCCACCACTCCCCACTTCCCCACTTTGAAGGTAAGAGGCGAGTTTATAGGCGTTTTTCAAAGCGCAATGTCTATCCTTATCATGTTCTGGGCTTTTTGTACAAATACATATGGTTTCCAGCATGTATTGGTAATTCTTATCCAATTCCACGTCATTAACCGGAACATGAGTAAATCCTTCGATCCATCTTTTCTTTTCCAGTCCCTTTGTGTAAATATTGGTAAACTTGTCTGAAAAGTGATGCATAATGTGATACAAGTCCGTGTAACTTGTAAAACCATCATACCAATCGATATGATGGAAGTGTTTTGAAATCCATCTGTTGGTAGTAGCGGCTTTACTAGTTAAAGATGAATAAGAACATGGTGGTTTAAATAAAAACGAATAAGGAACACTTGTATTCATGTCCAAAAACACAAGTTCTTTTATAATGAATCTATCATCATTACCACGAAACGCTTGAAACTCAATAATACCAGGCTTGGACTTTACTTGTTCTTCTTCTCCCTTGTCCATTTTGAAGGTCACACGTCTGCTCATTATGAAGTCAGGAGGTCAACTGATTTCCACACCACGGTAGGTATTACTTTTATACCAGGCCGTACAGTTGTTGGCGCGTTGGTGTATATTTAACGTGGGCACCGTCCCCAATAGGCCTAACCCCACAAAATGTTGGTTATTGTTTTAAAAACTAACCATTGTCATTTAAGTTTCCATCTTTATATTTTCCTTGTTTTCGTTTTCATCACTAACACTTGATTCTTCTCCTCCGTCTTCTTCTTCTTCCTGTTTTACTGATTTCTTATGTAGTTGAGCGTACTTTTCCAATTGTCTCCACATCTGTACTTCATGAGGAACTCTATTAAATATAGAAGTATCCACAGGTCCGTATAATATAGGTGCGTCCGGTTGTTTATCCAAAGTGTCTTCCAGATAATCTTTAATAATCGAACTTGAAAACACCAGTTGTCTCAAATATCTTGTTATAGGTTCAGTCGCACAAGTTAAAATAAAAAACTCCTCTCGATTAAGTTGAATTTTGTTATCATGTCTTGTTGTGTCTCTAAACCGCAGCTGATGATCACCACGTTGTTTAATAATATCGATTTCCACATTTGAATCTAAAAGTCCTACTCTTGTCTTTCTTCCAAACATGTTACTACTTAAATAGCATTCTAGCAGATGCAAGTGTTTCATAAATGATTCCCAAGCACTGTCCGTAAACAAAATCATTTTGGGCCCATGAGTTAAAATTACAGTAGGGGAATAATCTGTCGATTTCATAACACCGATTAAAACACTTTTGTCCAAACTGGAAGAGATTGGGTAAAATATTCGCAAAAATACCTCACTCAATATGTTTGGAGAGATATTATCTTCAATATCCCTTTTTCTCTTTTGTATATTCTTTCTTCTTTTACCTTTTTCTTCAACATTATTACTGGCGTGAAGTTGTCCGCAAACGTTTTGTTCATCTCCTTCCTGGTGACCTTGAGGATCTAAAAACTCAGATATCTCCTTCTCAATATCTACCACATTTTCAGGTGTACCACTAGGAGAAGCCATATTGAATACGATGCTACCCATACAACAGTAGGCAACAAACTGATAAGGAGCGGCCTGTACGCTCTGCTTTTATACTCGCGGAATGAAACAAAACCGGTTTTTACAGTACATTCTTAACAATTCCAGTTAGAGGTGTGTATGTTACAATTTTATCATGTAGAATTAAACAGTATGCAGTTGTATTAGCCGGTATAGCCGCGTTGAATTCCATTTCTATTTTTATATCCACACTTGATGATTTTACTGATTCATTTTGTTTAGAACAATCAATTACAACTATTGGGTAGGCATCGAAATATTTTTCAGGTGATAATAAAGGTGTATTTGCTTTACCGTAATATGAACTTTGGAATCTTGCGTACATATCGTACAATATACTGTATTTCTTCTTAGTGAATGACACATTTAAATTGTCGTATGGAAAGAATTGTGAATTTAAATAAACTTTAATATTTTTCAAGTCACAATGATCAAATTGTCCTGCATGTTTAGTGATGTCCTTTCTTCTACCTGTTTGTAAACCAAATATAATATACCTGGCTCGTTCTACATAATTTGATGTTTTAACAGTCCAAGTGTGTCGATCCGTAGTAGGTAAACTGGGATGCTCATGGAATTCCCAACTTCTAAATGGAATAACAATATCACGATCGGCTTTTAATTTTCTTAAAAGTAGCATTCTATGCTCGTCAGCTAATGTGGAAACTCTCCATACAATTTTGTCTAATTTTAATTTCCATTCTAAAGTTGCATCAGTCGTATTATCTGCAGCTTTAATAATGTCTTTATCGTTAGAAGACCTCAACAAAACTAATTCTTGTTTAACGTTTAATATTATTTTCCTATAATCTTCAGCAAAACCAAGCAACAAACGTAATGGAATATGAAAATCAAAATATCCATCTGAATTTGGAGTGATTGTGTCAATTGTAGGTAATACCCATCCGGCAGGTTTAAGTAAATTGGTTTCATTGGGTGTTATAGATGTTAGTCCTTTTAAAGTCGTTGTAATACCTACTTTTTTAGTGGAATCAACTGTTACACCTGATATTTCATATCTAATTTCATCAAACAGGAAAGCCATAGGATTATTTATAAATGGAACTGTTATACCAGCAGTAGTACCGTCCTTTTTAGTAACTTTTCCTTCAATATACAAGTAACTTTCACATGGTAGTGTGTAAATGTCTTGATGTTGTATGGGAATACGAATTTCATCGTTATTGTTTAATTTCGATGAAGTGTAAGGGTTGTGGGTGTGATATTCTTTTTCCCATAGGGTTTCGTCGAATGTTGGACCCTGCGCTATATCCAGTATATCCATAATTAATTTTAATCCAACTCTCTCTAAGAAACGAATGTTCTCGCGTGTTAACTCCTCCACAGCTGAAGAGCTACTAATGCGGTTTCCCGTAGGTTGTTCGCTTTTAAATGTTAAACCCATGGTTTTTGCATTAAAGTGTCGATTTTAAATGTAATCTAATCGTAATAGGCTCTTCTCTGAAGTCTACCAAGTTACCGTCTTGATCCAATACGCTCAACACGATGTCTGAAATGAAAGTGGTGTTCAACGGTAGATATACCAGGTTTTGTGGCTTTTCAACAATTTTAAGTCCAGGTGGTACACTTGGGTAAAATGTATGTATGGTATGGGTGTTAGCCCCATCCCTGTAAGCTCCTTGTATTATGTTACAAGTTATGTCTATACTATTGACTTTTAATGTTGTTACTGTTTTCAAACCGGAATGTGTTACATCTGGTTCTAAAACAGGCTCGTCGTTGGAAAATCCTAATAAATCACCAATTGAGTTTGGTTGAGTAAAATCTATATAATATTTGGAAGTAATTTCAGCCTTCATCGTATTGTTATTACCTTTTAATGTTATATTGTCTTTTCCCATTTTAGTTTGCAAAAATTCATTTATATGATCAATTTCATAAGAACCTGTGGGTAACCTGCACTCTTGTAAGTCTGTAAATTTTCCACTGGCATCTTTTCCCTTATAATAATGCAATACGTTATTTTTACCTTCCGTAACATTGGGAATAGAGTTGTAAGTTGTAAAATCCAACAGTGCCGCCTCCCAAAATCTTCCTTTTTGCAAGCGTAAAGCTGGAAAAAGGATACTTCGTAAAGTGGACGATTTTCCTGTTAATGATACCGTATAGGAAGACATCTCAATAGTGACTGATACTTTTAGCTAGAAATTCCAAACATAAATGGCCGCATATTGAAGTATTATCAGGTTGTTCTCTTTTATAGTTATAATATATGTTTTTAGCAGATTTAAAGTAATTTTGAAGTTCTTTTGGTGGTGGCAAATTACCGAAACTATCAAAATAATATACATTGTTATTTAGTTTCTTATAACAAACCCAATGGGTGCCAGGCCCTTCAGTATTATCCAAATTTACAATTCCAGTCTCATTTTGCCACATTTTCTTTGGTGTCTTTCATGAACACACCGCGGAAAAATGGTATTTTTAAACAGGAAATATATTTAAATAATTCAATATTGGTTAATGCTTTATGTGGTATGACCAATTGATTTCTTTCATTTAATATGCACGATAAGGTCTTAGGTAAAGTCCTGCCCCGTTTTTTACCATTGACCACACGGTGGGCTTCTTCCTGCCTTTTCTTGTAGATCGTCGTCTTCTTTTTATATTTCCTCCATGTTTTCTTGTGGTTGACCTCCTTTTTACTCTCCTTCTCCTCCTTCTTCCACCTCCTACTGCTGTTTTAGCCTTCATACCTGCTGTTACTGCTAAAGCTGCTGCTTTTTCTGCTATGCTAGCGTCACTTGATTTTACTCGTTGCCAAGCTATGTCCGCAAGCTTTCTGTCTGCTATCGATCTATTTTTTGAATCGGCAAACGTGGAATATGCGATATCGTGTTCTTTACAAGCCTGATCTAACTTATTTATGCCAGGATCGCCTCTTTCCAGTCGTTTTTTTTTCAATTTAGTTCCTGGTCCGCAATACTGATAACCTCCCGGTATATGGATTTCGTATGGTAATGCGTCTATTGCTCTATTTACGATGGATCCTACTGGAAGTCGTTTTAAAGCTTTACTTAACAGAGAAACCGCTGTGGACGTGATCCCACCTCCTCTCCTTACAGTGTCTCGATATGGACTGATGTACTGGAACGTCATTATTGTCCTTTTATAATCGCAATGTACAACTCATGTGTTAACTCTATGACGAGTTGGACATAAATGAAGTTGTTTATTGTGTTATTTTATTAAATATCAATATCAATATCACCCCAATCTGATGATCTAAACTTTTGCGTATTAGGGTTAGTAAAGTATTTATTAAAAATTTCTCGTTTAATCCAACCACCTCTAGCGGATTCAGCAAAAGTATTATGACTCGTTGTTCGTTTTCCTTGAAGAATATCCGGTGTAAAATGATTATGTAAATCAAATAACGCATTACCTAAAACTTTTACAAGAAAATTAACAGTGACGGCATTATCCACATGTTCAGGGTCTTTAAGGTCTGTTATACGTTTATTATTACAAGTATACACTTTACTATCCTTTAATGATGTTGTGATGGTTTGTCCTACAGTTGCAGCATCATTTGGATCTCTTCCATTATGCAAGTTTTTTATTACTTTATTATTACATGTAAAAAATCTAAAAGAATGATCTGGATCTAGATGTACGGTTTGTGATAAAGCAGCTGCATCTCGAGCAGTATAACCCAATCTCATATTTGATAACCCTTTACCCATGCAATCCCAAGCATTATTTTTGTATGTTAATAAATTAAATTTTTCATTACCTTGAACAAAGTCATCCCCTTGCTTCGATACTACTTGATCTTGTTTTACAAAAGAGGTTGTTTCTTGTTTTAAGGTTTCCATCATTTGACCCACTGTTGCACCATCTGATGGCGCCGAACCATCTTTAACATTTGCTAAACAATTATTAAAACAATCTATAACCCCTACATCACGTATGATACAATGATCTTTAATATATTTTAGATTTACAGCATCGTTTTCAGTTTTTGGATAACCTATATCATTAATAACAAATTTATAAAAAGAAAATCCATCTTTTGTCTTTTCAGGTATCAAGGAATGTAAATAGCGTCTATTTACGCTGTCTTTTACATCTTTAGGGTCATCTACGTTGGATATACGTTTATTGTTGGCACTATACGTTTTCCCATTGAATTTTAACGTATTTTTTAATTCAGATGACAAATAACCTTTGTTTATCGCATCACCGTTTTGATTTGGTTTACCAACATTGATAATTCTATGATCTTCTGCGTCATATGTGTTATTTTGTAGTCTTAATGTTGGCGATATCTTTTCCTTTAACATTTTTAAATTTATTGCATCGTTTTCATCCGAAGGATCTTTTATGTTTTTTAACCTTTTATTACTTATATCATAATCCCCATCGGGCGTTTGTGGTAAACCAGCACTTCTTTTTAAACTATTCGCATAATATAACCCATCCGAGGAGTAACGTCCGAACTTGTCGACACTCATGGTGCAACTGAATAGTACTCTAGGAAGTAACGCATTTTTATGAGATTACCCCACGGTTTCGGAGTTCATCCACTAAAGCCACCCATTCGTTTTCCAATCCAGTATGACCCGCTTCTTTAGCTTCATGTATTAGTTTCATTCTATCCACCAATTTATTGATATTATTGTAATAAATCACATTTGTGTTATATAATTTCTTCATTAAACCTGTACCCGTAACGGACTTACTTCTTTTTCTTGGTTCCTGAGCACTTACATCCAAAGTGGATGCCACAAACCTCCGTTTTACAGATTTCTTTGGCACTAATGGCATTGCTTGTTTTCTAGTTGTTGGTACTAACTTGGATACAAATTCTTTATATTTGAAAGATTTAGATCTAAAAAGTGGCTGGTCAGGTGAATACTTCCTCTTGTATGCATAAGTCTGTTCCAAATCTTTTTATATGAATCCATGTCTTTTTGTTTAACTAATCCTTTAAAAGGTTTATTTTCAAATAATAATTCAAATAATCCCCTTGTACCCTTATATATCTGATCACCAACAATAATGTTATCATTTCTATCAATGTCTAACGCGCTATTACCTATCATTAAACCGTCTTCTGTTAACCTTGCTCCATAACTATGGTAAGTTTTATTAGGATTTGTTCCAGCTAACATTTTTATTATATATTTCCTTCCTAAAGGTCCTTTGTTATGAATGTTTTCACCCAACAAGCTTATGTTTGACGGTCCTTCTCTTGCCTCTTCTCTTTTTTCCTCTTCACTAGCAGTTGGTGCTTCTTCAGGTCCCCTTTCACTATATCCTGGTGATTCTAGCTCTCTTTCAGATTCTGCTCCGGTAAAGCCACTATATGTAGAGGATTCCGGGTCTTCATCACTAAAACCTTCATATTTTACACTTTCTTTTTCAAACTTTGTGATAGGTGCAATCTCATCTCCTTCCAATACAGGTTTAGCGAATTTTTTGTTTAATTGTTTCAAGGGTTCAGTAATAGGTTTAAAAGTAGATTCAAGGAATTTCTCCCTCTCGCTAATACCTAGTTTTAATGCTCTGTTTTTAGCCCGAATAGAATCACTAAGTGATTTTATTTCTTTTACTAATTTTTCTTGGTTAACCATGTTTGTAGCAAGACGTGTTGTACAACAATGAATATTATATACCACGTTCAATGTATTAATATAAATTTATCAAATCCTATTCTGTATCGACCATTGTTTAGCGGTTGTTCCTTCATAATTGTTAGGAACCCATACTTTTCAGCCAAAGCCTTTCCACATAACTCTTTAAATCGTTCAAATATCATATCCGCATTTACATGATCAAAATATATATGTTTTAGGTTGGTTTCGTCCTGTTTAAATACAATTAACATGTTTGCATTGTCTCTAATGAGTTGTTTAGGTATTTTGCTGTAAGTTTGGCCAATATAAATGCTATCTATGTTGTTATGTCGACCCATAGCGAAGTAATTCCTTATTGTGTTTTGGTTTTCACAAGATACATCGTCAAATATGAACACAGAGAATGGTTTAGCTTCTTGTAGTTGCATGACACTCTCGCTTGCATTAAATTTTAAGTATTTAACTTCAGGCACATTATTCAGTATCTTTTCCAATAATTGATATTTTGGTTGTTGTAGTGATTTTGAAAATACATATAGATTATTAAAACGTAATCCTTTAGGGTTTGTAATTAAATTGAATACTACATTAGTTTTTCCACAGTTGGAAGGTCCGGTAACCAGACAGCGCACGGTGTTTGGTAACAAATTGCCATGTTTCCCACTATTAAATTCTGAATTATCCACTGTGAGTTCATCTATATTATTAATAGTAAAACTCTCCTTTTGTGGTATTATCTCCATCCTTTGTAATGGTTCAACCTAAAATGATTCTCTATCGTTATATCAAATCCTTTTTAGGTATCCAAGAATCTTCTGTCTTATTAAATCCTAACCATCGTACTTTTACCCTATCTTTTTTCCGTTGCAACACCTTTTCAACTAAATATACATCGCATACTGTTGGTTTTAACATTTCATGTCCATAAAACCCTCCTTCAAGCAATTGTCCTTTATTATCTTTTAAAATATATGTCTCAGGTACTGTAGGTTGTACTTTGAATACAGTAAAAACCTCATTGGTCCAATTTGGCAGATATCTTTTACTGAATACACCTTTATATTTACTTATTCGCACTTTATCACCCACATTAAATTTTTTAGGCTTTAGTTTTTCAACTTTTGGTTTAGTATTCATTTTTATACGTTTTAATACAAGGTTTTCAGTTTTACTAGTTACTTGGTTTGGTTTCATCCCGATAGTCCTATGAAATTTGTTATTGTAATCGTTTATAAGTTTTGGTAACATATCAATCCATATGTGCGATCCTCTGTTGGAAAACATTTTATACATTGCACTTTTTAAAGTTCTGTTGAATCTTTCGATTATTGAGGCTTTTACCTCTGAATTGGTTGAGTAATGGTTTATATTGTGTTTTTTCATTAATTTTGCAAATTCCTTATTAAAATATTCTTTTCCATCATCTGTTTGTAAATGTTTAATAGTATGTTTGTCTCTTTGTATAGCTATTTCCATTGCTTTTGTAACACTTTTGCCGCTTTTATCTTTTAGCGGTAAAGCATCAGCCATTTTTGAAAAACAGTTAATAACAGTTAATATGTATTTATATCCTTTATTTTGTTTGCTATAAGGAATCATTTCGATTAAATCCGCTTGATATAAATCATTAATTCCTTTTATCACCGTATTTATTCGTGAAAACTTTCTTCTTGCAGGTTTATGAAGTTCGTTGACAATTTGTTGCTTCAAGTCCTTCATACTGCAGGTTTCAATGTTTGTTGTGTCACATGTATAATCACAATGAATGTTGTTTTAAATATTCACATCATTTATATGGGTCAAGGTCATCCAAACTTGTGTAAAAAAATGGGGAACACGGCGTTGGACTTGCCGTGTTCCCCATTTTTTTACGGAAGGAGAAAGGAATAAGGTCGAAGTTGTAGAAGGACGAAGAATAGGTTACTAGTTGATAGGGTTTAGGGAGTAATGACCAAAAGGAAGAGTGTGGATTTTGTCGGGCATTATGTGTCTTTTATCATCCCGAGCTGACAGTGCTTTTTTAATTTCGGTGACACTGTAGACTTGATGCTTGAAGCTTCGGATATTGTTGAATGTTGCTGATATTGTAGTATCTTCAAACAAACAAGTCTTGTAGTGGTCAAATGTCACGTGTTTTTTCAAATAAGATGTCTTCACTCCTTTTGCTTTCTTGACTGTCGGTGTGTTGTTCTCGTGGTACATCTTAAATGAATACAATTTCGCCATCAGCGCCACTATTTCTTCTAAAGGCATTCCATTTGCTTCATCTTTGAATTTTCCGATTACTTTTTTATTTCTTTCATTAAAATTTGGATGGTTCTTTGGATAGTCAGAAAAGTCGAAATCTTCTTTGTATGGAAAAGTCCTTAGGTCTTCATACATGTCCAAAGTCTTTATCCAGTAGATAAACGCGTCCGTATCCATGTATGCGACTCCAATGTTTTCCCTTCCGTAGTGTTTAACCATTTTGTTATAATGGAAATCATACATCAGGGTTTTACTTATGTCCAAAATCGACATACCTATGTATAACGGACGGTCCATGACTATTGTTGTTTTCTTCATACTGACAGCGACTAGATTTTCGTTTATAATCATGGATGTTCCGAAATTTGGTTTTTGCACTAATTTTTCCAATTTCCTAGGATCACTCACTAATTTTACATTTTTGTGTTTTCTTTTGTTCTCCAAGGTCTTCCCAAAGATGGCATTGTTCATTAATTTATAGAAGTCCTTTTCAAATGCTGTTGTTGCTGCAGCTCTTCTTGTAGTGTTGGAATCAATATATGGTTTCAACCAACAAGACTGGGTGAATTCAATTGCTCTATGAATTCTCACTATACGTAGACCCAATTCAAGAGCCTGTTGAACTACCCAGTAGTGAGCCACATACCGATCTTTATTCTCCAAGGTCATCATCAATTTTGGCCATCTTCCTGTCGGTGAAACTTCAGTCTTGGCTAGGAGAGGCAAGTCGTAGTGATGGTCATGAAGGTGCTCCGGGTATTCAAAATCACAGTCCAAAATATAGCCTTTTGGACCATCCTTTGGAATCTGTGAGATGTCTCCGATGGTGGCCGGGTCGATCCATTTGAAGTCAGCGTAGGGAAGCGGATTTGACATTGCCCAACCATAAAGGTTGTTTGCGTCAAAGTAGCCAAGGTAGACCGATGGTTGTTGCTCGTCGAAGCCGGGGATGTACTTATTGTTGGCTTTAACATGACGTGTTACAGCTTGTGTCAAACCGCCCCGTACACCAGATTCCATCATGAGCACCATATCAATATCCGTTAGAAGTTCCAGTCGACAGTTGGTTGACTTTAGCATAGCTTGCCATGCTAATCCTGGAGATGTGTACGAGTATAGAGGGTCCAGTCCATAGGCGGAGAAGCAGGTGTTTCGAAATTCTTCCATCACATCGCACAGAAGAGTTACGTCCAATTTTATATAAAAGTCAGAATATTCCCCTAAGGTTTGAATGTTTAGTTGGTTCCAAACATTACAAGCATGATTGTAGTCTTCAACGGAGATTTCACTTTCGTTTAATTTGCTGTTGAAGGCTTCAATTGGTGGTAGACTGGTTTCTTCAAATTTTTCTGCAGAAGTTATGTAATCGTAGGGGAACACTCCTTTACGTAATACTAAGTCCAATTTATCTTCAGGTACAATCTTGCTGGTTTCTTTTAAGTCTTCTCTTCGTAGATTCTCAGACAATCTGCTCAAACTAGATGCCATAAATCTATAAGAGTCTACAAAGCGAAGTTTAATTTTACCTACTGTTTTTGAGAAACTGATGTACTTTTCCAATGTTGTAGCAAGAACATCAATTTTACCATCATCTCTTCCTAACTCTGGAATAATGAAGTGGGAGTCGTAGCCGCTAAGATTGTGTAACACGACAGGGATAAAGTGTTGCAGTTTGTAATTTATATTGCATGAATTACAAGCAGCTCCTCTGTATAACCCTGTCAGGTGATCGTGGTCTCTTACTTTTGGATTTTCTTCACTGAACGTCTTCTTGCATAAATAGCATTTTATCGCTACGTTGTATTCTTCTTGTTGAGTTTGGTTTAAAAGTTTCATAGGTACAACATTACCGTATAAGCGTTGCGCCTTTTCAGCAATGTCATACAACTGGTCTACAAAATACTTAGCGGCTTCTTCCCAACGGTATAGTATCGGAGTGGATGTTAAACCATAGTCTTGCAATTGATTTTCAGACAAGGTTGATTTCACTAGTAGACAAAAACTGTTGGGTTGATGCAGCTGATATTTTGTTCTTCTAGTCACTTCACCGTCCGGAAGCTCCTTTGGTACTAACGTTGATTCAAAATCTGCGTAGACCACTAGTGGGATTCGGTATTGGTGAACTGTCTTGTTAAATTGTATTGAAGCTCGGGTAGGCGGTGGAAGACTTATCTTTACTTCATAGTTCTCGTTGCAAAGTCTTTTATGTTCCAACAACCAGTCTAATCCTCCATGTCTTGAATCTTTCCAAGAAAAGCAGAAACATCTCTTGCAGACTGTAATCCTATTTACTCTTTTGGTCAATTGTTTTACAACTAAGGCTTCAAAGTCCTTTATCCATACATAATGGGATATTTTACCCTTAGTTATCAGTAGCAAATCCGTGTGGTTTCTTTGCTCAACTTTTACTACCCGCAAAGGATAAACGTTGTTCGAATCATCCAGACCAAAAACATTCACTGAAACGCCAGGATTTTTCTTTTCAAATTTGTCTATGTCTTTCAATGTAACTGGGTAGGTGAGGCCTTGAAAGTTGTAGCGGTGTTCATTTTCGTAATATTCTCTACCAACTCTTTCAGGATGATCTTTAACATACTTGGGTAACATTGCATACTTGAAACATTCATTACCTTCATTTTGCACATTCCTACACGATTTAGTGTTTTGGATTTTCTTTGGTAAAGGGATAAAACTACTACCCCTTAAACCATATCCATGCTTGTGAACCCTTACATCCATACCTTCAATTGATGACAAAGTCCATCCAGATCCTCTTCCTTCATGTTCTTGAAGTTTTGTTATAAGTTCTTCCAAGCATTCTTCAATAATATCATCGATGTTGGAGGTGAAGGTAAGGGTTCGGTTTTTGGTAATGAACGCTCTCAATGCTGTTTCACCATCAATATTGTTAAACATAGCCTCTAACACCATTCCAAATTTAATAAGATTTAATCTTTGTAGTTCTTCCCTCAAGGTTCGACCAATAAGTTCCTTAGCCTGAGTTATAAATGTTTCCAGTTCCAATTGAACATTATTAATTTTGAAATGTGTTACAACTCGTCCTGGCAAGGCCGTGTTGCGCAGTTGTTTCACATCTTCCAGTTCTTCTTCAGTGTCCTCTTCTTCAGTGTCTTCTTCTTCTTGCATATAATTTTCTTCTTCAAAAGGTCTTCTAGCAGTAGATGGTCCAGCACCAGCAAATTGGATCACACTAGGTCTTCTTCTTTGCATTTGCTGTAGATAGCTGTCCCAGTAGTCCGTCTGCTTTTGGTGCTCTTCCAAAAACCGGTCAATTGAGTCTAAGTCTATTTCATCCATGGTAATATCTTCTTTTCTATCTTCGTCTTTATGTAATTCTCTGTGTAGGGTGAAAAGATCTTCGTCTTAAAAGATTTCCCCGCAAATGTCGCAAAGAGGCATTTCAAACAGTTTGGCTTTGAATGTACACTCTGTGAATGTCCACGCAATAATGAGCAGCGCACTCAACAGGGTCCCTTTATATCTGAGGCAGATAGGTGGGGGAAAGTGACGTCATATAGAAACAGGTTATCAAGCATGTGCTAAATTTAGCCTTTAAACAACCATTTGTAATACATTTATCAGCAGGCTTGATAAAATCAATGGTATTTGGTCTAGATTCAATAATTTGTACGAGTTTTTTCAAAGACGTTTGTTCCAACAAGTTTATATGGGTCAAGGTCGTTTGGAATTATTATTTTGAGCGGGGGATAGAGCACTAAGCAGCATAATTTACTACAAAGTGCTCTATCCCCCGCTCACATTCTTTTTTTTTTACTTTTTGTTTAAACTTTTTACAAAGGTGAAACATCACCATCAGAGTCGGAATCATTCTCATCACGAAATAGGTAGCGATGACAATACATAATTCTTCTGGCTACTAACATCCTATCCATTGGACGATGAGGAGTGTCTTGTTCTTCTTCTTCAATTTCCGACTCAGATGATGACTCTAATGTTTCGTAGGCGTGCAAGTCCATTTCATTATCCGTTAAACCAGCTTCGTCCGAGTCCGTTTCAATGTCCATTATTTCTTCTTCCTCCTCTTCCTGGTCAACCGCAGGTAGTTGGTCCTCTGCTTTTATAACTTCTACAGGTATTACCTCCAGAATTGAAAGGATTCTGTCGCGATGGAACACGGTGTTGTCAAGTGGAGCCATGGTATGAAAGTGGTGTATCTATCCAATTGGTTTACCCTTTTTATACCCCCACCAACTATACATTTTATGTGGGTCAAGGTCACGTAAAGATACCCTTTGAGCGGGGGATAGACCACTAAACAGCATGCTAGTCCATTGCCGCAAAGTGATCTATCCCCCGCTCTGTTTTACAAAACCTCAATCAATTCCAAGTTCGAGTCCTGTTTAACACATTTTATTCTAATTCCAAATACAATTTAAAAATTTCAATTTCACAAGGCTTACAACTCTGATGTATCAAACACTCCAGCTCCCTAAACATATCGTCCAGTTCGTCCAAATTATGATGTCCTACTTTTAACACATGGAGGTGGTTCATGCTTTGCATTGTAGCATGACCATCAACAAACAAGTTTCTTTTCCACGTTAACATAAATTCGCCGTTTTCTTGAAAGATCCTTCTCACCAAACACTCATACACAGCCGTCAACATGTCTCTACAATCTTCATAATGCACCATCACAGAATACCTGTCCAAGTTAGCACCAAGCAGCGATCCACTCATTTTTTCTAGCGTTCCACTGGAAAGTCCAAAGCAGAATGAAGTCGAGATGTACAGACCCCCTCTTTTATACCAGTTAACCGGTTGTCCTTGCTTTAAAGTGGGTCAAGGTCATCCAATGCTACCCTTTGAGCGGGGGATAGACCACTAAGCAGCATGTTAGTCCATTGCCGCAAAGTAGTCTATCCCCCGCTCTGTATTCCACACACACACACACACACACACACACATGTCTCTGTTCAAGTCCTCTATTACATACCCAATATATATTCAGTTCCTTCATCATCACTATCACTCATCACTGCTTCCACAAACTCCATCGGGTTAAAGTTAAATTGTTTCAATTGTTCTTTTAAGTTTTCAATTTGTTGGTCCTTTACTTCTAAAACACTGTGAAGGTGTGATATGTAGTCCGCTGCCTCGTTGATGCTTGCTACTCTGGGATCGCCTAACTTCAAGCTGGGAACTACACCCTGCAGCCTGAAGTACGCCATACGCCTTTCTTGCTCCTGCCGTTGACCAGGGGCCCAATTTTTGAATCGAGTGAGTAGTGAGTCACGAGTCACTCGCCAACTCACCACCTGTCGGACTTTGCTATTTTTGAAACCGTTCAGGTGAGAAGTGAGTTGGGACTCGGCTGGTGAGTTGACTGACGAGATGAATCCGGGGAGAGAATTGGCAACGTTGGATTTTGCCTCATTTTTACAGTAGAAGGGGCAAATCGAACCAAAAATTCGTCTGCATGACGGAGCAGTCGGAGTCGGGCAGAGTAGTAAACATAACCTTATTAATAAAAAATAAACACTACTTGTTTTTACTTACATAATTTAATTTTTATCGGAGGAAAAGCTATCAATTGTGGTTTAAAATTCAGCGGAAAATAGTGTTATTTCTTGTTTAATTTATTATTAAACATGTTAAGGTATATTAATTTATAGGCATATGGTACATACCTAGTTAGTTCTTCAAAATGTAATATTGGCTAACTTAGCCTATTTAAAGACTTTTCTAATTTCAATATTGGAACGGATACATTTAGTCACTTAAATTTGTTAAAGTTTATTTGAAAACTGCTTTTTTATTTCTAGTCCTTTTTGTATTTTGCGATAAACCCATCAGATAATGGATTAGGCCAATTTTATCTTTTATAACACAATGAATTAGATAGGCTTTGTGTACCTTCCACATCCAATGAACCTAAACTTTATCAACCTAATTCATAAAGGTTTTGGAAAGTCCTGTGTTAAATAAAATGTATTGAACTTTAGACTTCTTTTAGTACTTCTTAAGTTTATATGTCCTGTGCCTAGTTTTGTATCTCAGGATTATTCTGGACAGATCCACTAACTTAAGAGCCAAAGTCATTTTTAATCCATATTACATTTAATCATTGTGGTAAATGTTTAACCATTTTTAAGTAGTTAGGCCTCCATTTCAACTGAAATGTTGAAAATACAAATGGGGAACGGCACGAGATCCATCATGTGGTGGTTGCAGAGTAGAATAGGCCTATCATATCAAACTGTGGATCAGTCACAGTAAGAGGGTCCACTGAGTGCTTACTCCGGAAAGTTTATCAAGAGTCTGCACTAAAGGTCTATTAAAGCTGGACCGCAATAGCTTAGAACCCTCAATTTAATTATGACTCAGTATTTTTTTTTGATATTTATAATCATTTTTTATCCAATTGTTTAATTCTGTAAAATATTGGTTGATATGATGGATATATCGATCGATCATTTTCATTCGAAAATTCCACCAGGGGCGTATACGGAAGTGCAGCCACTTTTAGAACTTGGTGGCTAATCAAGCAAGCCGAAGTGTTACCTTCTTGAAAGTGTATCACTGACATTAGTTTCCGCTGCTTCTGACATAGTGCCTAAGCTACTCAAAAATTTTACACTTAATAGGAATTAGTCTATGTACCCACCATAGGGAATTGAAAGCCCTTAAGGGAACAACAAATACGACCTTCTAAACCAGAAAACCAGAGACAACCTCAGTTGATCCCGGTAGCCAGGCGATGACGGCAGAGTACCTCTAAATTCTCAATATCTTCAATTAATCCCCTTCAGAAAACCATGTCTTAGTCAAATAAAAAACTATACATGACTCAAAATAAATGTTTATTATTATATTATACCTCTATAAGCAAATAAAAAATTATCTCTATAACTATTTCAGTACATATCATGCAAAAGAGAGCCCTAAGTATTATGACTGGTCTCAGGGTCAGAGAATCAGTGAGTCAGAAATTTGTTGAACTTGGCATCATGACGATTTTTAATTTGAACAGTTTTATAACAGTTAAGTAAATAAATAAAAAATTGTCTCGTGTGCAACCATAAAAAATCCATAATAAGTACCGTACTAGCTCAAATTTTGTTGTCGAGCCTCACAGACTGGAATATTTTTTGAAGAAACCATCTTATGTGGGTGTCAAGTTTTTTAAATTTTATTCCTCTATAAATAAGAGATGTATTTTACACTGGGAAGTTTACTAGGCTTTTGAACGGTTTTTTTTAATTGAGAACCTATTTCATTCTTTTGATGAGTTTTCTATAGGCCTAGTTAAGAGATCCTAGGTAATAAGGATTGTATTTATTTATAAATTATTAAGATCAGAATTGTATTGTTTGCCTAAGTGAGTTTGTTACTTTTGTAAATTGTTTCGTATGACTTAATTTTGACACTACTCTGTCTGTAATTTGTATGCAGCTATGAATAAAGATATTTCTTATATCACTATTTTGAGACAGAGACCTAACCCTGGTTAAAAGGTCACAGAGAATCTGTAACACATCCGATGTAGCATCTGTTTGCTGTTACTGTACTGTTGTAGGACTGTAGGCCCTGCTAAGTTATACAGTACTTTTATCTGTAAGTCCATTTAAAAATTATCACTGTACCTCGAACCATTCCTAAAATTAACTTAAATTTGAAGAAAATTTTTTGAGTTACCAAGAGTCAACTGAGTTTAGAGTCTCTAAAAAATATAGACAGGTAGGCCTAAGCTAAATTTAGGGAAAATCAATCCCATAAGTTATTGGTCTTGGGGAATTGCTAGCCATTGCCTGAATTTTCAACTTAAATAATATACCGTAACTGAAAATAACTGTTGTACATTAATACACGAATGGTTACAAATTTTATACCTCCCAAGTTCCATGAGATACTAGAACTATTGCAAACTAACATTGCAAATACTACATCTTTCTGTTTTGTCTCCCATCTCAATTTTACCTTATGACTGACAACTGTGACATGTCTAAGTTTTTCTCCTAACCGTTAAGGTCACCTATTTTATTTAAATGTCAAAGAGTCCAGTTAGTGACCCATTATTTCAAATAATTTCTCCCTTTTATAATTTATAAAAATTGTATTCAAACATTACTACCAAGGGACCCATCAAAAATGTATTTTCAGCCCAAAATTAACAGGTTACAGCAGTGATAGGAATGGTCCATGAAAAAACTTAATCACAATGGAGAAATTTTCTTCAAGAGAGGAGTAGATAAGATTTGGGCCCTGTTAAACAAAAATCATTCCGTCGGAAAAACATTAAATAAATAATAATAGTTTTATTTAACTGACAATGTCCAAGAATGCGCGGGAATTTACACATCAGGATTCAAACAATTTTTACTCTTTATTCACTTAATTAAATTTCATTTATTTACCACTCAGCTTTTTCCAATATCAATATTAATCTCAAATAGTGAGGTAAAAGAATGGTTTACAATACCTGCTGTCTAGTAATCCAAGCCCTTGGATCACTAGACAGGAGGTATTGTAAACCATTCTTGTGCTATAAGTACGTGATCCAGTGGCTAATCCATAGTGAAATAGTGAGGGCTTTGTTAAATTATTTAGTTCAATGATGAATACAGTTAACTTATATCTAGATCATTATGTGATAAGGCAAAAATTTGTCATTAGGCTCATCGCTATTGTTGATATTTACAAAAGTAATATTGAGCTCTTGCTAGAGATGAGTGCAACATTTTAAAATTGTATTCTCGGTAACATATTTAAATTTGTAGGAAAAAGGCAAAACAAAACTAGAATAGTATCAATGAATGTGATAAGAAAGTGTATAGTCTATGGAAATAATATCCTAGACAACATGCTTATCATTAAATTTGAGCACAGGCCTACTAAATTTGCTAAATTACACTACTTATTATCATAAGTATAGGATATGATCCTTAAAAAAACCAGTTTAAATTTTAAGTTTTATTTTATTTTTAGAGTCTTATTTTACTTTACACAAAAATAAATAATTCAATTTTGCTTATTTCACATGAAATACGAGTATAAAACAAATATGGACCTTATTATCAGATTAATGACAAATATAGTATCTTTCATTAAAGACTGAGTGATGATGAGGATTCTTCGGACAAACTGATTCGTCAGCCATCCTCTGCTCTTGGATCACATTATGAAGTAGTAGCTGGAAAAATAACAATGTTGTTAGTACTCTTTGAAAATACTGTCTGAAATATAGTAAGCCTAGTATTTCTTTGTGAAGTCAAATAACAAGAGAATCATCAAACTGCATTCCAAATTGTAGTGCATCATTACGATTAATTAGGCCTAATTCAAGATGAAAAACATATTTCTGAATGTCTGGGTTCTCTAAAGTGTCTGTAAAGGGTCTAGTCCATTCAAAATAATTGTGTGGTTGAACTGCTGATTATTATTCTCCCTATTTTTACGCTAAAGAATATCCAAAAAATCACAATCAAGGAAATTTAATGCAGCTGCATAATGTCACTTAATACCATTGTTTTACTTTTTCATAACAATTGTGCTTATGTTGACATTTTATATGTAAAAGGAAGTGCTTGCCCTGGACATTAGGAGAAGTAAAATGATCCTAATCGGTATTATCTATTAAGAAGTTTAAGGTTGAAATACAAATACAGGTACCAGATGATTATGAATGACAATATGGGAGTGCAGGACATAGGGAGAGCATTTTTTCCAATTGGGAAATTAAATTTGGATTTAAATTTTTTTATAGTGCATTATACAATAAGTTCTTCTAAAAGAGAAGGTCAAAATAGTATTTGTACGATATGAAATACTGCACAGTGCAGTATCACTGGTTTGTGCTCAATTAAGCGTTATTCCTTATATTTGTTTATTCTAGGCAGTTGGATGAAACACCTTACCGTATATCAAATGAGAATGTTCAAATAAGCATGTTCTGAATGCTGTGAAAGTTTCAATGAAATAGCACAAGTTTACTAAAGTAAACATGGTTTCTGTCTATCAAAAATTTTCTTTAATGTGACCCCTGTAACTTAGCGTACCGGTATAAAATTTTTATGAGAGCTGATAGTCAAAGATAATACCATCTAACAAAAGTGAAAATTCGTTGACCTGAAGCTCTGTAAAAATATAAAATTTATTGACTGAAGGTTATTTAAATTGCAGAAGCGTTTGGACTAAATTGTGATTAGGTTCAGACTTTCACCATTCACCATAATAACTAACCTAAAATTTTTTAAATAAAAAAATAATTACAGTAACGTAAAACGTAAAATTTTTCAATACGCTACCGACTGAAGTAAAAGAATTAATCGAGAGAAAAATTAAAAATGTTACAATCAAGATACTTCTAACATAGCATCATCTCTACTCTACAAATGAATATTTTAAAACGAGGTTAGGACCGTTTTCCGTCAAAACGTTAAAAAATTTCACTGGCGTAGAAAGACACAAAACAAGATTCTTACAAATTAGTAACCTATAAACTTTTGTATAAATAATTATATTGTGATGCATGAATGATGCCTTTTACAATAGGTAAAGATTATTTATTAATTTTTTTAATTGGTCATATTTTAAACTAGATCATGGACAGTTTCATAGATCTTAAGTGAGGGCACTGATTCCTAATGATCAGGTACTTATTTTACTAACTACAGGCTACCGCCACAAACCAGTTAATTATAAACCATTCCAAATAACATATTTCGTAGAAAACATAGGTGGAAATTTAAGGAAGCATCCATGGGCCTACTATAAGGATTTATCGTGCTGACTACGTTAATAGTTAATGTCTTACATAAAAAAAATCACAAAGTTTACAGTTGAATTAAATTGTTGAATGCAAAGGTTGTGGTACAACTATAAATCCTATATACTATAGTACGAGCACTGTCTGAAGGGATGTGTGTTCCACGATCTAGAAATCTAGCGGACGTAGATTTTGCTTAAACGTTGAATTTAAGAGCATTTTGGCCCAAAAATAAGTTTTTAAATCCTAATTTTTAACATTGGTCTATGGGTTGCTATTTTGGTAACGAAATTACATCGAAAGGTGCGGTATACAAAAATGAAGGAACATTAATGTTAAGCAGTCCTTATGAAACAGCTGTTAACTGTGAAGAGGTATAGTTGGTAGAAATTTAATAGCTTTATTACCATGACACTGTAACAAAAGTGAATTCAAACAAACAAGCAAGGCTCGGTTAACCTGGTAATCTCTATGAAAAAGGTAATATGTTCTTTCTAACAAGGCTATTTAGAAATCTAGTAAGAGCCAGCAAAATGCAGGTGTTTGATATTTTCAATGTGTTTTCTAGCTTTCCACGTGGTAAGAACTATAACATTTTAAACAGTGCAGTTTGTTCCTTTAAATACTTGGATTAAATTTGTTTTAAACTCAAATGTATCAATTAAAGCTCTTTCCTTGGCTCTTTTATGAAGACTAGAAAAATGGATCTTTAAAAGGAATTTAAACTCACTGTTTTGTAGCATAACTCAATACATACTTAAACTCATAGATAGAACCAGCTTGGTTCATATTTTATGGCAAAAGAAGGCAATGTTTCAATGTTCCTTATCTCTTTGAGGGACAGTGACATTTTTCCCGTTAGCAGATTTGTTTTTCTTACCTCTCCTCTGCAGCAGAAGATGGCCTTGGTATATTTTCACGGAAGAAACAACACAAGCGCTTCATGCTCCAAGAGTCTAATTTGAAATCTAAAAATAAAATAAAAACTCCTTAGAAAACTTGTTAGGCCTACCGTACTTAATAAGTTTCCAACCTCTAAGAGGCAACAATAAGACAAATAATAATAAAACTGTACAGTATCATCTGATCCACTACACTAAAATTCTTACATCAAATTCACCTTAGAATAACTACAAGCACCACAGAGAGTGTAAATGTAATGTACACACGGTATCTGATGTATAAAACACAGATTCTAAAATGAAAGAAGTTAAAAACAAAGATACAAGAAACCACAAATAGATTATTATAAATTTATTTTAACTTTCATACTTAATCTCTAAAAATGCAATAGTCCAACATGTACTGTACAAATGCTAAGAGCCAGTGTCAAGGCTGTAGGCCTACTAGGCTGAGATGCATTTAATGTTTAAAATTGCGTAGGGATGGCTGTCTTTTGGGATTTTAAACTGAACAACTAAATATTCAACAGAAAAATTGCGCATTTTTGACAAAATATTTATAGAATAACTCAACACTTCTTCCAATTTCTGAAATTCTTTTAAGTTGATTTTCTATTAGAAATCATTGCATAGGCCTACATAAAACTTATAAAAAGTGCCCTGCCTTCTTATTTTTGAACACATAATTGTAGCTTAGGTCTCAGAGTTTTAATAAAATATCTTCAATAACTTTTAAAGAGCAGAGCCTATTACCATTAGCCTAAGCTATATTATTATTTACAACAGCTTTGTTGTTGGCCGTAAAGAGGGAATTGACTGTGTGAGAGGAACAAATAATGGGATAATGTGTAATTGCAAACACTGATAGGCCTAATGATGGAATCTAACAAACTTTAACCAACACTAACATAAAAGCCAAAAGCACTGCTGACAATAGAATATAGGCTAGGTCTAGCAAGGGTTCAATGATCCTGCGGAAATTATATGGAATTATCTGTAACCTAACTTAGGCCTGTGCGTAAAATTTGTGAAAGTAAAATAATTGAGGTAGGCCCTACCCATCTTGGGTTAGTAACCCTCTGAACCGCTTGAAGACCGAAATAAAGTCTCCCAAAATTTATCATTATGATTTAACCAAATAAGAGTTTAGGATCTAGATGCACAGCACAATTTTATGTTTCAAGCTAACGTGTCAGTGGCAAGGCCTATGCCCAGTGTTCCACAAGTTAACTTAAACAAATAAGGTTGGTAGGGCCTAACTGAGAAGCTGTAATAACAAAACGTGCTCTCAAGCAAACTAAGACTATTAACTCACCTTGATAATTTTTGAATAGAGAATTGATTTGGCTGCTCTGTCAGACACTCTTGTTGAGGGTTTGATGGCTTTTCCATCAATCACTTACTCCCAAAAATAATAAATATAATGCTATGATAAGAGACCTAGCCTAGATCACAGTGGCTGCCTAGTCTACCATTAATGAAATGTAGTTTTGAGGATAAAATTGAAGGGATAATAATTATTTTAAGTAACAATATACGTGGTAGAATGATATAATTAAAATAATAAATCAATTTAGGATGTTTAACAGTTAAAAAGTAAAATAAATGCCAATAATAACCTTATTACACAGTTGCAATATGGCGTCGATCAAAATAAAAATGTAAACAATCCGACCAAGAAAAGAAGCAGAAAGTGCAAGAAAAGAAGAAGAAAGTGCACTCACTAGCTATCTCACCATCAATTTAGGTGGTGAGTGGTTTGGGTGAGTTGACGAGTGGGGAAGTCACCAACTCAACCGTTCAAAAATACCAAACGGGTGAGAAGTGAGTTCCCACTCAACAACTCACGACTCACTCGATTCAAAAATTGGGCCCCAGGACTGAGCAAGCCTTGCCCGTCCTGGCTCACCTCCAGCAAGGTCCGTAGCATCGGAGCTTTGCAGGCGTTTGCCCGAGCAACAGTTATGCTATGGAATGGTCGAGCAGGTCCACGAGTAGCAGGCAGGACGTTGGCAGCACGCCTTCTTGAAGAAGAGGAAGCCCGACAAGTTTTGCAGTTGGAAGCCATGTTAAAGTGCGGTATTCGGCTAAGCGGTACAAAGCAGAATAACCAAACTGCACATCAATACCCGTATATATATACACTTATCAGTGGTGGGGGTACTAGCTAACCTTGGTAAAGTGGGTCAAGGTCATCCAGGAACATTACCAGAACGGGGGATAGATCACTAAGTGGCATGTTAGTCCATTGCCACAGAGTGATCTATCCCCCGCTCTGTATTCCGCATTCACACACGCATTCATACAAACACACAAGTCCCAGTCCGAGTCTTTACCCACACACCTATCCACTCTCATCCTCACTAGCATCACTGTCCACTAAAAGATCTTGACACTTCATAATTAGTCTGTCGTATTTTCTCAGGATTGAATTTGCCTCACGGATTACATTCTCTAACACCCTATCCTTTTCCTCTATAATTTCTTTGTACGCTTCAAATACGTTTGGTGGTGTCTGTGTAGATGTATTTGATGTGGTTAGTTGCGGGTTGGTAGGAGGCCGGGCCGAGCTGGAGGCTCCACTGCTGCAAAGCTCCTTCTTGACAGGGCCAAAGCCGGAAAACCGGACGCGACTCCTTACATACCAGGCTGATCTAGAGGCTCCACTGCTGCTGCACAGGTCCTTCTTGACAGGACCAAAGCCGGAAAATCAGACTCGACTGCTTAACAGAAGGCTCGATCGGCTGGGCCAAACACCTGAGCCAGAAGCTGAAGAGTTTCCAGACATAGTGCGAAGTGTTCTGCTTAACGGATGCAAGCTGAATGAACGGACAGTAAATCACCACTCATATATATACCCGTTTTTAGTGGTGGGGGTAACACACTAGGGGGGGGATAGCTTAAGGACTTCCACTAAATTTCCCTTAGTCTTCGCGGTCATCGGTTTTACATACCTTTAGCACACCCATCATTTTGGTTTCTTCAATAACTTTACACACCTCAAACACCCAAGCAAACAGCTCATCTATGTTGTTATAATTAATTTTTGCCCAGTGTTCATACTTATAAGTTTGGTTGTTTATAATACATAGATAAAATGTAGACCCATCTCGTCTTATACAATACTCAACTTCCATTCTATGACGGTTTAGCACTTCCCAAACATTGTGTTGATCTATCAAGAAGTCACCACCTTTGTAATTGTACCGTGACATGTTTACCACGGAGTACAGAAACAGACTGAAGCAAATGAACGGCTCATACAAGCTTAGTAAGAGCGTTAGAGTGAGGGTATCACGTGATACACGACATTAGTTGTAAGGTTAGCACTTTACTTTAAACAGTAATTTATATGGGTCAAGGTCATTCAAACTTTGAAAAATTTTTACTTCCAAACACTTGTAGCAAGCTACAAGTGTTAGGAGACAAGAGGGTTAGGACTAAATTTGGAAAAAATAATTTGGAAAAAGAATTTTTGTTTTTTTAAATATCGTCCAACACAACCTAACAATTTAGAATTTCTTTTGGTAGGCCTACATCCTAATCCATTTCCCACACAGATTGGCATCCTTCCCTTCGTATTAGATAGCCTTTTTTATGGATGAAAAATTGTCTTTGTACCATCCGAACGGGTACTTTCATTGTATGAAGGCGGCCATCACCTTTTACAATGATTTCTACTTTGGCATCAAAAGCTCCATAAGTTTGAACAATAAAATAATATTTTTCATCCACTTTAAGTCTTCTAATATCAAGCGGTTGCGGACTGTGGGGATGTCTGGGTTGGGATGTTTTAGACCTAATGTTGTTAAGACTGTAGGGTCTTACTCTCGGAAGATTGATATTTTTGTTCAAGTGCGTTTGGCAACGGTCTTTATCTAAAACAGCAAACTTCTGACAGCAAAGAACCCCAAAGTCTTTTGACATCCACACGTAATCGCATTTATTACCCTTGCCAGCAGGGACTTTAACACGCTTACGTTTTTGTGTTGGACGCTTTACTGGAGTGTTTTGGAGCTTGTCGGGTTTAGGCTGGCTAGAAGGAATGGGGGTGGGAGGTGAAGGTTTAAATAGGTCAAAAGGTAGGCTGCAGACAATTTTGGGTGGGGTAGGTGAACGGGTTAGGTCGATCGTGGGGAGTTTGGGGGAGAAGATTGATTTACGGGGTGGTTTGGTTGGTGTAGGTGGCATGGGGGATATGGGTGAGGTACATTGGGATTTGGTGTAGGATAGGATTTTCTTCGTGCGACTGTAGGGGGTTATCCTCGACCTTGACGCCTCTTCGAACACCGCAGACTCCGATCCTGAGTCTGATAGCAGCGAGAGTGCTGGAGAAGCTATCAGGACTCGTCCGCTGGGGTTTTTTGACGATGCCGCAGGTGCGCCAGCCTCTTCCGATGCTGCAGGTGCGCCAAACTCTTCCAATGCTGCAGTTGCGCCAACCTCTTCCAATGTTGGTGGCAATGGTGACAGGCTGGGCATCGAGGCAGGCTGCGGTGGCGGCGGTGGCGGCGGTGGCGGCGGTGGCATCGTCAGGCAGCTCAGAATCTGTGCTGTCATGAGATATTCTAGGATCGGAGCGGAGAACGATGAGGGCTGAGACGTGTTGGCCGAGGTTGATGAAGCTGGTGGGTAATTCTTGAGCTTAAGACCCATCTTGATGAAGCGAATAAATAAAGAGTAAATATGAAAAGAGTAAATATGAAAAGAGGATTGAAATCTCAGGAGCGAGAGAGAGAACCGGTCGGTACTGGATCCTGGACTGGAATGAGAAGTGCATGCCGCCCGGCCGCCTTATATCCCCACCGGGGCTGCCACGCCCAGGATATCAGGGGTGGGGGAGGGGGTGGGGGTGGGGTAGGGGGTGGGGGTGGGGGGGGGTTCGCACTTTTGTCGGGGGGGGGGGGTTCGCACTTTTGTCGGGGGGGGGGGTTCGCACTTTTGTCGGGGGGGGGGTTCGCACTTTTGTCGGGGGAGGGGGGGGTTCTCACTTTTGTCGGGGGGGGGGGGGGTAATTTTACAAAGTAAGCCCCACTTGGGGCATTTATGTTACCATCGCTGAAGCCTCCGAAAAGATCCAACTATGGACAACTCAAAACTTGTGTGTTACTTATACCTAACTGTTAAATTTATAAAAGACCTTAATATATTTACTGTGTTAATAAGACCTGACTGTTAAAGATTTTGAAAGTTTTTATATATTTAGGTCAAGGTCACGAAAAAACTTTAAAAAATTAAGCCCCACACCCCCTATGGGGGTGTGGGGCACTTGGGTTGTCATCGCTGTAGCCTCCAAAGAGACCCAACTATGACAACAGGGCAACATCCAATGTCGTGTACCCTTCGCCACGCAAGACTTTTAAATATTTACTGCATTGGTGTAACAAATAACTAACAAAACATTTACATAATTTTGAGAGAGGTTGAGGACAGCCCTAGTGGCTTACGTCCTCGGTCCGAGTGCAGAGGCCGCCGCAAATTGGCCACAGCTGTGGTCTGCATGCCAGCGTACAAACGGACCGATTCCCAACCCAGCCGCAATACTGCATGCCTGAGAGGAACCATGCTAACGTTGGTATAAAATGCTTTTACACGGGGGTCTACTCCCGTTCCCTAACTTTAAGATTTACTTTGAGCATTGAAAAAGCTCAAGGGGGGAATGCTAAAACAAGCGTATACACTTTAGATAAATACAACACACTTACAACACACAATTGAGCTCGACATAGTGAATGCTGGAACAAGCACATACACATTAAACACATATGACAAACAAGACACACAGGATAAAAGACACACAGGAGACATAGGGTACAAGTTAAACACTCTCATATACAACAATTCCCAATACCCAATCGCAAGCGCAATATCTTAGAACTAATACAAGTCTTAAAGTTAGAGTAGACTTCGCTAAACAGTGAAGGCGCCTTTCAGTGTTTAGTGAGGCCTATGGCGGTCCGTCCCGATCATTCACGTTCAACGCGCGGGAGCGGACTGCGAGCCGGCTGTGGCCGGGCCGCCTTATATCCCCACCGGGGCTGCCACGCCCAGGATATCAGGGGTGGGGGAGTGGGTGGGGGTGGGGGAGGAGGTGGGGGGGTTCGCACTTTTGTCGGGGGGGGGGGGGGGGTTAGGTAAGTTAAGTGGGTCAAGGTCACCCACGACACTTGTACTCTTAGTGTTGGCTATACCCCCACCACAACTGGGTCCCTAGGCTGCACAACACCGCTTCGCCAGTATGTCTCCGGCTTCCATGCGGTGCGTCTCGGTGTTCTCTAGCTCTCTTTATGTAAGTAATTTTACAAGTTTTAAATGTAGGTCACTACACTGTAACTCTGGGACGATACCGACTTGTAGTATTTCAGTGTTTTGACTCAAGGTCATCACACTTTAACTCTAGCACGTCGGTTATCGTACCAGAGGTGCTCAATAACCTAACTTTTAATGTTTAGGGTGGCGTTTGCACGCCACGTGGTATCGCCATGAGTGTCCTGTCCACATTTTAAGTTAAATTAATTTTACTGTAATCTTTTCCATTTCCAATTCGTTTTGCCAAAGAATAAGGTGTCGCTTTATAAAGTGGTATTTCTCCAGAGTTATAGGGGATTGCAGGGATACGATTAGTTTATTTAGGAGACTCTTCATCTTGGAGTTTAACACAATTTCCACTTTAACTTTGCTTCCTCGGCTCTCACAGCCTAAGCTGTATAGAAATGTTTCTTCTAGTGCCAACTCGGGCCAAGAGAACAGTGTGTTAACTGTAGGACAGCTCATGGTGAAGTGATGCGGTACTCCAGCGTACAACCTCACCTTCCCCCACCACTGTGACCTTCCCCCACTCCTGCTGTTTCCCCCACCTCTTTTCCCTTGACTCACGCGTTACAAGCAGTCTCTCAGTATTGTGAGGACTTTTGTGAGGGGAAGCCATGTCGCGGGACACTTTAGGTGAGAAACTTAGCCGTGTTAAGACTTTATTAGTTGCTCACTGTCCACCACTCAAAGTCAAAAGGGTTTCGACTTTAGCTAAGTGGCGCAAACTGTTGCGCGGACACCCTAAGTTTTATACCAAACAGACTAATGTAAGTTTTACTGATGAAGATTTGTTTAGAATATTGGATGAAATGACTTTTCCTTGCAAAATTCAGTTAGTTACTCCCATTCCTGACAGTTTAGAGTCTTAGTCTCTCAAGCCGATATACCTAGAGTACAAAGAGCCTGACAGTCAGTCGCTCGGTGACTGTCGTGGGGTGCGCATCGGTGTCGGCACTCCATTGTTAAGTTTTCAAGGTCACAGTAATATCAAATTGTTGGTGTTGTGCTGGTTCAAGGTCACCTGAGGGGTTACCGATTGCCCATTTAGGCAGGGTTATGTCAGAAACTCGAGTTTAACTTGGCACTTTTGCCGTTTCTCGTCGAATATTCGCCTCAAGTGGTCAAGGTCACGGGGACTCGGACTGAAACTCGGAGCGTAGTGCGAGAAATGGCAAAAGTGCCAAAAAATTTTAAGTTTCGGCGTGACCTTGACCTTAGTGGCGTCAGTGACGTCATTTTGATGACGTAAGGGGTGATGACGTCATCATCACGTCATTTTTTTTGACGTCATGGGTGTGACGTCATAGAAGTGACGTCATTGGTGATGACGTCATCGATGACGCAATCGATGACGTCATCGGTGAGGTCATTGACCTCGATGACGTCATCCCTCAGGTGACCTTGAACTGTTCCAGCACCAACAATTTCACACTACTAATAGTAAAAAAGCCTTTAATAATCTCCTATTAGTCGGTTTTAATACCCCTCCTTAGTAAATAGTTTTAAAAAATTGAGCTGTGACATAAATATTATTTATGTAAATATTCTAATATTATTGGAATTAGTTTAGTTCCACGGAACGATTTATGTGAATATTTTAGGTGTTACACAGGATGGAGGGTCCAAAACAATAATTGGTTGCCCCAATTCCGTAAATTACTATCAAAACATCATACAATAAACATCCTAGTGGAGGGCTCAACCATGACAGTAACAGAAGCGGCCAATACACACTACTCACAATAAATAAGCTTTGAAATTGCCCACGGCTCATGGTTTAATCGCACTCCCTAGTTCCCCTTGATTCGTTAAAAATATAATGGAGTTGTGAAATATTAATGAAATGTGTAAATAGTCATGCTCAAAAATTGTTGTGGTAAAATTTTGGAGATACTCTTATGATTGCACATGATTGAGGTAATAGGTGTATTCTGAAAAGATAAAAGTGGAATAAAATTATAATTTTATATAAAGGATCGTTGTATGTAATAGAAGAAAAATAAGACAAAATAAAGATATTGGAAATTAAAAAAAAATATATAGTGTAGGCTAAGATGCTTCAGTTCTGCCACGGGGAGGCCAAGAAATTCAGGAATCATGTATGCACCATGTAAAGAAACGATAACAATTTTATCTTTCAAAATCAGCAATTATTAAATTTACAATTTTAAATATTATATATTTTGGTTCAGAAAATTTATAAAATAGAGCCCTAGTAGTATGTATTAGATCACAGGGTAATAGGTAAGTTTTAACGTCTTTATAAAGTATTAAAATGAAGACATTTGCAAATTGAGAACCATAAAATCGGCGTAAAGTAGGCATTTTCAATTAATAGTAGTCAAAAATCAATTGTGAAATAATAGCCCAAAAAGGATTGTTAGTTAAATTAAAATATACTGAAAGATTTATAATAATTGAAAAAGCATTGAATAGTTTTAAATTGAAACAATAATTGAGGTAATCGAGACTTTAGGTCTGCATTGAGGAAGTTTGACGGACAAAGTGACAGCGAAAAAAATACTTTTGAGTTTAATTTAATATAATTCAATTGGTCATTATAATATTTCTCAGCCAATCAATTATCATAACCCGATAATAATATCATACCCCGATCATTACATATCATTACCCGATGGGTAATCAGATATGTAGATGGCTTAAAAAACGTCGGAATTAGGTAAACGTTAGCGAAGGTCATATACCAGCCAAAAGAATGAAAAGTTCAATCGTTCGATAACTTTATATGTTTAATTTAATCGTTTCCCAAATTAAAATCTAATCATGATTGGACAGCGGCAAATATGTCAAAGACGGTATGTCAAACGTGTAGGACACGTTCAACTCTTCAAATTAAAACTGCACCAGAACTATCAACTGAAGCACTATTTTCAATCTGGGGATCCATATTGAGGGACAGCATACAAATAGTAGAAAATTAAGTTATAATTACTGTTTCAAGTAATTTTTTGTGCGAAAACCTACAAGAAAATTTCCAACATGAGTAAACTCAAGTCTAGAAAATGTAATGAAACCTTAGATCTTAGCCATATAATGAATTTTTTATTCAGCAATATAATGAGAAAAACTTCAATTTGTGTAAAAAATGAAGTGTTACGGTTTAAATGCGCCACACACACCGCAGCACTGCCATTTTGGGCACTTAAACGGTCCCACTGGCTAGGGCCAATGTAACCGTATTGTGAATTCAAGAAGAGGTTTTATATTGTGTAAAGAAATACTGTGTTAATGAGTTGCTTAAACCGCCTCTTATGCTTGGTTAAAAAATATACAGTAAATTCATTAAATGCGAAATTCGGCCGAAATTAAAATTGGGGTGTATTTGAATAAGTAATCTAAAATAAATTGAAAATGAACCGATAACATAACATTTAAATCTGTTAATTCTGTTAATAGATCTTTCAAAATTCTCAAAAGCATATTTTAAGTTTGTATAAAAATATAATATGACACACTGAATATAATTAAAACAGAAAGATAATAATTAAATGTCTATGAAGTATTGTACTAAGTAATCGAAGTATATTACGATACTTATATATATATATATATATATATATATATATATAAGTATATATATATATATATATATATATTAAAAGGTAACGTCTACATATGGTAAACCACCCACATAGATAAATAAGTTAACTTAAAAACTGACAGGAGGGTAAAGGACCAACAAAACAAAACGTTAAAGAATAACTCATAATATTAGCTGGCATTAATAATAAATTGATTTTAGTTCAATTTTTTAAAGAGTTGCACTTCTAAATGCAATATTTCATCATTAAAAGGAGAAGAAACTTCACCATCAACGAACTTCCAAGCTAGCGCACATGCTGCATTAGCTACACACTGAGCGTTATTACTGTAAGAATCAAAGCGGGAATCACACTGGTTGAATGATCCACTCTCAACACAGTACCACACCATCGTAAACCTTGAGATTGATCTTCGAGCAGTTTCTTAAATAAATACAATGTTTATTTCACACACGGGTGTAGTTGAAAAAGATCATTTAAACACGAGCGAGAACTAAACCTGCAAAGTGATCTACGTTACCCAAACGGTGATATACGCTCACACGGCTGAACTACGTTACCGACAAATCTATATTTTTTTACCTTTTTTATAGTTTAAAAGTAAAAAAACTCGTAGTTTTATGATTTTCCCTAAATTGAAACATCTCAAAGAATATCCATGCCAAATTTCAAGTCTCTATCTTAAACGGTCTCTATCTGATGGTGACTGGAGTGGCAAAATCGATCGCTTTTATAATATCTTGCATATTAACCATCTTGTGTGTATACAGTCAAGGTTAAATTAATTAAATTAATAAATTATAAATAAGTTATAAATTAATAGTTATAAATAATTTAAATTTTCCAAATGGTGTTGGAAGACGTTTTATTATTTCAACCCGAGCAATTGCACCAACACGTATAATGCTACTGAAAATTGTATTATAAAATTCATTTCTAACCAAATCATCCAATTATCAACAGAGCCCGTTGTGGTTAAATACAACAAACAATCTCTAGGAAAATAGTACATACAAGATTTTTCCCATGAAATACTTTAAAGTTAATTTAATTTATAAAAAAAAAATAATATTGTAAAAAAACTAATTTTATAACAGAGTAAGATAATAAATCAAATGTAGCCTAGCATGTATTTTTCATAAACAAATTCTTTGTAAAAAATTCATCTGAGTTTTTTTTTTTTTTTTTTTTTTTAACAATCTTCCTTGATCTTTGTTAGGGATGGTTTTAATTTCAATGTCTTCAAGTAAAACTATTCGTTTTGCACAAATTGCTGTTATGCATTTTATATAAAATACTGATAACAGGCAACCAAACTTTCCAACAAATATAATACACTTCCAATAAAAGCCGTTTTAATGTGATTTTACTTTTTCACCATTAATCTTTAAAATATTAAACTTTCACAATTATTTGCACATCTACATAGACAAAACTATTCAACCACCCTTTAATTAATAAAACCGGTCCACCGGTCCATCTGTGGTATTGTAAAGTTTTAAAAGGACAAACGCCCTACGACGAAATATAACAAAAAAATAAATTCCATTCCAACCAAGCAAATACTGTGAAACCCGATTTCTCTTCATATAGGGTACTGTGGGACAAAAAGAGTTCAAGGCTAAAATGAAATGGATCTTCCTCGTTTGTAAGATCTATATGTATTTACTGTGGGGAATTATTTTAAAGTAAGAAATTTTATTTAAATTGGTTATTTGCTTGTTGACGAGGAAATCAAAACTGTATGGTAACAAAAAGTATCGTTTTTAAAACTGATTACATAAATATTTGGTTTACCTTTAATCATTGGATAATACTAATAAGTTATTGGTTCTTGTGTTAGAGTATTCAGTTTCCAGATTACTTTTATTCAACACAAATAATCCATTTATTAAACAACATTAATTAATGACCAACGGGCTGGAACATCCTAAATTATAACTGATAAAATTCAATAACGATAAAAAAATTTAAAAAATCAACCAACTTATACAAAATGTTTATCTTTGTGTTTCCAAGACACAGGTGCCGTTAGAATTCATACACCGTTAGAAATTTTCGTAGAATAATATAATTATGATTACAAAAAAACAGCCTTCAAAATCTAAGTCACAAACAAGATTTAATAATGTAATGTATTACGGTCTAGTTAAATAAACTGTATCAGACAACTAACTCAAATGTATTTTTTCTCAACAATATAAAACAGGTGTTAAAAGCCTCCACAGAACAATGTCTGGATAGCTCAGTGTGATAGCTACCACGTGAGCAGCACGAGTTTGAATCCAGGTGCGTCTATGATGTTTCCGCAACCAATTGACGTAGAGAAATGATTTTTATTTTAACTGGCTTTTTTCGTTTTTTGAGCTTAGTCTAATGGTGATAGTTAAAATTAATTTCAATTTCACAGTTTAATTTTTTTAATAAAAAAATTAAATAACTTCTTGATTAGCATTATACGTGCTGGTACTGATATTTAGGTTGAAATAATAAAACGTCTTCCAACACTACTCGATATATTTATCGAGTCTCTGATTGGGCCTGATGATGACCGGTGTGACTGGTCGAAATCGATCGCCATTATAAGATCTTTGATATATATTTACCGTCTTGTAAAATATTACAGTATAAGTGTAAATATATCGAGTAGTGTTGGAAGACGTTTTATTATTTCAACCTAAAAAAAAATTATTCCTTAAACACTTAAGCTCACTAAATTTTTAACAGGAGTTTTCTCGCAGATGCGGATGGTGTTATTTTATGTGGATAGTTATCCTAAAAAACACAAAATAAAAAAATCATTTTAACCGCATTTTAGAAATTTGGATTTTTCGTTTTTTTTTGTGAGTTTTGAGGGTAAACAGCCCTTAAAATTCCAAATAAAAAATGCTTGGGATTATTTATTGTTGATTGGGACCTACTTGCCAATTTTAATCAAAATTGGCCTATTGGGGCTTTCTCTAGTTCTATTGATAACCTACACACAAAAACACATACACATAGACATACATCATTCCAATAACCATTTTTTGGACTAAGGGGGCACCGAAACGGATAACAACTTAAATAAAAAAAATCCTAACGGGGTATAGGGAAATAAAGTTAAAATATTTTTAAAGTGAAATTTAAAGTTCTAGTGACATTATAAATAGCCCTAAACAATAAAAAATTTAACTATTTTATATTTAGTAGAAATATTGAGACAAAGTTGAAACAAAGTTTTAACACGTTCTTTGTAAGATCTCCCAGAAAATTCTCCTCTAATTAATTTTTGAGTCTGCAAATACTTTGAGAGCTTAAAGAAAAGACGAGCTTAAACAATTCACTTCTTTAATTTTATTTTCTGTTTATTGGAAACACTTTGAACCGGGTGAGGGGATATCACCAATAATTATTCAATAATTGCTCGTTCTGTACTTTATAGTTAAAATCTTAGTAGGTTTGGTAATTCAATTCAAATAATATGTTCAGGACAATAAAAAACAAATTATAAAATACAAGAATATGTTAATGGGTTACTATATAAAAATATCTTACGTTTGAAAAAATTCTACCAATATATATTAAAAGTGTTACCGGTTTCCTTAGGTAACGGAAAACCCCTTGAAAAACTATTTTTTTTTAACTAATTATATTTCTATTTCCGTTAACCACTGATTTTTTTAACGTGTAACACTGATGTACAGTGAGTACCAGAATGGCCTATCTTGACCTATCGTTTATTTCTAATAGAAACCCCATGTTAATAGTGATATATGACATGTTCATTGATAATTTGATTTCTCTCGTATTGTAAATTGTCAATTGTTAATTATTTATCACTATTTCTTGGCTAGTTTTTATCTTAAATTATTTATATATTATTTTATTTTGTAGTATTGTAATTATAAGCATTGCTACTGCTGATTTTTATTATGTCCAGCATTGGTTATTGATGTACAGCATTGGTAACAGCTTGATTCGCAAAAGTTACTGTTTGTGCTAGTTATTAATTATTGCATGCACATTATGTTCTTGTCATCTTGTTAGCTGTAACCTGAAAATATGTAAACATTTTGTAAATTGAGTTAACCTTTGAAATAATAAATAAATAAATATGATTGGATGGGTTGTCGGACCTTATAATAATATAATTTTTGTCCTTAATCTTAATGGTTTAAAAGAAAGTTATATTAAGAGATACGTTTTGCATTATAACAGCATGTTTTGAAAGCTAAACGTTTGTTATATCGCAACAAACAACACCAAAAGTATAGTTGTATTCAAATCTCATATCTAATTATCACCAATATAAATAATTAGCCACGTCCTACTTTATAAATAAGCAACAATAACATTTATTTTAGTAAAAAGGCACAAGAAATCATAGTAAAACGACAGTCAAAGATAAATAAAAAAGTTAAAAAAGCATTTGAACAAAACTATAAACAGGGATATTTTATAAATGTATCATGAATTAATACTGTACAGTGTTGTTAAGTCCCCGGGATGGTAAGAAAAGTTCAATAGTTGAGACCTATTGCAACCAGTCCAAATGTCCTAGCAGTCGGTGGTGAATTGGATGAGAGCTGATTATAATACAAGACTTTTTTCTGAAGACTAATTGTCTTCGTAAGAGGGTTTATTGCGAGAGATTAAGAAAGTAGAGTCGGCCGTACAACATCCTCTGAACAATTTTTGAAATTTTGGAGGAGTGAAATATTACAAGAGATTGGCACTTTCTTGACGATGTATTTTTTAATAGGGGTGACCTTTGAAAATTCTTAAATATTAGGATAGATCCCGTTTATAAGATATTAATTAATAACGTGAACTATATAAAACTTTCATCAATATATTAGTTCTACTGATTCGTATAGTATTATGGTACATGAAAATTTTAAAAGATTTATTTGTAATTGTTTGTATAAGCAAATAATATAAATTGCGTAAAATATAATTATGGAAATAAATAATGATCACTATAATTATGTCATAGTATGTCCTTTGAAAATTTGCTATCTATCACCTAAAAACAATTCTGAAATTCAAACTAAAAAAAACTTAGTTAAAAAAGTTAACAAAAAATATTAATATACTTTAAAATGACAAAAAAACTGTTTAAATTTTGTTTAAAAAAAGTTAAATATGCCTAAAATCTCTTCATATTAGAAGTTTAAAAGAATAGTTTTATAAGATATCCAATACCTCGAAATTGGATGACTAAAATTTTTCATTGAAATGTTTAACAAATTGATATAAAGCTATAAAAGAAGTGTTACCATTACAAATATGTAAAATCGAGCAAAAGGATGGATCATAATGAGCAATTAGGAAGCTCTCTTGAGGCTTCATTATTGGTGCTGGGTCTTAATTACGAAGGAGCCTCTTGACGTTTGATAAATTATAAAGTGAAGAACAAAAAATAACATTTTTTAATCAGTTTTCAATCCTTCATATATTAATAAATTTTTATATACAATTTTTTGTTTGTATCGTAGGTTATTTAAATCTTCAACTCCTTCTTCGTTTAATTCCTAGGATATTACAGATTGCAGTTTTTTTTAGTCTATACCCTTTCAGTTCAAAGTTTTCAGTCCTTAAGCCCATCACCCGATGTTGTCTGATGCAACCTTTACCCATAAGATACAATCTTTACCGATTTTGTCTAATGAAACCTTCAACTCTTGGCTATGAAGAGTTTCGCGAATTGGGTAATGTACAATTATGGTAAAACTGCACTAGTTATAAAAGACCTACATAATAATCGAATTATAATAAATCTTAATTTTTTGTGTAAACAATAATATATTTAATAATAGTTATATTTATTTTATTTTTAAATCTTTTAAATACATTAAACGAAATATATAATAATAAATTTATTTACTTTTACTTATTTTTAAATCTGGAGTCAAATGGTAAAAACACTGTATTATATATTAACAATCTTTACATATAAAATTACAACACGAATGATACTTATTAAAAAGATTATATAGAGAGTAAATAGTGAGTAAAGACGAATGTTCAAGCGTTAGTAACTGGAATTAGACCTAAGAATTGAATAAGTTGCATTTCTTTCCCACTTTGCTCACTTCAATCGATGCGCTGAGTACCTAGCGGAAACCTAAAATTTTACCGTGTATTTTAACTATCTCAGCATCGTTTGTGAGGAGTTCCAACAGTGGTGAATCCTACAGCACCTTCTCTGCCGAGTTCTGATTCGTGACAAAATTCGCTCTGCTACACCATGAAGATCGGATCAAGGAATACTTGGGGCCAAAGTAAAATACCTCGTCTCTGAACTAAATTAGTTTACATCACCCATGAAATACTTAACCAACAAACATGGCCTTCTATCAAAAACAGATTCAGGTACACGATGGCTCTGTTTTGAACCCCCACTTCATGCCCATCGGTTTACCAAGCCAGACTAACGAGAAAACGCTATTGCTGATGAATCTATAACGGTATTAGCTACTGTTAACCGTTTGTGATCTGTGAATCAAATCCAGTAGGGGTTCATTTGTTTACTATATTGTGGGTAAGATTAAAATGGTGTCTTTAATATGTTATAATTGTCTAAAAATTTTGAGCAAAATACATAACGAGCCCTTTAAAAAACGTTTAATTTTTTTTTTACAAAACTGTATATACACTAATGACAGCGCATATATAGAGTCTCTTGAGATATTAAACTAATAAATATACACTTTACTAGTCTCATGCAGGTCATATAAGTTTAATTGATATAGATATGGAATTTTATCACAGTTGTAATTTCATATACAAAACATACAGTGCGTATTATTTGTTGCTTGGCTTCTTCCCTCTAAAAGTATGTAGGCACGTCCGTCTCCTCCACGTACGGCTGACAAATGTGAGCCGTGAAACATATTCATTGAAATTCATGTCCCGTATGCCTTTCTTAGCTGAAGCCACTTTTCAGCCTTCAAGTTGGGTACATGTTAAAACCATTAACCCCTTTTGGTACAGCAAAATTAAAACTCCAAAGTTAATGCTTTAAATTATGATTGTCATTATTGTAATTTTGATATGATTACTTAATAAAGAATAATTAACTTATGATTTATAAATCAAGTTTTTACAAGTAAAGAAAATTTATCATCAGTTAGAAGTAATTACAGAACAGAATCTATAATGAATTCGCCAAAGAGATTCTTTACTGCTTGTTATCTATAATGACTCTAAAATAATTAGAAATTCTTCGGCAAATCTCATAATAAACTTTTTTCAATCGTTCATTTGTAATATAACAAATTCAAATTTTCGTATTTAAATTTGAGTACTGAACTTTAAAAATAAATTTTACAGTGTGGATGAAGCTCTGGAAACATAATAATATCTTTAAAATTATTTAAATAACAAAACTAAAACATTGAAAACTGATTTAGAGTAATAGTTTTTAACATACTCTACTCTCCAATTCCATAATGTGATAATACCGAATGCTAAATGCTTAATGATGTTTAGAGCATTTAAACCTGTAGTAAAACGTTTACATGGCTCATATCTAGCCTTCGATACCACCGTAATACGGCTTTCCTAACAAAAGTTACGTTACGCATGTATTTTGCTTAGACATCTCGCTAGCCTAACGGTTAGCGTCTTGGACTTCGGTTCAAGAGGTCACGGGTTTGAATCCCGGGATGTCCACCACACTTAGATGGGTTTGGACCGATTTCCCTTAAAAGCTTTTGAGCATTTGCAATTCTTCTAACAAAATGCCTCTGACGTAGAAACAAGCAAAATAACTAGCTAAAAAAAGGTAAAGACGAAATTCACTTCAAATCCCACAGTTGAAAGTAAATATATTCCCATAATAATGGGGATATATCTATGTAACATGGGGATATATATGTAATAACATGAAACAACTAATTAATACATGTTATATATAAAAATGTGCAAAATTTAATTTTCTAAATTTTACCCTCATACATAGTTTAGCTGTAAAAAGATATGAAACAAAAACTTATAAAACTACAGTCGCCAGTTGGAAAAATTGGACATAGCTGGGAAACGCAGCTTCGTAGAGAGGTAGACTTTTCTTCATAGTTTCTCTAAGTTAATTTTAAATAATAATCGGACAAAACATATTACTTTGCAATTACTTCCGGGTTCAGTGGTTGTTCAAGCTAATTTTACTACACTAAATATAGATTTAAAAAAACACACTCTAAAGCACTTTAAAGTGGTTTTAGCTGGAACCACTTTAAAGCTTGTATTTTTGTGAAGATTTAGCAGAGCTTTGTTATTTGATTTCCTTGATAATTAAAAATATTCATACATAACTGACGGCCAGGATTTCAAAAATACTGTCAACATAATTTTGCAAAACTATTATTTTTGGTTCTACTTATATAAAACTGGCTGGTGTCGAAAGGTCCTTTTTTCATGCAGGACATGTTACTGTTCATCTTCAGTTGCAATAAGCTTCTTTATAGAAGCTTAGTATTAAGCAAATAGCACATTGTTTAATGTTAGTCATAAATAAAAGTATACATATATACAAAGTTACGTTTTATATTATCTTTTGTGGGCTTCACTCTTCTTAATGACCTTTAGGGACTCGTCAATTGTAAGAAAAAAAAACATACAAAAAACACGACACAAAAACACTGTTTATCGTCCCGAAGTTGCAGTCGACGTTTCGCGGGACCGATAATACAAAAACGTCCCGCTTCCTCAGTTCTTGTCTCGATTTAGCTTTTCCCGCATGCGTTTTTTTGTCGTGTTTTTTGTAGGGTTTTCCAACAATTGACAAATCCTGGAAGATCATTGAGGTGAGTGGAGCCCAAAAAAGATAATATAAATTGAAACAGCCTCACCTATAATTATATCATTCAGAAACATATATGACACCATTACAAGTAAGCACGGTCGCCAAATATCGCATCTAAAAATTTTATCCACCGAGCCGTTTTAAGTAATAAGAGATTTTTAAATGTGATCTTGGCCAAGGTAGTGACTTCACAAATGTAACTTTGTGTGTGTGTATGTACTTTTATTTATATCGTCAATGAACGATGTGCGTGTGTGGTTACTCTAGAACCTCATTGCAGCTGAAGATGGACGGTAACAAGTTCGATACATGTATAGCATAAAAGAATATCTTTTGACACATTTAGGCAGTTTTATGTAAGAAAAAAAAAATAGTTTTACAAAAGAGAGTAGTGGATGTCAAGGCTGATTAGAGATTGATATTTTTTTTTGCATTCAGGATCTTATTCAGATAAAAACAAGTGATTAAATAATAAAACAAAATAAGAGGAATCTCCATAAAATTATGTTTATGCTTTTTGCATATTATTTTTGCTTAGGCTTTGGGTTGTTTGGCTCCATTTTATGAATGTATTGGTCAGTTTAATGGTGATAATACACAACAACTGTTATAAGAATACCAACAATTTTGGCGATACAACAATCATTAGACAATTTAGAATATTAAAATATAGATAACATTCACCTTCAATCATTCATACAATTATTGTTCTATATTATTTTGTACATAATAAGAATGAACTTAGTAAATAAATCCCTAATAAAACTTATTAACAGCCTAAAACACGCTTAATAATGTAGATAACTACTTTCAAATTAAGATTATTAAAAAGTTTTTAATTAATGCTTTAGCTGTGCACGTTAATTATTTTTATTGAACATATATTGAAATATACATGACTTTACATTATTTAACATTTGCTTGAACCGATTTTCTTTCAACTTTTTGTAGTGATGTATAAATTAAATGTTATTATGATTGTATAATTTTTTCAAGTTAAATAATTATATTTTCCGTATCATGTTTAAGGCTCCGGTCTACCCGAGCCCGAATGCCACCTCGCGGCCGCGGCCGTAGCGCTAGGCGAGTTTTATGGATTCAGAGGTTTACGGGAATCATGTTTTTAAAATAACTAATTAAGATAGAGATTGGCTCTTAACTTTTTCTAAAAGTAGTAAAAAGCATCTCGTTGGCTATCTTTTTAGAATTTTAAAATAAAATTTCTAATTTTAGCTATAACTGTCTAAAATCATCAGTTTTCTCTAGTTTAAAATACCAAATAAAATAGAGATTGGCTCTTAACTTTTTCTAAAATTAGAAAAAAGGATCTCGTCGGCTATCTTTTTAGAATTTTTAAATAAAATTTCGAATTTTAGCTATAACTGACTAAAATCATCTGTTTTTCTCGCAAATGCAAGGGTTTTTTAATCCTGTTATCTTCTGCTAAATGCAGCCTAGAGCTATAACTAAGGTGTCATATTAAAGAAGAATAATGGTTCTAAATTTCCTTGGTTACACTTTGGTAATCTCACTTTGGTAGTTTCATCAAAACTAATGGAAAACTTCAGTTAAAAATCGAGAAAAACAGATGATATTAGACAGTTATAGCTGAAGTTAGAAATCTCATTTTAAAATTCTAAAAAAAATAGCCGATGAGATCCTTTTTTATACTTTTAGAAAAAGTTAACTGCCAATCTCTATCTTAAGTGGTTAGTTTTAAAACACGATCCCCGTGAACCTCTGCATCTATAAAACTCAAAAACAAATGATTTTAGACAGTTATAACTGAAATTGGAAATTTTATTTAAAAATTCTAAAAAGATAGCCGACGAGATCCTTTTTGTCTACTTTTAGAAAAAGTTAACTGCCAATCTCTATCTTAAGTGGTTAAATTTAAAACACGATCCCCGTAAACCTCTGCATCTATAAAACTCAAAAACAGATGATTTTAGACAGTTATAACTGAAATTGGAATTTTATTTTAAAATTCTAAAAAAGATAGCCGACAAGATCCTTTTTGTCTACTTTTAGAAAAAGTTAACTGCCAATCTCTATCTTAAGTGGTTAGTTTTGAAACACGATCCCCGTAAACCTCTGCATCTATAAAACTCAAAAACAGATAATTGTAGACAGTTATAACTGAAATTATAAATTTTATTTAAAAATTCTAAAAAGATAGCCGACAAGATCCTTTTTGTCTACTTTTAGAAAAAGTTAAGAGTCAATCTCTATCTTGATTGGTTAATTTTAAAATACGATCCCCGTGAACCTCTGCAGCCATCAAACTCGCATAACCCTCCAGCCGCGAGGCGGCATTCGGCATTGTTGTTCGGGCTTAGGTAGACCGGAGCCTTTAAAGACAAATTGTACATGATGATTATTGTAATGCAAGATATCTCCGAATCATTGCTGGATGCTTATGCCACAGTCACAAGCGCTGGCGTCACCCCCTTGGATTTTGCTGTTATGATGTCTCGTTTCAAATTCAAATTTCTGGCTTCAAATTACCACACAGAATTATTAGTCCACGGTGACAACCTGTTAAGGTTAAAAATATTTGTACTTGTATTAAGGAAGTTATAGTGTTAATTTTTCTTTCGACAGAGTAATTTCGATGGTCAGGGACTCTTTCTGGGCATAAAATGTTCACGTTATCAGCCAGAAGGTTTCAGGATGTTAATCACTGCACTTTTGTTGATTGGTCATGCTTAACTTATATATACAATGACAAAGTAATTAGTTGTCGCTAAGAAATTTATTGATCCGCATAACTTCCTAGATCATCAGTTAAAGCAAATTTCCTTTACAGCATTTGCTTACAATGATTTCAACTATTCTGTATTTTAACCTACTGGAAACTCTATAAAAATATAAGCTATCTTAAATCTTGAAATTATAATCTCTTGTGCATTTATTTGTATCACCTTCATATATAATAAACAAACAATAAATAAATAAAAATAAACTATGTAACATTTGATTACTACAACTTTGCAGTTCCGTGAATAGTAATTAGCTACAATAGTGAATTTACTTAAAAACATGTTAAAATGGAAAAATATGAAATCTAATGAGCAATCAAGCTCTCTTGATGGTTAGTTATTAGTGCGGAATTTTAATTAACCATAGAGTGGCTTTAACTTAGATTTATTATAAAATTAAAGTCATATTCTAAAATAAAATTTTGAATTATTTAAAAACAAATTATAGTTACCATTAATACAAAAGAATTAAAATAATATAATTACTATGATAATAATATAATACATTATACTATATAATTAAACTAGAGGCTTATATTAAAGGGGCAAAAGTCCCATACTTAAATTAAAATAGTATAGAATATAGCAAATTACAAGTAACTCAGTAACAAAAGTTTCCTGTAGATTTAATTATCACTTATCATATTAAAGCAATATCTTTTGCATAGATACTCCGCTTTCAAAGCCCTCTTTACAGTCCAGTACTTCTAAGACACCAGCTAATGAAGAAAGTAAATAACAACAAATGAGCAATGCTCGGTAAACTTTATCTGTTAATAATATCCTAAATCTTTATACAATTTATATATTAAGTTTGTTTAAAAAATGACCATTGAAAAAGATAACATGACAGCCGTCTTCACTGCCAAATGAAACAGGATGTAAAATTATTTAAAATTTTGGTTAGTTAATCTTAGTCACGCTTATTTTTTATCAAAATATTAATGTTAACAAAATATTTTATAAATTTGTTTGAATGTTTGAGAACCACTTGTTTTTTTTTCAATTTTCAATTTATATGTAAGGATGCAATATTCCTTATTGATTCCTTTTTGGCTGAAAACATTTAAGATAAAAAGAAGAAAATTCCTATATGCATATTACCGATCAGACCCCAGCGTAAACGTTTAATATTCGATTCATGTTGCTGGAGTAAGAACATGTGTGCACATAAGTGATTTCCGATGTTACAGAAACATACAGAGATGCAAAATCCTCGCTTTTAAGAGGTATGTCACCTTTCACGTATCCAATGTCATGTTATACAATTAGTAAAAAAATATAATTAATTTAATAATTTATTATAAATTTTCAATGAATTCATCTCATTTGTTGAAAATTGAGAATAGTTTAATTATCTAACTAATAATACCAAGTTTATAAGGATCTACCAGCAAATAATTGAGCATTACAAATTGTATGTAGAAAAACATTGATTTGCATTAGAACTCATGGAAATTAAGGTTATTTTAAATGGAAAATAACAATAACTCCATTATTTGTTGTCAGATCCTTATAATCTTGGTTGGATAATTTAATTTATCTATTTTATTGTATCTCATAAAATTTATATATACGAGGAATTTACCGTTTATGAGTTATTTGAGGTTGAAAATTTTAAATGGCCGCCATTTTGAAAATACAAATCGGAAATTTTTTTTTTTCATGAAAATGAACATTGGTGTGATAAAGGTTCATGCCAAATATTAAATTAGTACAATGATTCGTTACGGAAATAAAAATTATTTTGTATAAAAAACAAAATTGTGGCTGGTGGGTTAACGAAGCATTTTAGGACAAATGTTTACATGAACTTTTTTGCTCATTTTGATGTGAGCAATAACCTCCTGAATTCCTGAAATGTATTTTCCGAACACCCTGTATATATAAAGATAAATATTGTGTCCCGGAACTCTCTGTAACCCTTTGGTATATTTATTACTTGCATTGAGACAAAGAAAAAAAATCATACAAATAGAGGTCTAAAAGCTACTCAACGCCATTTGGGATTTTTTCACATAGTAATTTTTATTTCCGTAAAGGATGGTTGTATTCAGTCCATGTTTGTTGCAAATCTTTATTATACCAATGTATATTTTCAGAAAAAAATTTATTTTTTCCACTGTATATTTTCAAAATAATGGCCACCTTAAACTTTCAAACTCAAATATCTCAAAATCTGAAAATTTCATAAAAATTTTACATGGCACAAAAAAGTTGCCAAATTAAATTATTTAACCAATGGCACCAAGTTTGTAAGGATCTAGCAACAAATAACGGAGTTCTTATGATTTCTATCCATAAAAACATTGATTTTGCATTATAATTCATGCAAATTAAGGCCATTTTAAAAGAAAAATCACAATAACTCCGTTGTTTATTATCATATCCTTACAATCTTGGTACCATTGGTTATTTAGTTTAAGGGGGCGGTCTACTCCTGGCGCGCACCCAAATGCAAGGGGTTTTTATAATCGTGTTATCTTCTGCCAAATGAAGCCTAGAGCTATAAATAAGGTGTCATATTAAAGAAGAATAACGGTACTAATTTTCCTCTGTTACACTTTTATAATTAGTTCATTAAAACCAATAGAAAATTTCAGTTAAAAATCTATAAAAACAGATGATTTTAGACAGTTATAACTGAAATTAGAAATTTTATTTCAAAATTCTAAAAAGATAGCCGACTAGATCCTTTTTTCTACTTTTAGAAAAAGTTAACAGGCAATCTCTATCTTAAGCGGTTAGTTTTAAAACACGATCCCCGTAAACCTCTGCATTTACAAAACTAAAAACAGATGATTTTAGACAGTTATTACTGAATATAGAAATTTTATTTAAAAAATCTAAAAAGATAGCCGACTAGATAATTTTTTCTACTTTTAGAAAAAGTTAACAGCCAATCTCTATCTTAATTGGTTAATTTTAAAACACGATCCCCGTAAACCTCTGCAGCCATCAAACTGGCCTAGCGCTACGGCCGCGAGGCGGCATTCGGCATTGTTGTTGTTTTGGCTGGGGTAGACCACCCCCTTAATTTGGCATTTTTGTGGCTTGTAAAATTTGCATAAAATTTACCGATTTTTAAATATTTGTGTTTGAAAATTTTAAATGGCTGCCATTTTGAAAATATTTAGTGAAAAAATTTCCTGGATATGGACATTGGTATGAAAAAGATTCATACCAAATATGAACTTAATATAGCTATCCGTTACGTGAATAATATTTATTATGTGAAAAACAAAATTCCTTCTAGTGGCTTAGCGAGGGATTTTAGACCCGTATTTGTGTGATGTTTTTTCTTGTCTCGATGCAAGGAACAAATATATCATAGGGTTCCAGAGAGTTCCTGGACACCCTGTACATACTATGTATACCTAGATTTCCAGTAAAAAAATTCATACTTTTAAATTCATCATAGCTATAAATAAAACCAATGTGAATAATTATGTTTTGTATCGTATTAAACAATTTTTAATGTGATTGTTACCTTTAAAATATTTTGGATTAAATTTCACATGTTTATTGAAGCAGATTGGAAATAATTTCAGTGTTTATTTGGGGTATGACAATCATCGGACTGTTGTTGTGACAAGGGCATTGTTTGTAGCTGATTTGTTTGTGGGAACTAATGGGAACTAAATACCTTAAAACACTAGCTGGAGGTTATAATTTAATTCAATAATCACCTACGGCTCGATGGGGCTCCACCGCCAAGCCCCTAGTTGGTTTCTCGTAATTTATATAAGTTCAAAAAGATTCATGTATTAAACATAACAAATTATCAAATCCACTTAATGTATAAAATGTCAATCTTAAATCAGATTCAACAAGTCCACTTGCGTATTGCGTCCACAGGTAGTTGCGATTAAAATGTGTGAACATAGAATTTAAGTGATGGGATGATTTTAAGTGTGGTTTGGTTAAAAAGGTGTATTTAGAGTGTAGTTTGTAGTTGTAAAGCTTTGGACGTTTTCTATTTTACCTAGTCTGTGGGAAAACGTATTTTACTTAGACTCTCTCTTATCATTCTGAGATTCACGATTCCTATTGCAGCGTACCAACATTTTGTTGAATGCCACACCCTAAGTTATTAGATAATCGGACTCTCGCTTGAAATCCAAACAAAACTTTATCCTATATGTTACTCCTTTGCGTTTCTCAAACCATAGCTAATCGCCTAGTGCTCCCGAATCATGATCAAACGCTTTAGCGATTGGCATTTTTCTATTGGATTTTATGGTTATTCATTTTGTTTTACTATTTTTAGCATTTACTATCAATTCGTAATATTTTGTTTGGTTATTAACGCCCTATTGGACTTTTTAGTTAATCAACACCACAATCGTAGTTTTCATCACTAGGACGGAAAGTGGCTGTTGTCTATGCGCAATCGCGTTTTACGAGCGAGGCGAAGCCGAGCTCGGAAACGCGATTAAGCACAGAAAAACACAATTCCCGTCCGTGTGATGAACAAAGTTTTTCAGCATACTGCGAAAAAATCAAATGGATGACTCATTTTAATGTAAATTAACTCAAAGTTCACAATCTGTTTACGTTAGTTGACTTCCATCTTAATTGAAATATTCCTTATAAACAGCTGATATATGCGTTAAAGTAAAGAAATGTCAAAATCTTGCATTAAAATTGTAGTCTGCAAGTCGTTTTTTGTTTACATTGACTTTATTCGCTTTGAATTAGTATGTTTTTGCTTAAGAACAAAACAACTTTTTCATCACACTACATCGATATCACCTGTTTTCGATCCTCACTTCTACCAACGAAACACCTGTTTTTCCGGCCTAGGCTGGCAAAACTTTCCGCCATAGGGCGGTAATGGAAACGGTAGCAGAGGAATCTAGAATATTAAAAGGTATTTAACAACAACAACAACAACAACAAATAACAAATCAGTGACGTAGTTAGTATTTCAGCTGATAGCAACTGTTAAATATGTATGACGTAGATGAAAAAATAGTGTTTTCCCTTAGAATCAGCTGTAGTCACTTACCGTTGCAGTATTAGTTTTGTGGCCTTAGCTGATGTGAAGTTGTTTGCTTAGCAACCAGAAACTCAAGCAGTACATCTCGCTAGGTTAGTTGAAGTTGAGGTTATGTTTTATTTGTTATGAACAAAAAAATTAATTTTTCACTTGTTTAGAATTTATTGAACCGTGTAGTGTGATGAAAAATGTCGTTCATAACTCGGGCCGAAAGCGTTTTGCCAACCCTCGATCGTTTCAAGTTCTCGACTTCGTCTCGAACTTGAAACACAATCTCGGGGCCGGAAAAACGCCACTTTCGGCCCTTGTGATGAAATATACTATTGAGGTTAGCACACGGCAAAAATTAACAGATGTTTTTTTTTTCAGTGCACTTATAAAAAGGCTACACAAAACGCCAATTTTCTAGACAAAATTCAGGCCAGAAAAGGCTGTTCTACGTGCAGTATGATGAAAAAGTTATTATAAGCATTGACTATGTACACTAAAAGTCAATGTTATAAGTATTGCCACTATAGGTATGCAAAAACCTTCACCTTCTCCTCATTGTAATCATCTGGCTCTAGTAACATTAAAAAAACTATTGTTATAGGCCTACATAGGTAAAATACAAAAACTTATAGGCTTAGCCTAAATGTTCAATGTACATTTGTGATGACGGTTAAAGTTATATAAAATAACTTTGATATAATATATATGATTTATAAATTTCTTGTTGGGTATTTTTTATTTAATGTTAGGAGATTGTATATAGTTTAAAATGAAATGAAGTTATAAATATTATTGAATTTTTCCTAAAGCTAGTGGAAGCAATGATCACCAAATGAATTTAGGCCAAATGAAATGGTTATAGGTACCATTTACCATAAAGATAGGAGTTAGTCGCAGATAAACAAAGATAAAAGGACTTAGGCTGGTTTAATTTTATAACTAACATTTTAATTTTTACTCCAATTCAATAATTACTTTTTATTCAAAACTTCATGCATATAAACATTGTATATTGATGAGGTATTATTATGATTATAAATTTAAAGTTGAATCAATATCTCTATAATATAGTTTTTGTTTTATTTTCAAGAATCTTTTTTTATTCATAACTTAAACACTATATACAGTTCTATTTTAAATTAATGATTCAAATATGATTAAATAATGATGTCTTAACAATAATGCATAAGAAAGGTATATTTTAATAAACATTTTGATTAAAATATGTATATCTCAAAGTAGCTTCAGTCTCAAATGTATAAGCAAATAATATTAACCTCTTAAACAGGTACATAAAAGATAACAAATATTCTATGGTTGGTTAAAACATGTTGTAAGAGGACCAAGGCGGCATTTGACAGTTTCGTAACCGTCGCTTATTTCCATAACATTGAAAATCGATTTGGCACACATGGCCTACATCCGGCACGTGAATTGAATCTTTGATATTTAAATATTTGACAGAAAAAATATTGTTATTATAACATGATTAAATACCCCCCGTCGCAGCAGACCTGCGTACTCAGCGAATTTCCAAATTAGTAATATTAATTTTGACCAGCTTAACTTGTAAACAAAATTTCATCACGTGCTCATAAATAGGGAAATAAATGTCTATTCTCCTTAAGATAAATATAGGGAAAGAGTATGCAGGTATGCTGCAATGGGGGACACTAAAAGAAGGTTTTTAGCATAGAAAAATATTATTTCGACCATATAAAGCCATATAGTAAGTTTCATCAATATCTTTCCATAAATAAAAGAGTTTGCCTATTCTCCATATGATTAACATGGGAAAAGAGTATGCAGGTTTGCTGCCATGATAAGTACAAAAACCAAGATTTTTTTACCTTAAATGGATGAATCTCAACCAAATGAAGCTAAATACCAAGTTTCATCCAAAAATATTGGTTAATAAGTGAAATATTAACACATCCTTATTCTCCATAAGATTAACATTGGAGCCCTAAAAGACAATGTACTGTCTTTAGACTTTGTAATATCTCGGTAACCAATGGTGATAGAGCAAAGCTTCAAAATACTAAATTGTGTGTTTTTTTGAGCTAAATCCAATGGTCAAAATAAAAATTTAAAATTTTTAAAAATTACATATGAAAAATGCAAAAACCCATTTTTGGGGTACAAAACTACCCCTTCCGATAGGTCGATATGTCTGGTTTACGAGCTCATCCAAATAAACGTAGGATTACACATCTCTACCAAATTTGGTGTCGATCGGACCATTTTTACGAGTTACCGTGTCTAGGGACACATACATACATACATATACATATATATATATATATATACATACATACATATATATGAGTCGTATAGTTCCAAAAGGTGTCTTGTCCACTTCTTAAAAATTTACAGGAGAGAGAAAAAAAAGCCTTAAGAATAGTAGATCTAACCGGGTCAGAGGGAACTAGAAGAAGTGTGTCAGGTTTGATTGATTAAGGGGCTTCCATTTATTTGATTCTGTCGAAGATGTAAGGATTCTTCAGCGTCATGCACAAGCAGTCTGTCTCCAGTGTACAACTATGTTTGTCCCTAGGAATTTAGTTTTCTCATTCTAATGAAGATGATGTGTTAAACTTTCACTGACATAAACTACCTGTATCACAAAAATAAACATGTAATATGAATTTTAAAATATTTTATATTGTTGTACTAATTTTTAAAGTAGTTTTAGAGTTTTCATTTTATGGTATGAGTGGTTTTAACGAAAGAAATGTAAATATTGCATTTATTTATTATTTTTTTTAGAGGCAGGAAAAATGCATTACGCATACTATGGGTCAGACTGTAGTGTGGGATAAAGAAGGTATATCCACTAAAAATCCTCCTATACTCTTAAAAAAAAACTAGCCTAGAACTGTTTGTCACATTACATCAGGATAGGACTTCATTATAAAAAGCCCAGTGGGAATACTTGACCAGCTGTACGGTCAGGGGATCTAAGATGCATAATGGTCCGGATCAGTCTTTTTTCTAAGGAGAATTCTCCGGACGCAGTGTAACAAACAATCCCAGCAGCCATCACTCTCCAAGATCTTTTGGCAGACCGAGTCCACCGTAAATGCACCAAAAAAGTCTGTGGCCTCGAGGTGAGGTCCTTCCCAACGGGGGCAGCGGAAGAAGGTGTGCTCCTCATCGTTGGGAACGCCCGGGCAATAAATGCAGTCCGGTGAACCGGATTTGCCCATCCGGTTCAGGTGCGACCGAAAATAACAGTGACCTGTCAGGAATTGGGTCAGGTAGTAGTCCACCTAACTATGCCGCCGTTCCAATGATGGTTAGATTCGCTTGATAAGTCGCGCAGTCCCTCGGAATCATGCTCCCAGCTAAGTTGTCACTTCTGGAAGGTTCAGGAGCGCGCTTCTGTTCTTGCCGTGTCCTTGCCGATGTCACCTTGTCTCTGATCCCCTCTCACCTGATCCCCTCTGAGCATTTTTCCTTTCCTCTCTCCTCTACAAGAGCTTGCCAGGGATGACTCCGGCGACCACCAGGACGGCAAGTTTGGACACTGTGCGGTAGGCAGAACAACACCCGGAGTGCAGCTTGACTCAGAATCCGGACGAGTCGTAACCTGTAGAACTCTTTATCTAGAGCGTCTGTCTACACATCTGCCCCATAAAGAAGAACGGACTGGACAACAGACATCAACAGACGTCTTCTGCTGGCTCGGGGACCTACAACATTGGCCATCAGCATACTTAGATAAGTGACTACCTTAGTGGCCTTGTCCGCGGTACGGAAGATCTGACCCCTCCAGCTTAACTCGGTGTTTACCACAACCCCGAGGTACTTGGCAGCACATGTTGATTGCATCACCTCCCTTCCTACACAGAACGGGACGACGGTGTCGATCCTCTTCTTCGTGATGATCACGATCTGCATCTTACTGAGAGTAAGTGAGAGAACGTGATGGGACATCCAGGTGCTGACCACACGCATGTCTTGGTTAAACTTTAGTTGGGCCATTTCCAACGTTACGTGCAGCAAAGAGAGCTGTGTCGTCATCGGCGTACCCAACCAAAGTGGTTTCCTCAGGCATCTTGGAACTCAGAAAGCTGTCATAGGCAACGTTCCAGGGATCCGGGCCGAGTAATGAACCTTGCGCGGACCAGAAATGACTTCCATCGTTCGCGTTCCTTCCCTTATGTCGTTAGTCAGGATTCGAGAGAGCAAATAATCCTCGATGAGCCGCAACATGTATGCAGGAATGCAAAAGGTGTTGCAAAGTGCGTCTAACATATTTACCCACCTCGCCGAGTTGAAAGCATTCTTTACATCAAGCATAACAAGAAGCACTACTCGGCCTGAGAAATGGTTGTGGATTTCAGCTCTCTTCACAGCTCTCTGGACTTGGGTGATAGCGTCGATTATTGACCGCCCCTTTCTGAAGCCATACTGACGGGGGCATAAGTCCCCGGCAGCTTCCACGGTGGAAGTCAGGCAGGAAAGGATCAACTTCTCGAATAGCTTCCCAGCCGTGTCCAACATTCAAAGAGGCCAATGGTGACGGTAGCTCGGGATCACCTTTGCTCTTGCTGATCAGTACAAGCCTACAATGTTACATTAATAATAATTGTATTAGTTTTTCTATTATTTTGAAGCCTGGATTGAGTTCAAATGTAATTACAGGATTAGGATCTGCAAAGGTACGGAAAATGCTAAGTAACTAGTCAAAATGACTGACGGCAACACAAGGCATGGTACCTTACTTTATAATTACATTTTATTAGCTTTAGTTCTGATATTACTCTAACTTATCTTGTTAAATACGCCTACGTTTCGAGGCAACTACTTTTCGGCGCCCTGGGCAGAGAAATACGATACCCGACGTCACCTTTGCGTCTGAGTCGCTCCTTCAGAGGATCTCTGGCTGGAGAGTTGTGGTGGACTACACGAGTAGCGACCACCAGTTTATTGTCTTTGACCTACATGATCAGGCAAATCGTAGGGTTTCCGCATCTCGGGAAGGGCCACGCCGGTGATACATCAACATACTGGATGTGGTCAAGTTCACCGACGACATCTCACGGGGAGCGCAGGGGAATCCTAGTGAGGCTGGAGCCGAGGCACTAGTAACATCCACGATGGAAATTATAGTCTCGGCCTGTGACCAGTCTATGCTGCGAAGGAAACCACGACGCGACAAACAACCCGCAACTGGACGAGCCGCCACAAGAGCGAGAATTTCCGCAGACAGAGTTCATAAGTCGGAGGCCTATACAACTGCGAGAAAATCTCTCCGCCAGGGGATCGACAGGAGCAAGGCAATAGCTGGAGGAGACTTCGTGACGACGTTGACTCTGACCCGTGGGACCTGGGTTACAAACTTGTAACACAGGAACTCGGTGCCCGCTCTCCACCTTCCATCATGGTGGGCGCCACCATGGAGAGGATCGTCACTGCGTTGTTTCCTGGACATCCACAGCCCCCGCCGCTTGACTTCGGACGGGTAGAGGACGTTCCACACTCTTCACATTCGTGGAACTGGAAACCTCATTTCTCTCCCTGAAGAGCAACAAGGCTCCTGGCACGGACGGGATTAACAGCGAGGCTTTATAGAAAGTATTTACAATTAATGCTGACTTGTTGTTGAAAATGTACAACCCATGATTGGTAGAAGGCGTGTTTCCGGCTCCCTGGAAAACCACCAGTCTTGTACTGATCAGCAAGGGCAAAGGTGACCCCGAGCTGCCGTCGTCCCACAGGCCTCTCTGCATGTTGGACGTGGCTGGGAAACTGTTCGAGAAGCTGATCCGTTCCCTCCTGACCTATGAAGTGTAAGATGTCGGGGACTTTTGCCCCCGTCAGTACGGCTTTAGAAAGGGACGGTCAACGATCGACCCTATCACTGAAGTCCAGAGACCTGTGGAGAGAGCCGAGAGCCACAACCATTTCTCTCGCCGAGTAGTGCTTCTTGTTATGCTTGATGTCAAGAATGCCTTTAACTCGGCGAGGTGGGTCGATGTGTTGGTGGGCTTCGCAACACCTTTCACGTTCCTGCATATCTGTTGCGGTTCATCGATGATTACCTACGTTCTCGAAGCCTGATTTACGACACAAGGGACGGAACGCGGACGATGGAAGTAACTTCTGGTGCCGCGCAAGGTTCAATACTCGGCTCGGGACTCTGGAATTTTGCCTATGACAGCCTCCTGAGGTCCGAGATGCCTGAGGAAACCACTTTGGTTGGGTACGTCGATGACGTTGCAGCTCTCATTGCTGCACGCAACGTTGGCCTGGCCCAACTAAAGTTGAACCGAGTCATGCGTGTGGTAAACACGTGGATATCCAATCACGGTCTCTCGCTTGCTCTCAGTAAAACGGAGATCGTGACTATTAGCCATTAACCACTGGACCGTTAGCCATTAAATTCGGTAGATGTATGTCAAATGTCATGGAGAATGTTTATGAGTCATTAGTTTTTGTATACCCTTAAGGGTTTAGCAACAGGAAAGTCATAAACGTAGCCATGTCAGGGTTTAAAACTCTTTTTTAGCTGTTGTATTGTAAACAATCAAATCAATTTTTAATTTGACAATGCAAAGCATGTCGGGTATCATATAATAACCAACCAGATTTTATGAGTAATCCTATAAAAGATTGAAGTAATGGAATTATTTTAAGTTTTTACTTACATAGAATAAACATATTATACATTAATATAAATTCAGTTGATTTCATTTGTTGATATGCGTATGAAATGACCCAATATAGATTTTTATTTTTTTATTAGATAAATGAGTATAAATAATAACTCACTTTTATATCGAACATTTTAATCAGTGAATTTCATAATACACAATTTTAAATTTCAAAATCTAATGTATCAAGACTATTAACATTTTAAATAAACAGACCAGCCTATTAAGATAAGCCTGTAAGACCAGCCTGTAACAGATGAGATAAAGATAAATTGTAGGTTAAAATTAACCATGGTCATGGTAAAACAGCAAAACCTAATTGGCAGCCACTGAGTGAAAGCTGGGGTAGTCGGTCACTCCTCCCCGACCGTCCCTATTGTTCCAGCTCTGAATATGAGCCAAAATTACCCTCTAACAAGCGACCCCTGGCGGTATCGCTGCCGCCGAGCCGCATCTACTGCCACTACTGCTGTCCTTGCTCCTCGTTACTTTGAAATAATTTCTCTAATATCGACAAATTTATGTATAGGTTATGCATTTAATTGTGGTAAAAAAAACTAACTCAATAATTTGAAGAAGTTTATTATTTATAAATAATAGATTGATAAATTTAATTTTTTGTAGTATATTTTATTTAACCAATATATTTTTATTGTTATTTTTATAAATACCAATAAAAAAATCAATAATATGGTAACTATATATTGCCTACCTAAGAAGTAAACATAACAAAAAAGAATAACAAAAGAATGTTTTTATCAGCTTCCTTAAAGGCTATAATTATATAAAATACTAGAGTTGCGCTTAAAAGTGCTTTACTTAATTTCATTTTATGATTTATACTATGCCTAAACTTTGTTTGAATTTGTAAAAGAATCATAGATTGAAGAAAGTTTTAAAAATTATGAAATTCTAGATATGAAGTTTTAGTTTTGTAGTCTAAAAAAACTTTTTAATTATTTCAAAATTACTGTATATTAAAATAAAGCAATATAGCAAAATAGTCATGTGTAAGGTAGCGCCAGATATGTTTGGCTTTATGTCTGGCTTCAAGTAAATATCAAACATAGAAATATGGCCAATAAATTAAACATTGACATAAATTATATCTTTTATATTAAACAGTTTAAAAATGCAATTTTCTTTAAAAAATAGAGCCATCTTAATAAATTATAAATATCCATTTAGGGCCTAACATTTATTGAATTAAAATCTTTTATTAAAAGGGCACCTATCATGAGTTGCTGTGAACTCAAAAAAAGAATACCAAATCCAAAGAGCAAAAATGAATAAAAAAATGAATAAGAGCAATATTAAAAAACTGTGGCTGTGTATAAGCAAAAAAAAAAAAAAAAAAAAAAAAAAAAAAAAAAAAAAAAAAAAAAAACTGTCTAACAATGTTATGTGAGAAGTTACTGAGCCTAAATTTGAAATTTACATTTTTTATATTATTTTGTTGAGATGCCCTCCTATGGCAATATAGGACTCCTAATTAAGCAGTCTGTTTAAGTTATCATGTAGATTAATTTAAATTGTGTCCATAGAAGTAAAGTTTGATAGGCTTATTCAAGCCAATGGGGCGGAGCCCGGAGGTTAACCAAGGATATAAATCATCACGATTTAATATTTAGGACTCAAAGAATAGGGTTACCAAATTTAAACTCCCTGTTACAATGTTAAGCCCCTAGCTGTTACCCGGCCAGCTTTGCAATGCGCAAAAGAGGAATATTTTGCCCATCAGGTAAGCTATTTCGCCATCCTGACACGCTATTAGATTCAGCTCGTTCGCTGCGCTCACTCGCCGACAATGTTTGGCTCGTTCAATCAGACACCGCAAGACTATAATTTGTAGTTTTTTATTGCCAATCCTTACTACTTTAAATTAGAACACCTGTTTATAGAATAAATATTCTTAAATGTTATCATATGTTCCAATTAAAAAATGTTTCTTCCATAAAAATATCATGCCAACTTTGAATACGTGTAGGGAGCAGACCCATGGAAGAATCTGGATCAAAACTATCACTTTTTTCTACTTAGGACCCACAGAATGGGTGTACTGAATTTCAACTACCTACCTTAATGGGAAGTGGGAGAATTACTAATGAGTGAGTGAGTGGGTCAGTGAGGCTTTGACTTACATATCTACAGGGGGTCCAGCTTCGACTGTCCGAAGCTTTTCCATGTTGTTCAGCAAGCCAAAGGAAACAAAAAAGTTCATATAAACATATGTAATAAAATGGCTCATTACCGCCATTTTGCCTTTTACACTTAGTAATTTTTATTCCTGTAACGAATATGGATTGGGTTCAAATTTGGCATGGACCTTTATTACAACAATGTTAAATAAAAGAAAAAATTATTATTTTCCTATTTGTATTTTGAAAATGGCAGATATTTTAAAATTCAAAAATAAAATATCTCAAAACCAGTAAATTTTATCAAAATTTTTAAAGAGACTAGAAAGATGACAAATTGAATTAATTAATCGATGGTACCAAGATCGTTGAAGAATTTGACAACAAATAACGGAGATATTGTGATTTTTCTGAGAAAAAAAATTTGCATTAAGGACTTTGTTTGTTTCTTTTGGCTTGCTGAACAGTATGGACACGGTTTGTGCAGTCGAAGCTCGACACCCTTTATATAAAATATAGTACATAATTAATGTAACATAATTTAACTGAAGATGATAAAAGATATAGATAAATAAACTGCCCAATCAATTATAGAAAGTCATGATCACGACTTTTCTAGTTTTGACTCTTGGTCAATCACAGGTTTGATTCCTGTATCCAGTTGACGTTATGCCACTGGACTAATTAATTATACTCTAAATCGTTTGAAGTTTCGTATATGGACGTCAATTCTAGTATTTTGACTGTTTTAGGCAAAAATTTAAACTAATAACAACTAAAAGTAATTATTTTAATTAAATTTATAACAATACACAAATTATAATAAGAATCTCATTACTATACAGTATAAAATTATGAGTTTTTTTTTTGCACCTTACAATATTAACTAGCACAATGATGCTACATTGTATCAAAGAATACATTCTTCTTCCTCTTTGTTTGTGTTCTAAGCTTTCAAGGATCTTCATCCCTTGAGATATGCTTTGTTCCTTTTTATCGGCGTTATTCTGACTGACATTCCATTTGGAAGGTGTCCATGACATGTATAAGTGATGCACTTTTGTGTCGCGGATATATTGTCTTTAGAATTGCCTTTGAAAACACAACCAAGTCAGGCTGTTAAAAACTCAAATATTGATTCTTCCTCCATAATTGAAATTTGTATATGTTATTTTACAAAATTGGTATATTTTTATAAGAATTCATATACCTATTGTCTCAATACAATTTCTACTAAAGTTAATGAATCATACCTAAAATAAAATATAATATAATATAATACCTAACTATACCACATAGTTCATCTTTGAAATAAAATTATACATAAATAAATTATGTTAAGAATCTCATTACTATACGGTTTACCACTAAGGGGTGTTTTAGCACCTCTCTTTATTCAAAAACTAAAATAAATATTACTGCTCATGTTTGCTGGGTGGGAGAAATTTTAACCTAAAATTTCATCCCCTTGTCGCTCAAACCCATAACTCAAAGATTTCAAATACTAATAGCAAATGTTTTGTCACTTTGGACTGTACATGTAATTTAAAAACTTTCATATTATCTAAAATTTTTCTCTTAACTTAAAGGTTAGCGAGCTACAGGCAGTTAAAAAAAATCTTGAATGAAAATGTCCTAAATTATGTTTTAAGAACATTTAAATATTATAATTTTACAAATTGTATTCTCTGTCCACCATATAGTTTATTCGTAAATATTAATTTTTATATGTAAAATATTCTTAAAACGCCATTTTAAAACATTTTTATTCTTGACTTTTTTATTTTTTTGGATTTGTATTTGAAATTTTTGAGTTAGGGGTTGGGGTGACAATGGGTTACCAAGGGGATGCAATTTGTATCTTAAAATGTCCTCCCTCTACGCTAAAAGACGTTTACACCAAGCTGAATTATTGTAATATTTATTTTAGTTTTTTAATAAATAAAAATGCAAATATAAAAATAAATAAATAAATATACCTACACAAATATTCATATGTAAAAATAAGCTTCCTAATCATAAAATTAAGAAAATACTTACATACGATACGTTTATATCAGTTTAAATATAAATTTATCGTATGTATGTTTATTATATATAAGTGAATACATGGAATTTATATTGGTGACTATAAATACTACTAAACACTACTTTCAACTAGTTTTCAAATCATAGGTCTTACAGCAAAATACCAACGGTTTTGACTCAAACAAAAATTCTGCTTTGGATAATCACAATTTTATCCTGTAAATAATCAAAACAAAATTTGAAACAAAAATTTTAACCATTATTAACTATATTATTAGCTAACTTTTGGTATAATGGGCATTAAATAATGTTATTAATTATATAATAACTTAAAATAAGCCCTAGACACTTTCACAATTAGTTACTCAACATTCCATTCCAGTTTTTTTAATGGGCTGATTAACAAACATCAAGCAAGAACATTGAACAGAGAAGAAATCCCTTTCCGCCTATTTCTTTTATCCGGGTGCCAAGTGTGGACTAATTACAATCCATTGTTATAGCGCAGACAATAAACAGGAGCGGATGAATGCGCCAGCAGCTATTATCGGCCGCTGCGGAGGTTTCTCCAGCCGCGAACCTAATTTTAGTCATTTGATTATTTGAATGATTTCTCTTTGATCAGATGACAAAAATAAAACAATCATGAATTCCACAATTTCCTGTATTTTCAATAAAACGGTTTTAGCCAATGATACATTTAGGCTAAACATTTAACATTTTCATAATTATATATTTGACATAGCTTTGATGGTGTATTGAAGTTCGAAATGTTAAAAGTTCGATGTCTTAAAAGTATATATACTTGTATACATTTTTTATAACTTAAGTCATGTTAAAAATCATAGTGTATTACATAATTATATTTGAGGAATTTTTTTTATTTTCTTTTTTATTCTCCTTTATTCTATGATGAACTTTTTTAGTTTGAGATGTCAAAACATTTGCCTCAATTCGTGGTTTTGCAATAAAGTTTCGTTTTTACATTTTTTTCTTCTGGTTGGTACAAGCAGCTTTTTAAGTTTCTTTACCGTCTATCATCTTGACATGGAGAATAGCTTTTACTAGGATTAAAATTCAAACAACCTTAAAGTAAAACATTGTAGTTAAACCTTCATTATGGATATATTTACCAGACGTTAAAACAAAATAGAAAAGATGAAACTATTGCAATATCAAAACAATCTGAACTACGGGGCATTTGTGATGTAGGTTCCCCTAGCAAATATAATTTATGACACTGAAAAAGTACTCAAACTTACATCCTAGTTCTGAACTAGTTGTTGGAATGCAATAACTGCAAGTAGGCAGTCCGCATGCAAATCAGAATTGCAGCTGCATGGCCTTCCACAATGAAGGTCATAACAATAATGCCTAATTTGTTGATCCAACAATGACTTCCAAGATTACCAATTGCTAGTTGGAATGTTTAAAGTGAATTGGAGAGGTTGTATTGTGCGTCACAATGTCAACAGCTGCAACTACATCGTTGGGATAGTTTTGTTACGAAAAATGAAATTTGTTATGGCGATGGATTTGATGTAAAATATATAGGTTTTTTACGAAGGGCTTTATAAGGTTATGTTAATGAATAGTTTACATTGATAATAGTAAAAACAATTATTAATACTTTCTACAGATATAAAATGTTTGAATTGTTTAATAGTATAGTACAATCAAAATTATCATAAGGTAACTGAATATTTAAATGTTTCTCACCTTAAAATTCTTCACCTACCAACACGGTTGTAATATCTTTTTCTATATTCGTTACAAACACATGAGAATACTGTATTAACAATAGCTTTCTAATATTTTCAAAAGTTAAGATAGAAATATGAAGGAAATATTAAGAAATATATTTTAAGTACTCTACACTTAAGAACAAATATTATTTTAAGTAAATATCTGTTTAAAAGAAAGTCGAATTTCTAACCCTAACAAGATAACGATCTTCAGTTTATTCCTTTATATTTAAATGATCATACTCACATCAGAAGTAGACTTTCCGCTTCCAACGGATCATGAATGTATATGCAAATTCAATAAAAATACTTTTAAAATATTTTCTCTTTATTCTGCTCAAATACATAAAACAATAATAACATAAATGAATAAAATTATGACACTGAATAAAATATACAAATAAACAATGTTTAAATGTTTTCTTATTCCTATAAAACAACAAACTTGTAACAATGAATTGAATTCACCATTTTCGTATGAACTATCATTTGGTGTGGCCTAATTTCTTTTTAGAAATGTATAGCAAAGTCTCTTTCCAGTAAGAGGGTAAGAACATCGATAACCCCTTACGTTTTGAAATTTAAGTAGTTTTTTTTTAATTTTTTTATTTTTATTTACTTTTGCTGTTAAGTCGATATTTTACATTGGAAACATTTTGGAAAAATTTCTACATGAGTTAAAATAAATATTTTATGGATTAAAACATTATTACTTCAACAACAAATATTTTTATCACTTTCCCCAAAAAACTCCCTAGTAAATTGTAAAATATTCTCGACATTTGTTTATTCGTATTAATTTTTATTTTTCCAAAATAACTATCAAAGGACATTTTTTACACTGAATTGTATTCAATAAATGTAATTATTACATGTTCATTTTTTTATTTAAAGATTCTAACTTTGGGCCGGATAGTAATCGGTGTGTCTGGCTGAAATCGATATTCATGTTCTATCTTTTCATATATTATCGTATGAATTCTTTTCAGTATAAGTGTAAATACATTTTTGTACTTTTAGACGTTGGTTTTTCATTTCTGATTGCAAATAACACGTTTAATGCTGATAAAACTGTAGAAAACTGCTAACAAACTGTTTAAATCATTTTTAGAATAAAAGACACCTGGAATGGACAAATATATGAGACACAGACATGTGAAAGGGCGGCTCAATTATGTAGATTCTCGTGAATGGGTCGTTATTTTGGTCTGACTTTTACTCTGATGCCAAACTCCCGGTAAACGAGGCGTGTAGCATTGTTGCAAGAGGCAAAGAGTTCTGAATGGAGCCGCTTGCCAAACGTCTATTTAAACCTTTTGTTCTAGTGGTATATTCACAGTCATTAATTTCACAAAACACTCGATCTGTCCAGTGCCTATTTTTATAAAATTATAAAGTAGAAGATTATGATCAAAAGTATATTTTTATTCTGTTTTAAAGTATTAATTACTTAAATTACATAGGTAATACTTGTATTTAAAAATACTTTGATTGAAAATTGTAATTTGTACAGGTTCACAAGACAATAATTTATATAGCTTATTGTTTGACCATTAAAAATATCTATGAAATGTATAATGTAAATTCCTTATTTAGTTTTATCAGTCTGATCAAATACATACTAATACATTGCTAGTTTAGTTGTTTCATCCATAGACGTTTATACATTTACTTACAACATTGAATGCAACATAATCGATTCAATTTATTAACAATACAACATGTTTTTGTCCGTATCAATCTAAAAATAAATTATAAATTAATAAAAGTATATAAAACGACCAACAATAAACAGAATGGAACTAGTCTAACGATTTGACTTGAATGAGAAGCATAAACCACCCTAATACGACAGCACTCTCCCCCAAACTAATGACCAGCAAGTACACATACATGGTAAAGCCAATACCCACTCATCTTAAAATCTCAACTCGGACCTCTCAAATTTGCGACAGAAGTTAGGGAAAATTGAAGGATATATTATACATAATACATTATGGTAAATACATAGTACCGTTAGGGAAAACAGTCAAAATTAGGGAATTAACAGTTTTGCTATCAGAACAAGGGAACAAGCCCATTTTCAAGGAACTTACTGTTCAAGACTTTTGAGCACTTGGTTTAGTGAGAAAAACTATTTGTTTGATGCATATTTTCTAGATTAAGACTGTTTAAAATACAGTGTACCACCGAAAACAGCAATAAGTAAATTTTGTAAAAAAATATTAATTAAACCTTATATTCACGAATCCATATGTTTATTTTGTAGTTCCGTATCCTATTTCGATACCTAACACGTTTATATAATTATCTACAGAAGTCCCTGAGCAGCTTATAGGTTAATCTATAAAGTTTTATAGCTTCAGCTGCAATAAATCAAAGTTTAATGGTTTAGTGGTCATAACTTCGATTCAATTGCAGGGCTCTTGATCAGGTAACACAACCAATCATTGTTTAATGTTTTATAAACAAAATCAAAGACCTCTGGCGCTTTTTTATGTGCTGTTCAATTTACATTCAAAATATAATAATTTTATCTTTTTATGTTACTTTTCTCCCCTATGTTGTTTTTAAGTCGCTTGAATTCAACACCAAATTACGAACGTCAAAATAAAAGACCAATGTCACTATTTTTATGTGCTGTTTAGTTCACATTCAAAACAAATATAATTTTTTTTCTTATGCCTCCTTTTATTATATTTTTTTTATTCGTAACCATATTACTAACCTAAAAAAATGGTTTATTCATGAATAAATGTACGATAACATCATAATTTTATTCGTTTTACATGTTATTCATTTTTCACTCTTTATGATTATAGAAAGTACTAACTAAACAACAACTAAACTAAACTAAACAACGATAGGCAATACAACTTAGCACATCATTTTCACAAAATTTAAATTTTGCTTTATGAAGGCACTCTCAGTTTCTGTCATATCATTGGCTGTCCGTAATTGTGGTCCGATCACGAATTCGAGTTCCATTTTGTGTTAGTGCACTCTGTTAAAAGTCATCTTCACCTTTGGGCTAGCAGCCCATTGTTGCGCAGTAGGCAATGTTAACCATACGGCTTTCAGGCAGAACATGGTATTTTATTCCCCTGGTTCGGACGCCTTTTTTCAACCGATTTTGTTAGGTGTTTAGATTTGAAAAGTAAAAATATTACTCTTTATGACGTCACAAAGTAACTCGATTTTCCTTATTTTTAAGATTTTTTGTAGGTCTACTTATCCCATTATTTTTTACTCATATATCAGGTATGAGGGACCTAGGTCTAACCTTAATCTACAATTAAACATAAATTTTACTAATAAATATCAAAAAACAATGACCGAAACAGGGGAATACGGAGGTATGTTTTCAGTGTTCTTACAAGGGTGAAGATCCTTAAATAGGTAGTACCTTTAATTTGATAAGTGATTTCTATGAATCCTTTTGGTTGGACTAGGACATTTAACAGCTATGAATTAAACTGACATTTTCTTTATAAAGTATAATTTTAGATATCAAAAATAGCTACCAAACTTGGTCTATTGCTTTATCTATAATCGTTCATAATAAAAATAATAATTAGCCTGGCGTTAATTTTTTTACTCCCGCATGTAGATACATCTGTAGCCGCTCTAAGTAAAATAAAAGTTAAAGGAACATCAATATAAAAAATCAATGAAAGTTTTTTTTAGATTTTTTTATGATATTACTTATTTGAATGTTTAACTGAATTATTTTAAACAGTAAGGGTTAACATTTAACAATCAATATTAACAATCTTAAGTTTTAATTTGTTTATCTACGATATTTTAATAAATTTCGGAACTTTTATGTACGTATTTAATCTTATTTTTAATATGACCTGACCATTTTTTATATACAATATCAAAAGTTAAACGATCACACTGGCTCTGGCATCACCACTTCCGCTTGCAGACTGCACGAGTTCGTCTCAGACGCATTCATCTTCTGGGACAGTTACATGTCGAGGCTCGACTGAGCCCTACCACAGCGCAGTACTATAAGAATCCCTAAAAGTTGCACAAATCGTATGGCATCGGTTGTAATTAAGCGGGCAGCTCGGGACATTCGTTTGATACGTCGATATCACAGTCCAGCTGGCTGTGACGGCGGTGGAGCACGCAGGCGTCCCGTCGCCCCCCCCCCCCCCCCCCCGCCGCGACGCCGCCCGCGCCGCAGTTGCAGTAAGGGAGGCTCTCCGAGGCCCGGCGTCCCCGTTGACGACATAACCCTTGCAGTTCGCCCACCCAGTGGAATTTGTGATCCTGTGCTATCTAAGATGTGACAGTGAGTGGTTCTGTGACAGAGTGGTCGGTGACGTTGTGCCCCCACGATTCGCCCGCCGCCGTGCGCTGTGAAGGATTTGTTTTGGTGGGAATGTCGCTGTAGAGATGGGAGGACAACATCTCCGCAAGGCTTCCAGGTTCCCTTGGGGGATTGTCTGCTTTATTGTGTGTCTTCAGATATGTTTAGGTGAGTAAAGTGTTCATTTAAAGCGTGGTTCTTTATATAGCCATATTACATGTGTAGGATTAAATAACATAATGGAATCTAAGGTGTTCTTCACTCACGCCTAACCTGAGGGAGGTAATCGCTGCTGGAGTGGTTACAAACAATCAAATGTAAATATATATTGATAAAACTATTTGAATATTTACTTCTTCTTATTAAATATTTTATAAAACTCATATAAAATGATCAGGGTAATATATAACGTTAGCTAGTTGTTCGTGAATCTTTTTTAATGTATTTAAGTTCATTTCATAGTTGTATGAGTGGTTTGGTAAATATAATTACAATAATACATAAAAAATGTGTATTATTTATACTTTTCTAAATTAGAAATTTTTGCTACTCATTAATGTTAAACAAGTATTATTATTTTATTACGAATTGAATCTCAAAAACGGTCGTTTAAAATTAACTAAATGAATTAATAAGACCTAAATACACGATTGGTCTGTCAAGTGAGACAAACCGATCTGATTTTTACACTCTCCATAA
>CM061532.1:93329302-93524230 GCA_030545055.2 Neoaliturus tenellus | reverse complement strand
CTGATTTTTACACTATCCATAAAACACCACTTATATAGGTAAATTATTATTACATACTATCTCAAATTGTAAGCAATTTATATTCGTTAACCTTAAAATTCATAAATTACAAACTTCACTCGTATCCATTATTAGTTGTGTATTGTTGCCCTGTAATTGAGTTTTTTCGAGGATTTCCTTAGTACGTTTAGAATTGTTTAGCCTTTTCAAGGCAATAAATAAAATCTCAGGTGAAACAACTTATTACAGTTCATTATTTAAAAAATCAATTTTTTCGAATAGGCTAAGATTTAAAAGGCCATAAGACAATTTATTCGACATTTCATTCATTTTGGTATGTTAATGTGGATCTCATTTTAAATATCAATTAAGCTATATCTTAAAAAACTGTGCATTATCCTCTTCCTCGTTTCATTTTTACAATAAAAAAATACAGAATGTACCATGAACATGCTTAATCCAAAATTTAAATAAGTTCGTTTTAAATAAAATCAAGCATATTTAAGACAACAATTTACAATGATAGAAATATAAATCCAATTATGTTGATGAAAGAAACTAATTGAAACTATTCATTATTTTTTTAATCATTGAACATTGAAACAAAAAATGTAATTGTTAGTTATATACTCTTAATAATTGTCGATCCATTAAGTGTATACTATTTTTCATAATACCAGAACTATTTTTAGTACATATTTTATTTAATTTTTTATTAAAACATGTATTTAACGAATCACTTGATGGCCCAGACGAGCAATGTTGATCTTAGTTTGTAACTCCCGTAACTACGCATGTCACTTAATGGCACAAGATGGTTGGGTACATCCTAGTTTTCGGCTTCAAACAAATAAGTTCAAATCGACGTAGTAACTCTCTGCTTGTCTTGTGTTCAGCCCTCTTGAAATATATATTCATAAATATTTCATTTACCCATCAAATGACAAAATTCGTAATTAATTAATAAACACTACGCATAAAAATAGAATACTTGGTATAAATTAAAATTTAAAAAATCAATTGAAATAATTATGCAAATAATTTTGGTTTGTTTTAAATACACAATAACAGTTAATATTTGGCTTTTCTATAATATAGTTCTCTATTTCATCTCCCAGAAAGATCAACTCTGCTAACTCAGTATGCCAAAGTAAAATACAAACTCCACTTCAAACAGTTTGTACTGTTTGTGATTAATCCAAATAAGAATAGTAGAAATAAACTTCTTGGGCTTTATTCATTTCACATTAGTAAAAACTTACTTTGTAGCATTTCTTTATCTTCTTATCATTACACTTTAATAGTATGAAGATACAACCGATTTTCCTTTTCATACCTCTCAAATAGTTTTGTTTTTTGTTCAGAAAATAAAAACATTTACTAAAAATGTATTTGTAATTAATAAAATAGGTAAACCTTATTGACTTGTAAAAAATAAATATAACTTAATTTACTTTTTGATGTAAATTGTACTTTTATTCTTGTATTTTTATAATTTTATAGAACTATTCTTGTAATATTTTAGATCATTATATCAAACATCGGGAAGAACTGCATAGAAAAAAAATTTATTCTATGCACGAACATGTATTTAGCAAAGTTAGTCCAAATCATAAGGAAGTTAATATAAAATTATTTCTTGCCGTGGCTTACAAAAAATTTTTGTTTCTTCATTTCTTACAAAACATTTTTCTAATTTCCCAAAACATACAAAGGTTTTATCAATAAAATATTTATTTTATACCTAAATAAAATAGTATTGTATGTAATGATGGCAGATAAAATTGAAGCTGGCCCCGCCCAACGAGGGCACCCTGCCGCAATCTGTCAGGGACCACCTGACAGCCCCAACACCGACCAAGTTATTGCACCGCTCTCACTCCTCCACAACCAATGTTAATTATTTTTTATTTACTCTTACTCGTCCACCTTTGACATTTAATTAGGTTTGGGGCTTTATAATCTATAATGCATACAATATTTATGTTTACAAGAAAAGCATTTTTCAATGCATTTTCTTCTCCTTTTCTGATCCTACCATATACAACCGACAGTTAGAATAGTATGTGTTAAAATAATGGGTATAAACATTCTAATCCTGACTATTCAAGTGTTTTTTTCCTACCCTGAGTAATTTTTGTATCAAAAATAACAAATTCTAAAAGAATTTTAATTTTATTTGTTTATTTTTACAATCTACGATGGTCAAGCAACTATTATACAATCGACCGGCTCTTATGAACGTGTAATATAGAAATGTTTTACTTGCATGTTTTGATTTCCAAGTTCACATATGTAGCCTATCTAGCCTTTCTATTATTATTCGACAATATTTTTTATTTCTTTTTTTTTTCTTAGGGAAAAAATCAATAACTTGTGGTTTTCTATAGATATGTATAGGATAAATTAATTAAAAACATTCACTACAGACTTTATTGATGTTGGTTGTTTGAACTTTATCCATATATGACAAAAACGAATAATATGACTATGAATAAAGGTAAAAGTAGCTCAATCCAACCCTTTTAGAGATTCCAAATCTGTCACGCCCCAACCACGCTTCCACCCACCCATACCATTGCCACCCTCTCCCTCATCCTCCCCAATTCACTCCCCGACATTCCATTCGTAATTACGTTTTTGTTTATCTCCGTATCTCGCAGCAGAGTTTTAATTTTGTATGTGCCTTTGGCTGCTTCAATTGAACTGGACAACTATGTGCCGGATGACCAGTTCCAAGAAAAATTTTGGATATAACATACAACCCTAATAACACCAAACTATGATAAGTTATTATTGTGTCATGCTGTAGTACAACACTTTTAATGTTTTAATTAAATACTATTTACCAATTCAAAATTCCTCATGATATTTGGATCTTTTATGAGTGATAAATTGATGATATTTTGCTGTAATTGACAAATCGTAATAATGTAAATATTGTTACATGGTGTATTAGGTTTTGAAATAGAGCTTTAAAACACGTGTTCTATTTTTAAATAATGAACCGTTTTAATAAATAATTCAAAGTAACATAAATGTAATGCTAGTCTTTAGGGACGATATACACACGTTGTACACTCTGTGTTTATACACAGTTAATTTTCATAAACATAACCTTTCATAAACCTTTGCATCTCTAGATGTTTTAGCCGAGCAGATACAGTAAACATCATATCAATAACTTCAAGTTAAATGTCAGGTAATCTGAAAATTCAACTCTGTATGTCAGTGCTTCAGATGGGAAGTTGAGCTGCAAGACCATAAATAATATTTAGCCATTACATAATGCCAATGCAATATAGTGACGTAAAATCAACATTAGTTACGTTGGACATATTAGTACTCACTTTGTAATACGTTTTACTTAAATAAAATATTATTGGACATATGGAATATAGCTCTCTCTTCGGGCCTTGAAAGTGCATCTAAGCATAGAACATTAAAATTCTTCTTTTTAATAGTTTTTAACTGCGATACAGTAGGGAATTTTGGTAGAAACGTAATATTATTCGGATACGTAATTAATTGTCTTGTTGTTTATATTAATGATTTGAATTTTCCTCAAATACTACTTTTATGAACTACTATTATGGAATTTACTTCAAATAAAAAAAGTAAAAACCTCACCTCCATCGAGTTTAGTAGGTACGCAACACAACTGTCCTCCGGATTACCACACAATCTTCACTGTGAATGACATGGGGGGTTGCACGGTTGTTTTCAGCCGCTACCTGTGAGCTTTCCGCCCATATTTTATTCAAGAGACACGCATCCCTGCAGATACACTGCAGCGATTGATATTGTAAAGTTTGAGAACTCAAATACTTCATGATTTTTTACAGTTAAATTGATTGTCTTATTGACAATAATCTGTATAGATCTCTCAAACTATTGCAAGTAAATTAGAAGTAAGATGTGCATATTTAATTGTAACCTCAAATTTAAATAATTTTATTATTAAAATTTGTATATTTTCCATTGTTTTATGTTTAAGGCAGGATTTAGACTGTATTTTTGAGACTATTTGAATGTTTTAAATTGTTGGTAATATTTTTAACGAAATGGTGGTTGTAATATATTAATGAGTTTATTTTACAGTATTGAGAGAGTCTAATGAAAGAAATTATTGGCCATACTAATAGTTTATTTTTAGTAGGTGCGTAGTAAGTGCTTAATGAACTGAGTTGTGGAGCTGTGTTTATGCAGTTTAGAATGCTCCAAGACTTTGAAATATTAAATATGGGAAAATATTATTTTATATTCCTATTATATTTTTTATATTTATTGCATTGTTGCAGTTTTGCTTTATAATAGTAAACACATACACAAGTTTATCTATAACTAAAATTTCTCACTGTAAAAAGTCTAGAAATATTTTAAACTTGTATCTTAAGGCATTAACAGTATTATTCTAGGCTTACTAGTAGTTGTTTTTTGGAGATATCAACCCAAAAAAGTAGAAAAAAACGGATCATACGCTAAGCCTAAAATAATTGAATTTTGAATACTGATTCAGAGGCTATGACTCCCAATTAGACAATAAGAGTTTTTATATTTAACAACAGAAAAGATTTACTTTGACTCCAAAGACAATCTTTTAATCTCAACATTATAAGAAATTGGTAAGATCTAACTTAAATTGTTAATTTTAAGTATAAAGTTTTTCACTTATTCATTACTTAAAAACAACAATTCGAAGTATGATCACAAAAATTACCATAATATCTTGTGTACATATATGGCTAAAAGTTTATAAGGTTTACTATAATTCTTTAAGATGAACGTAAGTAACAAATAAAAAATTAATATCATGATTTCCATATATGGAGTAAAATTCTAGTTTATTAATAATTTAGTTTATTAATTGGCATTTATATAGATAGCCTGTACTGGAAATATTTAACTTAAAAATTATTTTTGTTTTAGGTGTAAATAATTTGTTTTCGTATAAATTTATTTAGTTTGATGCAACTTTGATAAAAAAACATTTTGACATGCTCAAGATTTGTTCCAGAGTTTGAAGAGTAGTTAAGAGCTTTTCTTCTCTCAAGTTTAATTACTTACATTCCACCTTAATGAATATTAAATATTCCCAATTTTATTTAATTACTTCAAAATTGTTGATTTTATTCATCGTGTATAATTTGTAGTAATCATAAGAAGACTGATTTTCTGTAATATATTAACTGTAACATTGTATTTTAATCACTACCAGATTATTGATACATGACTGCATTTAAGTAAATTACATATCTATTTCTTTTATTTTAGTTATTTTTATAATGTAAAAATTATCTTGAAATTATAAAATTTAAAACATACATTCTCGATTGATAGGCCTACTAGAACAAATTATGCAACAAGAATTAAATTATTAATACATAAATAAAATAATTATAATTAATCATAGTAAGCATCATTTAAAAAAGTTAATATTCCTAAAATGGTGATATTATAATTGTGTCAACATGCATAAAATATTTATAAAACATAAAAGTTTCCAAAGACATATAGGAGAGCTGTTCAAGAATAAGCTGAATAATGTATTATATTTCTCGGCGACTGAAACACCTGAGGACACTCACTACCTCATATCCGCCTTTCAGAAATAGAAAATTGAAACGTTTTCTATCTGAAAAAGGCAATACTTCTTCGGTCATGTTAATTTTAAACAAATATTGAAGTAATACTGTACTAGCATTTTGTTTTGTTAAGGTCATGAATGAAAAATTTATTTCACTAAACATAATGTCAGTATTACAAACTAAACGTTCATCAGAAATTATGGGTAATTTCTTTCTCCTCAGTAAGTGTTGGAATGTTAAGCATGAATAAATTTAAATATACAGGGTGTTGAAAAATACTGTCAAAAACTTCGGGGACACGTAAATTTTCTAATTTTCTCGTAAATTTGAGAAAAATGTTTTCTTTACATGTGACGAGAATTCCGCCATATTGTTTTTTTACACTAAAAAGTTTTTATTCTCGTAACGGGTCATTATATAAAGTGCATGTTTGGCATCAACCTTTATCACTCCAATGTTCATTTTAAGGGAGAACAATATTTTTCCCACGTGTATTTTCAAAATGGCGGCCATTTTATGTTTAACTTAAATATCTCAAAAACAGTAAGATTAACAAACGTTATTCAAAAGACAAAAAGTTGACAGATTAAATTATTTAATCAATAATACTAAATTTGTATTGATGTGACAACAAATAACGGAATAATTGCGTTTTTCCTGTAAAATAACCTTAATTTGCATCTATTATAATTGCAATAACTTCATTATTCGTAGGTGGATCTTAACAATGTGGTATGATTGGTTAGATAATTCAATTCATCAATTTTTTGTCTCTTTTAAAGTTTTTGTAAAATTGTACAACTTTCAGATATTTTAAGTTTAAATATTTTAAAAGGCTGCCATTTTGAAAATATACATCGGGAAAATATTGTTTTCTCAGAAAATGAAATTGATGAGATAAAGGTTCATGCCAAATATGAACTTCACACAATTATCGGCAATAAAAGTTATTTAGTGTAATAAACAAATTGGCGGCTAGTGTCTAAATGAAGGATTTTTCGTACTATAATTACCCGAAGTTTGTGACACGTTTTATGAACACCCTGTATAATTTGGTATTTTAAATGTAGATAATTAATTGTGATACCTAATTGACAAATATTTTTAAGTTAATAATTTAATATATGTGGTACCCATGCATATTTCTCTAAATGAAATCTTCAAATAAAATTGTGTTAGGTTGATCTTGTCTTTATTGAGTAATAGATTATTGGGCCTATTAAATTGATAGCTCTTTATTTAGTAAAATATTAAATTAACACTTCGTTTAACAAAAATGATTAAAATCATCGTTGTAATCATTAGTTAAAAAGAAACAATATGAAGTTAAACTAATAAACACATAATACATTTATTATGTTCTAAAAGAGAACACAGATTTTTTTTAAATTCTCGTTCCACAAATATTCTCAGTATTTACGTTGATACGGGGACGTATTAGCTCTGTGACCAATGAATACTACATTTAAATTATTAATTTTGTAAAAAAATATATTTTATTCTAAGCAATTCCAACAAATAAAAAAATTAAAAATAAAAAACGTATGATGGTAAGTGTGTAATATGGGTAAATTGAGTACTATAGGTAAATGTGTGTAAGCTAATAGGATAAGGCACATGAATTTTACAACTATAATGGAGGATAAGAGTTTTAATCATGGTTATAATGAAGGAAAGTGTTTTTAGAAAGGATTTCGTCGAAATTGAATATCGGAAAACTCTGAGGCTAGAGTCATAATCCTTCAAGTTATCTTTATTGGAATTTCTTCTTATTTCTTGCAGAATTTCTCCCATCTCCAAAATATTAGTTTTCTTTAGTTAGACAAATAACTATAGATTTGCATAACTGTAACTTTGATAAGATTTATAAAACTTCTAATTACTTGTTAACTTAAAATTTCTACAAAGTTTGTTAAATATACTTTTTACTCGTTATTGGTATGATATTTGATATCTGTCTTATCGATAATTAAAATTCATTCAAAAGAATTATACTTTAAATGATGAACTTTTGGATTATATTAAATTTTAGCGAATTTCCCTATAGCGAATACGCTATTACGGTAGTAGCCATGGTGAGACCCAAGCCCAGTACCATGTTAGCTTTTCAATTTGAAATCCGCAGAAGCAACACATAAATGTGTGTGTGTCCGTGGTATGGATAACTTTTGAAAGGAGCCTCCGACAAAATTGGGTATGAAGGTATAGTATCAGGTCTACTTTAATGAGTTCGCAAACTAAAATAATCGAGTTATGAGAACGGAATTAATAGGGTTCCAAAAGGTTAGAAAAAATTGGTTATTGACTTTTTTATCATATTACAAAACAAAAACAACAACAAAAATAATAATAATAATAACATTTTTAAAGAACTTAAAAAACAAACAATTTGTTACATTGAAATCTTATATAGCCTAACCCATTGCAAAGTATTTTATTCACTGGCAATAAATTAATAACCCTATTAGAAAAACCCACAGCGAAACAAAATTATCAATCAGACCAGCCAATCGAGTGAAGCTAAGCATCTGCTGTTTACGTAAATACCAAATTCAAATGATTATGGAGAAACTAAAAAATATGTTTCACATGTTACTCTAACGGAAAATCAACACAACCTTCTATGTTGCTTATTTACTAATATATTTTGATACAATTTGGTATGTTGGTTCAATATGCAAAGATCAACTTATATTCGCTTACAAAACCCACGTTCTAATCAAACTTTGTATGTACATTCACTAGGTAGATGTTGAGTTATATTTTTGCATAATAATATGATGAAAACCGACACCCCCACGTTGTTTATGAGGAAATAATAAAATGCCTAAATTCCGCTAAGAAATCATTATTCACTGAGGACTTATAAAAAAGTCCAAAATTTTTAACTTTGACCATTTTATCATAAAAATTAAACATTCTGTAAAAATGTGGATCTACCGTTAGGCCTATTTTATTAAACATACAGTTAAATATATTAAAACCGTGGTTACTCATTAGAGTATAAAATCTTAATATGTCTAAAGCGAATAATGCTTGATAAAAACTGTTTGGAAATAAAAAAAAAAAAACATTTTAATTAAAATTCATAAACCGGTATTATAGAAGGAAGCCTATATGTGCAGTTAATTTTTTTGTTATTTTTATGGTTATAAATAGGAGCTTAATTGGAATATTTCCGAATAGTAATGCTATTGATTTATTTATATAAAACTTCCACATATAATATTGCATTTGTCACGGTATTCCTTTAATCCTTTAATTCATTATAATAATACCGAACTAATGGTTTGGTTTTACAAGATAACACAAATTATCAACATTTGAGTTTATTTGGTCCCATACTTTTTTGATAAAAGGTTTATTTGAATATAAAAATTGATAAAAACAGTATATTAGTATATAAAGCTAAGAAATAAGTTTTGCATTTCTTATGGTAATGGAATTATAAAATGGGTCATAATGTCTTAATGTGTAATCATTCTAAGTTCCCCATCATTTCTTAAATTGCAAAAGTAGTTTTAAAACATTGTATACAGTAGGGTAATAATTTCATGAAATTTTCTCCGCAATTTCCCCTCCAAATACTAGGTTTTGTTTTCAAAGTTTGAATATCATGAATCTACCACCATCCCCAGTTGTTGCCTGATATTTCAACAAAGCATAAACAATAATAGAGGTATTACATTACCTCTCGTTTGCTCTGTTGTTCATCTGTATAACATATGGTTTCCGTACAATAAAAGATAATCATTAGTTGCTCTTCAATCACTCTTTTTAAATGAAAAAAACATATTTTGAATGTTCTCAAATTGTTAATATTACACTAGGTTAAGGTTTTACCTTTTAGGATATGAAGTATGAAGTATATAGACTCAATAAGGCTCAGAGAAAGGTTATTGAGTTCATGTTAAGGTCATGATACATTATGCAGATAAGAGAGTAAAGCCATTATAGCAACGTCTCCGATACTTCCGTTGCATACAATACGGCTTTTCTGTTATATACTTATAAAGTTTTGTTAAAAATGGATGTAAGAAACAATCATCGTGTAATATTTTGTCGTACATTGGTATATTTTACAAACTTATATAATAATAAATTATAAATATATGACATAATATTATTGATTTTATTAATTCATGGTTTAAATCATTCAATGGTTTAATGTGTTTTCAAATACCTATTATAGTTTTTAGAAATCCACAATCTCAGAGTATTTAGGCTATAATAGTTTTACAACCTATAGGAAAATTATTACTATAAAGTACTGTGTATAAGAATACATAAAAGATGGTACTTCATGCAAATTACTTCGTAAAGAGTTTGTTGTTGCTTTTTGTTTCTCAAAAATGCAATATTTGATTTATGGATTTGCAATATGGTTGAGAATTGTACAACCAACTCCTAAAAGAAAAAAATTGTTGCCTAGCGTGTAAATGTGTTACCTATTTATTTAATCGTTCTACATGAAAACCTAAACTATTTGAATACTTATTTACCTTGGTTCCATTACTTGTAAAATTATGAGTACATTTTCTTCAACTAAAATGGTTTTAGGCACTATTTTATTATTATATATTTTAATATATCATAAAAAATAATATTAACGGTAGATTGTTTTCGAACAACATTATTGTAATATATTAAACGTTGTAAATCATTTTTAAAGCCATTTGTAAATAAAAAAATACTAACGTAAGTCACTTTTTTACGTGTTAGATTTTAGTATTAAAAGTGGAGATTAAAATTCAATATATTTTATTTTTGGACATCATTCAATTTATACACCATTAATAACTTGTATTAGCTCAAACATATTTGTAAATGAACATATAGAATTGGAATTAAAGTAAAAATCTATTCAATTATTGTATGTGGTTAAGGAGGTGGTCCAATCAAAACGTGCTGTCAAGTACCTCGGGGTTGTGGTGGACACCAAGTTAAGCTGGAGGGATCAGATCTTCCGCACGGCGGACAAAGCCGTTAAGGTAGTACCTTAGTAGGCTGATAATAATGTATGGTGTGACCGATCCAGCAGAAGACGTCTATTGATGTCCGCGGTCCAGTCCGTGCTTCTTTATAGAGCAGAGATGTGGTCAGACGCTCTAGATAAAGATTTCTACAGGTTGCGACTCACCCGGGTCCAGCGTCAAGCGGTGCTCCAGGTGTGTTCTGCCTACCGGACAGTGTCCGAGCCTGCCGTCCTGGTGGTCGCCGGAGTCTTCCCTGTCAAGCTCTTGGGAGGAGGGAGGAAGGCGATATATCATAGACAATGCGTGATCGGCAATGACACGGCAAGAACAGAAGAGCGCTCCCGAACCTTCCAGCAGTGGCAACACAGCTGGGAGCACGACACCCGAGGACGATGGACTGCACGACTTATAAAGCAGGTCTAACCATTGGAGGAACGGCAGCATAGGGAGGTGGACTACTACCTGACCCAATTCATGAGAGATCACGGCAATTTTCGGTCGTACCTGTACGTGATGGGCAAGACCGGTTCACCGGACTGCATTTATTGCCCGGGCGTTCCAGACGAATCGGAGCACACCTTCTTTCGCTGCCTCCGTTGAGAAGGACCCCACCTGGAGGCCACACAAATTTTTTGTGTATTTTTGGTGGACTCATTCTGCCAAAAGATCTTGGAGGATGATGTCTGTTGGGATTGTTTGTCACAGTGGAATCTTCCTTAGAAGAAAGACTGATCTGGACCGCTATGCGGTTCAGATTCCCTGACTGTGCGGCTGGTCAAGGAGTGAGCCTAATGGGCTTAGGCTAATTTAAACCTGGCCTGATGCAATGTGACAAACAATTCCAGACTGGATTCCTAAAGCGTAGAGGAGGTTTTTTTTAGTGGGTATTCCTGGTTTTTAGGGGCCCCACACTACAGGCTGGTACCCTGTGTGCGTAATACATTTTCTCTCCCCTACCCCCCCCCCCCACAAAAAAAAAATTCTTAGCTCAGAGGATGAGATCTGGTTTCACCAACTCGCATCCCCAAGTCCGATTCCTAGTGATGACGAAATGTTTAAGGTGTTATTATCTACTAGTATGTTATTATCTACTGTTTTAGCTATTTAGGGACTTTGGCTTCTCTAAAAGTCACTAGGGATGGAACCACTACGAAAGACCAACGCCATCATGGTAAAAGTAACAATTAGTATAAATCAATGTGTTCCATGAGTTGTTATACATAGTTTGTTATTGTACATGGAAACCAAACTGTTTTTTTATCTTTAACAAAACCATAACCAAACCAAATCACTCGATTTCTAGCAAAAAGTACACTAGTATTAAAATAAACTGTAATCACAAATTTGCAGTTATTCTAAAGTTAATGATAGTACATATTATCAATTGATAATATTCATACAGCATTAAAAATCCAATTTTTATTATTCAATAACAACTCAGAGCTTTCGCTCTCTCAGTGGGAATCAAGAACAATGGAATCAAGAACGCAACCCCTTATACTGGGTGTATTTTTATAAACGTACTGAGAGAAATGAGGGGCAAATATTGAGCTAACTTGAGGTAGATATAAACACTTGCTGTCTAAACGAACAAAGCCCCAAAACATATACCTTAAAACCACGTAAAACTTTTAAAACCTAATTTTAAACTTGCTTTAAGTTTTCCATGTAAATATGTTTCAATTATTAAAGTGCTTCTTATTCATTATTAATAAATAATGACGTGATGATTGATTATTCTAAATCCATCTTTAAATATCTAAATATTTATGTTATATGTTTTGTAACACGAGTTTTTACTAAACAACAGCAACAACAACAACCACTGTTTCCCGGATACTTGGAGCCTAACCCTTGAGCTCTCAGTTGAGAATCAACCACTCGAAAACGATCGCGTTATTCAAGGTTCAATGGGAAGAGCAGGCTGACTCATGTAGGCTGTTGTGATTATGATGTGAAGGTTGCACAGCGTTGCCCTAATTATTCATTGTTTTCAATTTAAGATCCTTGAACAATGGAAACAAGAATTATTATGAACATGTATCTTTATTTTTTTGCTTAGATTTACCTATTTTATTTTACTATCATATCTCACTTTTTACTCCTACCAACAAAATTTGGTTTTAATATATAATTCAAAATAAATAAATCGTGTTCAACTACTCACTCGGTACTCTACCTGTATTGGATGAACAGTCAAAGTAAAAAGCGTCCAATGATATTCAACTTGGTTTTATAATGCCAAGAACAATGTTTATTATTTAATGTAACATTATGCTTAAGATAAGTTTTTAACAATTTTAAATGCATGAAATTGATATAAAATATTCTTTATGAATTTAGTTTTTCTTCATAGAAAGCACTGTATAATTGTGACTGTTTTTCAAAATCTTATGACGTTTCATATTTTACGATTTTTTACATATTATTATTTTGAAAACTTCATTTAAAATGCTTAAAAGTACTTAATTTAAAATCGTTATTAGTAATTGATATAGATAGAAGCCTATAATTAAAAATAATGATATGAAATAATACTTTTAATCAGAATTTCATCATTATTTTTCATAAAAATCATTTAATATCTGACTTGGTTTAATATTCAAACATAATTATTTAGTTACAATTGTGATTTTTTTGTTAGAATATTCCTTTTTTGTGTAATAAATTAACAAGGAAATTTAATACAGAAAATGTAGAGGAGGTTTTATTTTAATGTAAAGAGGTAAGAACTGTAAGGAGTTAATCGCACGGCAGTTAGAAGTTTGAAGCACTCACGGTCTGACATCATTAGAGAAGTGACAGGCGTCATTACATTTGACGCACTTAAGCCTTTTAAAGTTATTCATTCCTCGAGTATTTTAAAAACATAATGTTATGTAATCTAAAACTTCTTCAAATCTTAATCAACTTGATCTATTTGAGGTAACAGACTTGATTCAATGTAAGTAGAATCTTTAATATTTTTAACAATATACTGTGTTTAATTTGTTTTATTCAAACATATAAAAGCGTCATGAGAGCAAAAAGATAAATAAATATAACATTGGAAACTATAAAGTACGAATACACTAATGATTTAGTCGGTACAATCTTTTTAAGAAACTTGTTATTTAATTGAAAAAACAAAGGTCAATTTTAAATGTTAGGGTTATAAATATTAAATAGCAACGTTTAATAAAGAACACAAACGAGTCAATATATGGGAAACAATAAAACCTTGCTAAAGTCCCAGGACAATTTTAGAACTGGTTTATAATATTTGCGAAGTTGACATTGGGTACAGCAAACGAAGTTGTCATGACACTGTGGTAAGTCTTTCGGCTGTCCCATATGACAATTTCCCTTCCTTCATAATCCATTCATTTTCAAGACAGTGGGGAGTTAATGCGAACTGCATGTAAACCCCTAGCTGGAACATATGTTCAAGACAGCAGGGTTTGAGGAATGCGACGGGCATAGAAACCCCTAACTGAGTGGACAGACCCTTGTCTCAATCTTTCTCTTCCTTCAATATCCCATCCTTCCAGGGGCTTGCGCAAAATGCCCATTAGAGGCAGACGTGCTCAACGGTTAGGCCGGGGTCTCCTTATACACGAATAACAACAAACAACAACAACGCCGATAAAAAGAGTGATAAAAGGGTGTTATTCTAAAATTTATACTTGCAATATCTCTTGTTCCTTAAAAATATATTTATTTAAACTTTTTAATTTTCAAAATGTTCTACACAATGTGCATCATTATTTTTTTTTTTTTTTTAAGAAAATTTACCTTTTTAAGATAACTATCTTTATGGAAGGAAATAAAAACAAAAATATCCTTCCAAGTCCAAAATGTTTTTAAAAGCAAGGCATACATAATTCAAGCAGTTTTGGGCCAAAGAGGATTTACAGCTGGGGAAACCTAACATAGGATTAGGGATGAGTGTAAGACTCAATCCGTTGCCCCTTTATGTATTGAAAATTTCTCACTAAAGTTAAATTCTAATCCTATTTTGTAATTAGTATTCAATATTTCTTGGAAAACAACTGTTTTCATTTACTGTTATTAACTAGTGTTAAAAAATATCAAGAAAAATTCCAGCTTTTTCATAGCAGGTTTAAGATATCTTTTTACATGTTGTATGTATTTCTACTTAATTAAATACAATAATTAGTCCAATGTATAGGACATTGTTAATCCCATTCATTGGTAACTTTCAATATAGGTTAACGCATGTCCATAAAGTTTTGCTCCGATTTATAGCTACTGCAGGCAACAGAAAGAATTCAGGTTTAATTGAACCGTGAATATTTTTAATGTTATTTATTTTTTTTATAGTGATAACATTAGAAATCTAATGAATGACATAATTTAAACAACCCTCATGATGGCATCCTAAGCTCCAAAATATATGTAGGATTTTTCTACTGATTTGATTTGTTAACTAAAGAAATGTACACATAAATTAATTATTCTATAAAACAGTTATAAAGGCATAAATTGAATAAGTTATTAGCTTTGCAGTACTGAAACTATTAGAGGCATACTCATCCCACACTTCTTGTTCTCAATCAAATTTAGTCCAGTTTTTTTTTTTTTTTTTTTTATTTCTTTTATTAAATTTGTAACAAATAAGCTCAGCCGATGGAGGAAAATGCAGAAAAAATTGTTTTTGTATTTCATTACATTGTCAGTCAGCAAACGAAGTGACAGTTTATCCAATGGATCCACGAAACTAACTTTAACTATTTTGAAATAACTAAGTTTGAAAGCTTAATCCGAAACTGTTATAAAAGACAGTTCCAAGAGCCAAGAGAAATTTCAAGGTTAGTCGCCATATTGGAAAAAATCGTCAAAAGAACTGAATACATATTTAAATGGTCTCTAAAATTGAGGTAAAGTCCCCCATTTAAAGTTTTCTGTAACTAATCTACTTTACGAGATATTAATGGATGCAACACTTTAGTTGATCATTATGTATACTGGATTTTATCAGTGGTTTGTGTAACAATTTTTATAAAGAATCATAAAAGATCTTGGAAGCCACTGGAGTAAAAGGTATGGTTATAAAAATGACAGAGGAAAAAATATAACATAATTTGGCTAAATCTAATATAAAATTGACATCCCACTTTAACCGTTATAATTTTAGAGTTTTAAAAATGCTCATTTAGTATGCACAATGTTTTAAAATTCATATAAATTTTGTATGAATTAACTATTGTTTTATTTCTGTCGGATTCTCAATATAATTGTTTGATCCAAGTATTTTATGTTGTGCTATTTTTAAAGATAACTTATTATATTTTTGGTAATACATTTACTTTTTAAATGTTTCAACAAAAACGCAATTTTTTATTTTGTTTTAAAATAATTATTATAAAAACGCAACAGAAAAATATCTTGCATAAAGTTTCCCCTTAATATTTAAGGACACTCCATGTATGCCGTATGTTTGCTTCCAAAGCAGAATGTATTTGGAAAGCTCACAAAACATACGTGCCCGTGTTTTGAGCTAATCCCCTAAGCATTTAAGCTCGTTGAATGCTATCCCCGCACCTTCAATTAGTTTTTGCGAGAGTATTAGGAACTCCATGTGCAATAATTTAGCTACCGACCCCAATACTCTCATATGTTCCAACTGAAAAACTATATCTAGAAAACTGGCTTAAAACAAATGTTATGAAAAGCCTAATGTTACAATTTTAATAGTATTTATTAGATTAAACAAAATGACACCATAGTATTGGGCGTTGAATTTTAATAACTAGTTTAATACATGTCAATTTATAATAAAGTGTAACAACTCTTATTTTACCAAAAATAGTTGTTATATTATATATTTTATATGAAAATACTTTATATATATCTCCATAACAAAAACATGTACACAAAAATTAAAACAGATTCCACCACCATCTAAAAATTTGTTGTGTTATATATACGTTACAGTAAATTTTTTATACTAAATTAGTTTACCCTTAACTTGATTTAACATAATTTATAAACATGATAAGTATACAAAATTATTTCTAAGTTTGAAAATAACGTATGTCCATATGTTCAATAATAATATACAACGTTCTAAATATTAACCTTTCTTTTAAAAAATAATACGTTATACAAAGATTTTCAATCAGTTTGAAAACACATTGGTCCGAAAGTGACTTGTGTATACCCTTGTAACATTATTCAGCTACAAGAGTGTTTCCAGGGATAAAAAGTTCCAATCGCTGTTTTACTCCTTTAACACCAATTCATAAACCACTTTTAGCACTTTATTTAAACAATTTTGTAGTTAGTAATAAATGTATAATTTTTAAATATAACTAAACAATTGTTTTAACAAAAAAGGGTTTGATGAATAGGAAAATATCTTAACAATACAGGTGATATATTGTAATGAAAAAAAAAAAAATAAAAGCTAAATAAAAAACTATTCTCCTTGGGTTTGATTCAATATTTTTTCATGTTTTCCATTTAAATTACTGAAATTCAATACGAATACTATTTAAAGTGTCTTATTAAATATCATTATTGAAAAAATGGACTATAACTATAAAGAAATAACTATAAATAACTATAAATTACTTAGACCTTAAAATACAAACTTAAAGTGTATTATTTCTTTTTTAATTTTTCGTAACAGTCATTAACCTAACGTTAGCCATCTGAATTATTACGACAGTTAAATCGATACTCATCTTTAATGTGTTTACCCATCTGCTCAATGAAAAAACAGCCCCTGCCTAAAAAAATATAAGTCACTTGAATGCCCCATCATTTATTACTACTCTGTTCAAAGATTTCACTCTCACATTGAGCGTTATGGGATTGATTACACAAAAATATCACACATTTACGTAAGCTTAAAGTTGAAATATTAGGCAGGATGTGTAATTACGTTAAACCACGGATAAAATACGAAAATGGGGTTTTTAATTGTGGATGTTAAACATTTTATTTTGATACATTAAACACATCTTATTCGCAGTATAGATACATTTGAGTGATTTATTTGGCTTATATGAAATAAATCGATCACAATATGGACCTAGGAGTCAAAAGATCCACATTTACGTAATTACACATTTGATTTGTATTTTTGGGTAAAGGAAAGATTGTAAATTCTCAAAAAGAATGTATAGAATAGGAAAATGACGATATGAATGAAACGAGACACGCAATCAAGGAACCGATGCAATTAATCCACATTTATTTACATTATAAAACCTTTATTAGTACTCGAAGACTTCAAGAGGTAAAGCCTCATATAATTTATATTTTAATATGTTATTTATTAACAGCAAACTCTAATTTTAAACATTTATAGAGGTGATAACTAACAAAGTAAAAAAAAATTGCAAGAAAGTAAAAAACTTAAGGGTTGCGTTTTAAGACAGAAAACCTCAATTTGAAAGGTGCTGACATTGCACGTAGACGAGACTGAATAAAATATTAACATGTCCTTTTGGGACACCTTTGTGACATGGCGCTTCCGTTCCGACGATCATACCTGCAAAGAAACATTTTTGAACCCTAGCTTTAAAGTTATCTTTACCACTGCGAAACACCAAAAATATGCCTCCTTTCCCTGTGCATTTTAAAATTTATCGTTAAGAGACATTTTTTATGGTAGATTAAGGTTGGCTCATAGGTTCTCCATGTATGTAAAAAAATGCGTTTGGTACAAAAATTCGTAAGTGGAAGGGAAATTGAGTCACTGAAAATGATTTTTTCACAAGTCCAAACTTTAAGGTATGACAGCCCCAATGTTTCAATTAGCTGATTACAGAGTTTCAAGAAAGTTGCCTGAGAAACGAGCCAATAAAATGTCATTTACCCAAAACCCGCATGGATAAAATAGCCGACTGCGCCACTAACCGAAAGAAAGCTGACTCTTTATTTGAATTTTCTACGTATTTTATATTTTTGGCATATATCAAAGTCTAAACAACATACGGCTAGTTTTACTCTTAATTCATACTAGTTAAAAAAAATGATTAATTGTTTACTTTAAATAATTAAAAGTCTAACACTGATAAACCAACCAAAAGATTCAACAACAAGAGCGTTTATCTCCTTTCTTCCCTTCATAAAAACGACTGCAGAAAGAAAGCTTACAAGTATGCATCCAGAAACTATTTGACTGTCTTAATTTTATCCATTTTAATGCTATAATAATTCATTGGTTAAACAAATAATTTAAAGGGTTCGATTGTCACATATAAGTAAATTAATTATAAAATAGCCTACTTTTTTTGTAAAAAAAACTTGAAAGTTATTTGATTTTTAAAGCACACATTACACAAGTAAATATCTAAACATATACTCGAATAAAAATATGAAAGAAAAAGAAACTGAAACAAAGTCATTCAATATTTTGAATAAGAACGCTTAAAAGTCGGATTTTTCTATATTATGCTTTTAGAAGAGGTTTAATTTCCTGTCCACCTTTTGATCAAAAGTTTATCCTCATATCGATGGCTCGCTTTTAGGCAGTCAAAACTTCCAACATCGGTTCACATAATAACTTAATTATCTTGCCTATATAGAGTGCGTGGAAAGTTTAACGAATGTACATCACAAACACAGACTCTAAAATCACACAGGCTCTGTTGGGCGAGTCGGTGGCGTAGTGGTTAGCGCGTTGGACTTCGGGACCATGGCAGCGATGTCGTGGGTTCGAATCCACGTTCGGTCAGAGACTTATCAGTACCATTCGCCTGTCTTGTAGTGGCTCACCCCCTTACCTTGTCTAATACGATACATACACAGATCAATAGTCTATGTAGACGGGACAAAGTTTGAAAAGAGAGGCCCGCCATCCTCTTTAAGAAAAAAAAAAAAAAAAAAAAAAAAAACTACTTAAGCAAATGCACTGTCATTGCAAGGATCTGTAGTAAACCTACTGTTTGATACGAGCACGGAGCGTTCGAAATTGAACTTTGTCCCGCTGAGGTACTCACTGCAGTTATCTTGTGTGTTTTATCTATACTGATAATGTTTTCAAATAGGATGTTAGAAAAGAGAGTATGATTGTTATTAGTAGGACGTCTGTATTAGATTTATGATTATTGTGATGTATTGTTGCTTTATAAATTCCGAACTGTTCTAATGTTGAAGTTTTGTTGTAGTTGTGTATTGGCATTTATGCAAGGTCTTAAGATCTTAGGTAGTGTAGTTGTGTTGGTGTTTCAAATGTTAGGTTAAGTTAGATTTTTTTAAGTGGGAATCTTAAAAAAGAGGCGTTCTTTAACACCTTTTAATAAGAGGCCTATCAGTTTGTCCAATATAAAACTTGTCACAGTCATCACAGGGTTTCTTATTTGCCTTTTAAAGCTTTCTTAAATAACGCATTAGAATTTTAATTTTGCTGAACGACAGGCACGCTAGAATTTCAAGTATAGAAGATGGTGAGTTGTAAATACGTTTTACAGTGCATGAAAATAAAGCAAGTGGCGATGAAATTCTACTGACTTGGCACCGGTGAAAGGGTAAGTGGTATCAAATTTTAATACTGTAAGGGTTTCATTGACAAAGTATGTCCAACATCTCTTTCTGTGAAAGTGACACATAAACTGAGCTTTGTCCGTGTCTAAATTGTCCCATTTTAAGTACATACCATAGTCTAGTTAATGCTTCACAGAGATATGAAACTTTGTGGTGCATTGCCCAGAGGCCATTCTGAAGGCAAATAAGACTGATATCGATCGTTTAAAAAAGAACAGCAACGTAGTAAGTATAACACAGTAATCTGAAACTGAATAGTTTTGACTATGTCGTAATCAATCTGAAGTAAGGGTCAGTGTTTATCTGCTAAGGGCGTCACGCTTCTATCTGTTGGTGTGCACAATGCATGTCCTCTTCCCTGTCTTAACAAATATTTAACGATATAAAACGCCATTAAAGGATTAGTGTTGAAACTTTTTTTAATCAAACATATTCTAGCATTCTAGTATGATCAGGTTTGTTTATTTCATTATTTAATAAAACAAACACAGTATGAAAAATATGATTTTTGAATAATAATTTATATTTTGTGAGTTTTTGGCAAGGTATTTTGGTTCAACACTGGGAAAATTCGGTTTAGGCCCTACAGCAATTTATAATGTCCATGCACTATAATGTACACTGCATGTACTGTACATTAATCAAATATATATTGTTATAATGGACAGTGTTTTAAGATCCTCAAGTTATTATTTTATGCCCACAAGACATATTTTGAAATATACTCTGAGTAACCTTAATCAGCTGACAAATGCTGAAATAAAGATACTTGAAATAATTCTTGTGTTACATTTGTGACATGTGGTTGAGAGAAGGTGAAAAGAACGAGCTAGTCGTAATGGCGAGTGGGTGAGCAACCGAATTCATGTGGAACAAGCTTTTTGGGCTCGGAATTTCAGCCTGAGTGACTTGAGGACTTAGTGATGTTTTATAATGTTGGAAGTTAACTGATTGAATGCTCGGTAAACCATCCTAATCGTATGTAAATTTAACAATAGGATTTAGGTTTATGAAGAAGAAGAAAAACTTACATAATTCAAGTCTGATAAGTGTGTTAATTTGGAGTAAGATATAATCTGTTCGTTACATCTCCCAATATTAATTTATAAGCTTGTTAATATATCGATGACAAGATATCAATTTTTACATTATACAGGGTGTCCCGGAACTCTCTGGAACCCTTTTGTATATTTGTTCCTTGCATCGAGGCAAGAAAAAAACATCGTACAAATATTGGTCAAAAATCCATCGTTTAGATGCTAGCCGCCATTTTGTTTTTTTTTTTCACGTAAAAATTTTTATTTCCGTAACGGATGGTTGTATTCAGTTCATATTTGGTATGAATCTTTATCATACTAATATACATTTTCAGGAAAAAAATTAATTTTTTCTACTGTGTATTTTCAAAATTGCGGCCATTTAAAATTTTCAAACTAAAATATCTCAAATTTGATAAATTTCAAAAAAATTTTACTTTTTACGAAAAAGTTGCTAAAGTAAATTATCTAACCAACGGTACCGAGTTTGTAAGAATCTGATAACAAATAACGGAGTTATTGGGATTTTTCTCCAAAAAAACATTGATTTTGCATTATAATTAATGCAAATTATATCCATTTTCACAAATGGCGGCTAGCGGCTTAACGATGGATTTTAGACCCCTATTTGTATGATGTTTTTTTTCTTTTCTCGATGCAAGGAACAAATATACAAAAGGGTTCCAGAGAGTTCCGGGACACCCTGTATATTATATGTTTATTACAATAATAAGAAACATATCATCAGAATACAAAATATTTTTTAAACACAAACTAAAAAAGGAAAATATTATTACACGGTAATAAGAAACGTTTTATTATTGAAACATGAATTTTAGATAGCATTTTTAAACTAAAATAATGAAAATAAGTAAAGAGGTAAGGGAAATTTTGTGAAGATAGAAGCATCATCATGATGCCGTTAACCTCACAATATGTTATGCAGATAACTTGGTGAAGCCTTTATGTTAGGGTCCCGATACCTTAACAACCATTGCACGGAAACCCAATGCTCTTGTATTATCTTTACTATTATACCCTAAACTATTAATATGCTTAAATATCTGGTAAAATATATGTTTTACTTTAAGTATTTAAGTGTGTTGGCATTTAACTGATTAATTCAACAAATATAGAGGTACAAGAAAACCTCCCGTTGCAAGGAGTTTTATATTCTTATAATGTAAAAAAATAACTATATATAAATATATAAGTAGATAGTATCATGTTACTTCTAGGACACTTTTGGAGACAATCAAAAATCAAACAAATTTCACAGTTTTTTAATACAATTATGCAATATTTTTGCCATTTTTTGGCCAATTTTCAGCTTTTGTCAAATTGTCTTAAAAAATATGCAATTTTAATGAAATTTTTAACAAATATGCCTAAAATTTTCTACAAAATAAAATTTTTTTTAAAAACAAGTAAAATTATCACATTTTATAAGTATTTTTTAAATAAAATTAATAGTCGACTTTTCATAAGGTAATTTAAAATTTTAGTAGTATTTTTTCAATAAATTTGACTAAAATAGTAATAATTCATTCTAATTAATTTCAGTAATATCATTTTTGATTATATTATATTCAAGTAATTTTTCAGATACAATAATAATATAACAATTTGTTTTACTAGTAGCTACTATATCATAATCAAAATCTGCATTAATAATAATATCATTTTTTGAACTTGAAATATTTGTTGGATTTTTTGTAGTATCAATTACATAAATTGGTCTATTATCTAGAAATTCTGTTGGACTATAATACATTTTACTACTAATATAATAAACTTTTTTGTAATCTTGATACATTTCATACATAATTCTAAATTTTTCATTGTTTATATCAAAATTTTCCAATTCATCAGGGTAATAATGACCATTTAGTTTTACTCTTATATTTTTTACATACATACTATCAAATTTAGAAGTATCAAATAACTGATCATTTGTTCTTGATTTTTGAAATCCAATTATAATAAATTTTGGATTATAAACATTTCTATAGATGTTTGTTATATCAAAACTTAAATTCTTTCCTGTAATATTTTTTTGTTCAATGCATTGCCAATGATTAAAATGAAAATTTACTTTTTCAAATTTGCTTAGTTCATTAATTAATTGAATTTTACTTGTTGTTTTGTATTCAATTATAGGAACTCTAATAAAAAATTCATCAATTGTTATTTTACCTTCAGTTGGTAATGTAGCATTATCATAAGATCCATCAGCCTTTTTAGTTTTCCATCTAAAAATTGCATCATTATCTTCTGATCTAATAAATGTTATATTAAAACCTCCTTTGTATATTGGAATATTTACATTTTCAAAAAATCCTAATCCAAAATGAGATAAATTACCAATTGCTTCAAATTTATTTTTAAAATTTGATTCAAAACCATTATTTATCTGATTTATTTCTGATTTTGAATAAGTTATAGTACCTTTAATTGTACTTAATAGACCAGGATATTCAATTTCATCAATCAATTTATTATGTTTTCTAACTTCAATTTTTGAAAATAAAAATGGAACAAAATTATCAATTAATTTTATATTAGCACCATTATCATATGCATTTCCATCAGATTTAGTCAATTTACCAGATATATAAAATTGAAATTTAGAAGTACAAAATCCATCTCCAAAATCTATATTAAATTCAGTTTTTTTATTAGGTTCATTTAAATGTAATTTAGATAATGGATAGAAATTTTTGTATTCAGCTCTTTCAATATCATTTACATATTTTTTGTAATCAGCCATTTAATTAAGGATAATTTTTTAAATCAAAAGCTTTTTTAAAACAAGTAAAATTTTTATAATTTTATGATGTCAAATTTTATAATTTGTATGTATCAATTTCATTTTTACTTTTAAAATATTCAATTTCAGTAGCATGATCAAGTATAAATTTTGCTGATATTTTTTGATAATCTAAATTAATTCCCAATTTAATGTAAATGCATAATCATGAATGAATATTCAGTTAAATCTTGATATTTACAAATCAAATCAATATAATCTTTTAATTGATAATTTATGAATTCAGTAATAAAATCTATAGTTAAATTTTGATGTTGAGCAATTTTTTGCCAATTTAATTTATTTTGAAACAATCTCATCATATTAATACTCAACTCATATTTTTCAGAAATATCATCCCAATCATCTTTGTTTAATTGATTTTGGTTTCTGATAATGAATAAATCAAATGAACTGTATAGAGCCATTTATTAGGGAGAAAATTTTGTAAAACAACTTTCTTTGAATTACAAATACAACATTTTGATTTAATTACATTTATATTTTTCAATTTAATTATCTGAATATCTTTAGAATTAGTTTTTTGTTTACATTTAAGACAATAAATCAACTCCATTTATATAAAATAATTATTGTAATTTATCTATATCATCTTTAATTAGTATTATTTCAGCATTTAATTCTTTTATGGATTCATTGACTCCATCAAATAGAAATTTTAGTTCTTTTTCTAATTTTTCTTCTAAATTTTCAACATATTTTCCAATATTAATTAAAAAGTCTGTAATTTTATTTAAATCCTTTTTAGTTTCTGAATGATCATTACCAATTTTAATAATTGAATCTAAAACTTCATCTAATTCTGATTTTATTACAACATCATATTTATTTATACTTGGTTTAACATTAACAATTCTTTTACCATTAATACTTATATAATTTTTGATAAACCAATAGCATTTACTAGATTTTCAGTCTTTTTTACATGACTTTTAAAACTTTTACTAAAATTATTAAAAAATATATTTAATTTAGAATTTATATAATCTTCTTTAATATTAATTGGATGTTTTTTTCCGTCTTCCAAACAGATCAAATATATTTTGTGAATCCATATTTATTAAGGATTAATTTATTTATTATGTTATCAAATTTTTTATTTTTATTTAATTCATTTAATATAAAAATACATAAATGACCACAAATTGGTGTATCATTATAATTTTGAATTTGATTATCATTATAAAATATATTATCTTTTCCTAAATATTTAACTAATTCTATTGGTGGTTTATTAACTATATTTCCATATGAATCAAAATAATATTTCATTTTATCTTTTTTATAATAACAAACCCAATGAGTTCCATTTCCATCAAATGAATCTAAATTTATAATTCCACATTCAAATTTATTAACTTTATTAGGTAATATATCTCTCATAAATACACCTCTAAAATATTTTATATTTTTACACAATTTTTCTAATTCACCTAATGTTAGTGGTTCAAATTTTTTTTATAATTTTGTTTCATATATTTTAATGTTTTTTTATCTAAACCAGATCCTTCTACATTTTTTAATTCATGATCTAACCAATCAACAAAATTTCTAAATTTAGGATTATAGATTCTTTTACTACTTTTGCTCCCTTTCTAACATTTGGTGTATAATTTTTAACTATAGGTATATTATCAGCAAAATCTAAAATTTCTTTTAGTAATCCACCATTTTTTATTTCTTTTAATTGATTATATGAAAATTCAAATCTTAATCCTTTATTTAATTTTTTATGTTCATTTAGTTTATTAATTTGTCTTTTAGATAATAATATAATATATTTTCCATTTTCATTAAATTGATCAATATTAAATTGAATTATAACTGATTTTTTATTTTTAAATGCTAATTTTATTTTTGATTTTTGATTATCTGTCAAGTTTATATTTGTTTTTTCCATTTATTAAGAAAAAAATTTATAGTTTTTTATAATATAGATTAATATAATTAATTTTATTAAAATTTTAATCCTACTTCTAAACCCATACCAAATTTTCTTTTCATCCACATAGCACCTGATGTTGGTAATGCAATTAATCTTTCACCAATTCCATGATCATTTGATGTACTATATCCCATGCTTTATCTTGTAAAATTTTATCAGCTATTTCATTTCTAGATTTTGTATCTTTATGATCTCTATAAAATAAATCATGTTCTTTAGCAGCTTTATCTAAATCATTTATTCCAGGATCACCTCTTTTTACTCTTTTATTTAATTTAGTTCCAGGCCCTAGATATTGATAACCAGGTACATGTAATTCAAAAGGTAAATTATTTATAACATCATTTAAAATACCTGATCCATCTTTTAATAATGGTGATGAAATATTTGCCAAAATTCTTTTTAAATACTTAATTCCTTCAGGTTTTTCAATTAATTCATCTAATTTATTTGATATAAAGTCTTTAATTGCTTTCTTTTCATTTAAAAAATTATTATTACCAGCTTTTTCTTGTGCATATATATTAATTAATAATATTATCTAATTTATTTAAATCATCTATAAATCTATATTCTATTTTATTTTCTGTATATTGTCTGATTCCTGAACCTTCAATTTCCCCTTTTAATTCCCAAATATGTTTAATTAAATTAATATATTTATCACCCTTACTAGATTTTGGTTTTTTACTATTTGGATCATTATTTTTATAAATTGAATTAGTTTCCCATAAAATCTTTGAATAATTATTTAAATCATCTTGTGTATATAAATTATTATCTGGTTTCTTTTCATAAGTTAACAATCTCCATAATCCATGTGTTCCATTATATTTTTTATCATCAATTATTAAATCATCATTATCAATTACAGTTATTTTATCACCAATCATAAATGATTTTTTATGTTTATTCCAATATAAACCAAATTTATCATCTTTTGTTCTTGGTAAATATTTTTGTGCTAATGGACCAATAATTTTATCTAATGTTTGAGGTGAATTAAGGTAAATTTAATTCTTCAGTTTCTGGTATTGATATATTGGCAAAATTATTAACAATAGGTACCAATTCCATAAGGTTTTTATTTTCATTTAAGACTTCACCAATTTTATTTTCAACTTTACCAATTGCTGATGTTATAGGTTCATATGCTTTTTGTTTAATTTTTTCATAATTATCTTCAATTTTAATTTGATTTTTAAATTCTTTTATTAATTTTTTCTCAATATCATCTAATTTTTTAGCTTCATTAACAGATATTTTATCCATTTATTACAAAGAAAAATTTATGTTCAACACAAATCATGTTAACATAAACACAAATCATATTAACACAAAACACAAATCATGTTAACACAAACACAAATTATGTTAACATAAAAACAAATCATGTTAACACAAAACACAAATCATGTTAACACAAACACAAATCATGTTAACATAAACATAAATCATGTTAACACAAATATAAACCATGTTAAACATTATTCATTTTACTTTATTTCTGTAATTTTCATTAAATATATAAATACTAATGAAATAAATAATACTAATAAAATAAATATTCTATCAATTATTGAATGAAACATACAACAAGCCATTATCATTATTTAATATCAGAAAAATTTTTCATATATTTTCCATCATTTGATTTTTTCAATAAATTAATAGTTAAAAATCCATAGTCTTCTTTCCAACAATCATTACAAATAGTTTTAAATTTATCAAATTTCATATCTGATCCAACAAAATTATTATATATTTTTTTCATATAATGTTCATTTTGTTTAAAGATGCATAACATATTTAAATTATTTCTAATTAATTGCATATCAACTTTTGAATAACATTGTGATAAATAAATACATGATATATTTTTATGTCTACCCATTATAAAATATTCTTTAATTTTATCTTGTTTTTCTAAAATACAATCATCAAAAACTACTAATGAATTTGGTTTACATTTATTTAGTGGAATCAATATCATCACATAAAAAATAAGAAATTTGTTTATTAATATTTGATTCTATATTTTTAAATTTTTTTGTAATAATTTATAAGATGGTTGTTCTAATGATTTACTAAAAATACATAAATTTGAATATGGAATTAATCTTTTGTAAATAAAATTTAATAATAATGTAGTTTTACCAGATCCACTTGTTCCTATAATTAATAATCTAATAGGTTGATCATTTTTATTAATTTTATCATATGATTCTAATTTTATATTATCTTTGTTTTCTAAAAATTTCTCCATTTAAATAAGATGAAATTATTTAAAATAATTGGTCATTCATCCAAACTAGAATTAAGATTAGAACATCCAATACATTTAGATGGAAAATATAGTATTGGTTTAAGTGGATTTTATTCAGATAATTTTATATCAAATATACCAAATAATTATAAAAACTGTTATGGATATTCTATTAAAGATGAAGATGATAAATTATAGATCAATATTTTGATATAAATAAAGGAAATTATACAATTGAAGAAATAAAAAATATTTTTATTAATAGTTTAAAAGAATTTAAAAAGAAAATTAATAAATTTGATGAAAATGATTTTATACTGAAAAATGATGGACCATATATTATAATAAAATCTCCTGTTAAAATTATAGTAACAACAATTATAATTGATTTATTAGGATTAGATGATAAAATGATTGAACCAAATGTATTAACAAAAGGAATAAAACTACCAAAAATTAGACCTTTTGATGTTATTGAAATACATTGTAATTTAGTTGATCCTAGTTTTGAAAATCATAAAGATCTTTCACATTTACATAAAGAATCAGAAATTCTATATTCATTTTATCCAAATGTTGAATATGGATCAAAAATTAGTGAAAAACCAAATGAAATTGATTATATTCCTTTAAAAAATATAAATAAAATTCAAAATATTGTAATATCTATTCAAGATAGTGATGGAAATCTAATAAATAATGAAAATATTAAAAGTATTGTATATTTAAGATTAAAACAAAATTTGTAATATAAAATTTGTCTACATAAATAATAAAAACAATAATTGATTTAATTAACAATAATTTTATATTTAATAATAAATTAATTGTATTTAATAAACAAAATAATCCTTGGTTTAAAGGAAAAGATATTTGTAATATTTAAAATATAAAATTCTAGAAAAGTTTTATTTGATAATGTAAAAGAAAAATATATAAAACTTTAAAAATCTCAAGTGTAACCAACAGTTACACTTACATAATGATGATAAATTAATTTACATAAAAATTATAGATGTCACAAATTATGACACCCTAAAAACTGATGTACAAACATGTTTTTAGATGCCCTAAAACAGGGCGTCAATAAAATAGATATTAAAACAAAATTTATTAATGAATCTGGTTTATATTTATTAATTTTAAAATAAAAAAAAGTAGAAAACAATAAGGATAGATTAAAATTTATAGATATTTTTAGAGGGGACAATTTGTCCCCCCCTATCATATAATGAAAAACATACAAAATTTATTAAAATTAGGTAGGACCCAAAATGGGTTCCATATAAATTAGAATATTTATTTTAAAATTTTTAAAGGAGGTAACCTTATTATACAATAAAAACTTAAGGGTAACAAAATGTTACCCTTCTAAAACATTCAAAAATATTCATAAATATAATAAATTACATACAAATTTGAGACCCGTCTTAAAGACGGGTCTTACTTATAATGATAATAAAGTAAAATTTATAGATATTTTTATGTTAGATATTCAATAAATTATTGAATATATTTAAATTTATTAAAGAAAATATTTAAAAATATACATAAAATTATAGTATAAATTCAATATCATATCGTTATAAATTAATATAATTTTGATCATTTTCTTTAAAACTTTCTTTAACATAATTTTTTATTATATTTATAAATGGTTCTATTATAAAATTAAACTTATAATGATATACAAAATAATTTTTATATTTAAAAAGATATATTAAAAAATTATTTGATATTTTAGTTTTAAATAAATATAATTTTATATCAAAATCATTATTTATTAATTCTTTTGGAACAATTAAAATTTCCATTTATTTATAATTATTTTTATACCCCCAAGGTAATGTATCAATTTTATTTTCACAAATAAATCTTTTGTCATCTCTATTACTTAAAGCTAATTTATTTATTGTAATTGTATATAGTTCATGTTTAAAACTTCTAATACAAGTCATTTCTCTATATTGTTCTTGATCATCAAATAAACATTTCTTAAAATCATCCATATGTAATGTTTTATCAACAACACTTTTCTTAATACCTTTACATTTTACAGGATTTTTATTATTAAATTCATAACTATATAATTTTGATCTTAAACCACAATATTCTTCTAATATTTCACCATTTAACTCATCTTTAAATTTACCAATTATTTTTTTATTCTTTTCACTATAGCATTCATGTTCTTTCTTATAATCACTTGTATCAAATTCATTAATATTTTCTTTAATAATTTTATATGGATCCTTTTTAAATTCTATAAAATAACTGTCTGTATCCATATATAATAACCTTATATTTGGATCAAACTTCTTTAATTTTTCATAATAAAATTGATACATATGTAATTTTGATAAATCAAGTACTGAAAATCCTATATAGATTGGTTTATCAAACTTAACCTTTTCTTTTATCATATGTGAAGCAATACAGTCTTTATCAAATATACTAAATGTTTTAAAATTAGGTTTTTTTGCTTGTTTTAATGAAAACTTTTCATCACCTAATTTAATATCACATCTATTTCTAACATTTTCCATAGTTTTTCCAAAAACACTATTATTCATCAATTTAAAAAAGTCTTTTTCAAAATCTGATGTTGATTTGGATCTTAATTTGGTATTTAATTCAATATATTTTTTCATATAATCGTCTTGATCAAATGCTATAACTCTATTAACTTTCTTTAATTTTAATCCTTTTTGTAGATAATATTTTAAGTTTCTTGAATGAATAACATAATCTTTTTTATCAAATAATGTTGTGCAAAGCTTATTATTATAATGTTCAGGTGCTAATGGTAAATCTTTATGGTCATCATGTAATTCAATAGGATATTCTAAATCAACTCTAATATATATCCATATTCAGCATTTTCATCTAATTCTAATATTGTTTCTTCCCATTCTTTTAATGTATATGTATTAGGATTCATCCATGTTATATCTTTATAAGGTAATTTTTGACTTAAAGCCCATCCATATAAATTATTTGCATCTATATATAACATATAATTTTCAGGTTTTGTTTTATCATAATTTTTTGTATATTTATTGTTTGCTTTACAATATCTAGTTATACATTGTGAAATACCACCTCTAATACCTTTTTCAATCATTAAATACATATTATAATCACTTATTAATTCTAGTTTAATTTTTGTTAATTTTAACATAGAATCCCAAGCTAATGATGGTGATGTTAGATAATGTGCTGGATCTAATTGATAATTTTTCAAACAAACAGATCTAAAATTTTCAAATATATCAGCTAATAATAATACATCCTGAATATTATATAAATCTGAATAATTACCTAATGTTTTTACTTTTAATTTATTCCAAACTTTTATATAATGTTTATAATCATCATCACTTATATTTTCATTAGTTAAACAACTATAAAATTGATCTTTTTCTAATATTTTATCATAGTTTAATTTTTCAACATTATCAATAAATTCATATGGAAATACACCTTTAGAAGTTAATATTTTTAAAGTTTCATTATCATATTCAATTATATCATTTTCTTTTATAAATTTATTTATATGCTTAAATTCTTTAAGATTTTTAGCTAATTTTTCAATTGATGTAGCCATAAATCTAAATGTATCTACAAATGAGAATTTTATAAATTTTCTAGGTTTATCACCTTCAAATTCATAACCATAGCCAGAATTTACAGAATAGTTTATATATTTTTCATCTGTATTTCCTAACAAATCAATTTTACCATATTTTTTAGCCAATTCTTTTATAAACAAATGTGTATCATAATTTGAACTATTATGACAGAATATAGGAATATTTTGAGGAAATTTTAGATTTAAATTACAATTTAAATGTGCAGCACCCCTAAATTTTCCTGTTAAATGGCAATGATCTCTTACTTTTATTCTTTTATCATCATCAAAACCACTATTTTCACAAATATGACAAATATTTGTTTTTTGATAATTAATTTCTTCTTCATTAGTTAAATTCATAGGCTTTTTATTTTTTGAATTATATTTTTTAGCTATATATTTTGAAATTTCATCTAAATATTCAAATAATTTATTTGGTACATTTATTAATTCCTCTTCATTTTTTGCTCTATAACAAATAGGTTTATACATTTTATTAGTTACTCTAGATACTAAATAGATTGTAAATCCATATGGTTTATGTTTTTGAATTTTATTTGTATATGAGCAATTTGGATTATTTTTACAATTATCAATCTTTTCTAATATACTTTCAAAATCCATATAAATTACATATGGATGTTCAAACTTTTTATAATAATTTTTAAAACTTACAGTTTGACCTTTAAATGGCATTATAGGTCTACAAGGTTCTAATGATTTACATATTTCTAAATGATTATTCAAGTCTTTGTTTTTGTAGAAATGAGTCAAACATCTTCTACAAATATATTTTTTATTTTTATTTTTTTGTGTTAATTGCTTAGATACTAACTTACTTAAATCAGTTATCAATATATAATGAGAATTATTACCAATTTTATAATATAATAAATCAATTTCTAGTTTTGAATTATAATGTTCAGATATTTGTAATGGCACTATTTTTTCATCTTCATCAATTCTATAAATATTTATTGACATTGATGGATAGTTATATTTAGAATCAAATGATCTTTTTTCAAATAATTTAATATCTTTCAATGATATTGGATAATCAAAACCTTTAAAAATATCATCATTTATATATTTTTGATATTGTTTAACTCTTTCAGCATGTTCGTTTGGTTTATCAATAGCACATCTAATTGCATAAATAAAACAATATTCATCTTTATTTTTAAAATTTACACAACATTTTTTATTCTTAATTTCATTTGGTAATTCTATATATGATCCAGCATTTAATGAATTATTTTTAGATAATTTTAGATTTAGTTCAACACATCTTTTTAATGACCAACCAGAGCCTTTTGATGGTTGATTTAGTTGTTCTCTAACTATTAATTTCTTAAATTGATCATCAATAAAATCATCTATATTTAAAATATCTGAACTTTTTATGCAAAAATACATATTACTATTTTGAATTTCACCATTTATTAATTTTCTTTCATATTCACATTCTAAAGCCATCTGTCCTTTAATATTTTTAAATTTTTGTTTTTCTATCAATTTTTTTATTTCATTTCTTTGAGTTTCTAAATAATCATTAATATCTAAATCATCATTTGAATTTGTTAAAATATAATCTTGAAAATATCCTTTTAATGACGAAGCTTCTTGAATATTTATTATATTTTCTTTTGGAATTGGTCTAGTTTTAAAATAATCATTTAATAATCCAATCAATTCTTTTCTAGTTTTATTAACAATTTTAATACTATTTTTAATTGCTAAATTTTTAATATATTTAAATGATCTATATTCTAAATTATTTGGATTTTCTTTAATTTTGTTTAATCTTTTAATTAGTTCATCTCTAGATAATTTTTCATAATTTCTGACAGATAATTTTTTTGCAATTTCATTTAATTTTACTATATTAAATAATGAATAATTTGTAAGATCAAATGTTTCTTTAATATTTGTTAATTCATCTAAAGTTTTATTTTTATAATTATATATATTATTATTTTTACACCAATGTTTTAATTCAAATATTTTATTATCATATTTTTGTTTATTTAGTAAATGTTTAGTTGAATTATAATGTCTATCATAATTTTTATATAATATATTTTTATTACAATAAGGACAATTAATATTTTTATTTGTTCGTTCCATTTATTAGGGGTGAAATTCTTTATTTATTAAAAATAATTTTTACTTAGAAATAAAACTCTTAAAAATATAAGAAGTATTTCCACTTTTTACTAGGTAATTTTTAGTTTAAATCATATTTTTTAAATAAAATTTGAATTTTTTTAAAACAAGTAAAATTTTGTCTTCATTTTTTTATCATATTTTTAAATTTTCTAGTTTTGTTATATTTTTGTCATGAATTTTAGTTTCTAAATGTCTTAAATAATTATTAGTCCATTTAATATTTCTTCCACATTCACAAAATTGTGGTTTTAAAAACATTTCTCTAATACATTGTATACAAATTGTATTTTTTCTATCTTTACTATAATGATAATTATTAAAATTTGAAATATCTTTAATTTCTTTACATTTATGACATTGTTTTTCATTTAATTCAATAACTTTAATACTATCATATAATTTTTTATAATACACATCCTTACATTCTTTACAATAATAATATAACCCATCTTTAGTATTTTTGTCTTTATAAAATTTAGATATATCTTTATATAATTTACACCTTAAACATATCTTTTCCATTTATATAAAATAAAATTTACAAATTTGTTTTTTTCAATTCATATTCATAACAATTTCCAATAATATCTTCATTATTTTGATCTTTTATACTATAAGTAACTGGATTTGTATTATTAATTTTAGAAATTATAAATATTTCTCTAGACCAATTATTTTTATATTTATTAGAAAATGTTGATTTTTTATTTCCAATTCTAACTCTATCATTTATTTTAAATTTTGATTTGGTTATTATTTTTGGTGGTTTATATTTAAAAACAGTATCTAATAAATCCTGTTCATTATTTTTATTTACTTCAAATGGTTTCATTTTAATTGTTGAATGATATGAGTTATTATATTCTTTAACAATTTTTGGTAAAATATTTATCCATCTATAATTTTTATTAATTTCAAACTGTATTTTCATTTTTTCATTTTGTGTTCTATTATACCTTTCTATTATACTTGATTTTTCTTCATTTTCTGTATGATACAATTTAATATTATATTTATTTAATATTTCTTTAAATTCTTTATTGATAAATTCTAATCCTTTATCTGTATGTAAAAGATTAGGTGATTTATGATTAATTTTAATTGCATCCTTAATTATTTCTTCAAATGCTCTAGAAACTGTTTTTCCATCTTTTTTCTTTAATGGTTTTGACCAAACATATTTTGAGAAAGTATCTATCACATTTAACATATATTTATAACCATCATTTTCTTTTTCATAATTTTTCATTATAATTAAATCTGCTGCCCATAAATCATCAATACCTAATGTAATTATTTTTCTTTTTAGAAATTTCTTTCTAATTGGAGCATGAATTTCATTTGCTTCAATTATTTGTTCATTTTTAGTTAATTCTTTTTTAATTATAGGTTTAACTTCTTTATTCAAAATTTTACTTTTATTTGTTTTACAAATTGAACATTTAGTAGCAATTCTATATAATCCATTTTTCATTTCAACGATTTGTGGATTAATATTTTTAGTTTTTTTCTTACATTTGTGACAATGAATTGGTTCATTCATTTATGTATAATTTTTTTTAAAAATAAATGGATATGTGTTATAGATGTCATAATCAAACTAATTTTACTATTATTGGAAATTGTGTAGGATGTAATATATGTAAAAGAATTATTTATGAAAAAAAGATTAAGAGAAAAAGTAATAAGAATAAACATCTTAAACGTATTTTAAGAGAATTTAACCATTTTCAACCATATAAAACACAACAATTAATTAATGAATTATATATTTTATGTATTTCCAATCATTTTGAAATAACACCTAAGAATATAAAATTATTTTTAAAACAAAGGAATTGTACAAATTGGATATTTTACTATCAATTTTTAAACAAAATATACAATATTGATTTTGAATTGAATAATGAAGATAAAGAAAAAATTACACTATTTTTTAATAAATATTTATGTTTAAAAAAAAGTAATATATCATACAAAAAATTATTACCTATGATTTTTAAATACTTAAATATGGATTTTTGTATAAAACCTAATTATGATAATGACTTTTTAACATATCTATCACAAACAAGTTTGTGATATTTTTTCCTATATAAATGGATCTGCTAGAAGAAATTAATAATGTTGGAGAATTAAGATTTAAAGAATATAAACCATTAAAAAGTTTAAATTTAAATAAAAAATATAAAATTGAAAAATTTGAAAGAATTAAAGATAAATATGGATATACAATTATTATTGAATTAGAAAAATGTAAAGTACATTTACCAAAAAGGTTTACTAATGTAATTGATGATAAATCAATTAAAGAATTAAATAAAAAAGATTTACATTTAATTGTCACTGATATTAAGACTTTTGATGATAAAGAAACTGCTTTAGTTAAATTTGAATAATTATTACAATATTATTGATACTAAACCTTAATTTTACTTGTTTTAAAAAAATTCAAATTTTATTGAAAAAATACTATTAAAATTTTAAATTACCTTATGAAAAGTCGACTATTAATTTTATTGAAAAAATACTTATAAAATGTGATAATTTTACTTGTTTTTAAAAAAAATTTATTTTGTAGAAAATTTAGGCATATTTGTTAAAAATTTCATTAAAATTGCATATTTTTTAAGACAATTTGACAAAAGCTGAAAATTGGCCAAAAAGTGGCAAAAATATTGCATAATTGTATAAAAAAACTGTGAAATTTGTTTGATTTTTGATTGTCTCCAAAAGTGTCCTAGAAGTAACATGATACTATCTACTTATATAAATATATTGAATATATATTGATTGTTGATTAATAGTATGGTTTCAATTATAAAAGTAAAGGGATATTTGAGTTTAAAAGTGGAATTATGATGGTTTTTAATTTAATATTTTATTGGAAGGTTAAAAAATTAAATCATGACTTGTGGTATGTTAGGGGCTACTGATGTTAACTCTGTTTCTAAGTATTCAACGATTTTTTTAATGTGTCTCCATTGGTATTTGCAAACACTTCAATGTTTTCACTTAGTATTGCAATAGTTGATAAAAAACTAAAATAAAAACCATCATGCACAATTTACATTATTTAAATGGTTTGTGTGCTGAGCTACTCACCATTTTATCTAAGAAATCGATGTTACAATATTAAATTAAAAACATTCAAAGAATTTCATCCCGGAAACTTTTTTTTTTTGAATAGTGATAAATGTTAAGTTAACTTAGGCAAAATCTTGAGATATATTCTTATAAATCACTTATTTCCATTCGTATATTATTGCAACTTTAATAGAGTTTTTAAATTAATGCTCTTGAATTGTTTTCAAACCCAATTTTCTATTTTATACAAAAAAAAAAAATAAAAATTGATTTATATTTAGTTGTGTTGTTGTTAGTATAACAAGTTATTTCAAATGTTTCCGTAGACATTTACAATATTATCGTTTGTACACATTCTGTCTAACTTTGTAAACCTCAAATGATGAATAACTTGAAGTAAAATGAAATTATTTCGACGAATTTGTTCTGAGATACAATTACCTTATTCAGTGGCCTATTGGCTAATTAATTTAAAAGATGGCTGGAGGGTGAAAAAATTTTGACTGACAATTTTTGCTGAAATATGTTTTGTTATCCCCTGATCTCCCTGAGAAAAGTCCCCCGAAGTCCACAGTAGGGAACATGCCTAAAATGATGGGATGTCCCACGTGGTGTCAAAAATAAATCTTTCGTCGACCAATAATATAAAATTATACCGTTTGTCCATAACGTCTTGTCCTGATAAAGAAATTGAATTGTATGTAACCAATGGGTTGTAGGATGACGTTTTATATTTAGTTTTAACAATTCACTTCTTAAGGTTTTAAAAAAATCAGTTATAAAAAATTCAATACACTTTTGTATGTGCACCTTGGGTTACCTGCTAATCTTCTCGGCGAATGTTTTAGATTTTTTCTATTAACAACCTTTTTTATTTTAGTTATAATTTTCCAAATAATGAACGTCACTGCATTTATTATTTCTTCATTCAGGATTTCTAAATTTGAAACTGTGGAAGAAATAAAAAAGAAAAAAATAGTACAAATCCCTATACAGATAAATTTGGAGGGGTGAATAGTGTCGTGAACGGTGGTAATTAAGTCTGGCCATCACGATTTGTTTTTATATTGCATTGTAAGTAAACTGCATTGTGATCAATCAGCCGAGCTTAGGTATTAATAAATGAATGTGAGAAAAACTAGATTGAATAATCTAGAAAACAAGATGGGTAGGATGCATGTGACTATAATTTTGTCCATACAGCCAAGCTACGAAATCAGGGCAAGACTTTGTGGACACCCGGAATATCAAATTAAAGCTCTTAAATAGTAAAATTAAACACCCCAAACAATATCGCTAACCTTAGTCAAAAATGGCAGCCTTTCAAACTTTGAATAGAAATCAAGTTTTAAATTAAATTATTTCAAATTTAATTATATTCAAAATACCTGAACTTTTGACTTCCGATTTGCGACAAACTTTTGCTTTTACAATTACCTTTTAAAATCCGGATGGCAAGGCATATGCTAATCATACCTACTACAATTGAATCAACCTCTATATGGACGTCCAAAAAAGAAATTCCTGAAAATTTCCATTCTAGTTCATAGCCATGCTTCACATAGTCTTAAAGGTCTAAGAAAGTAGAGTACAAAGCCGAAAACCGGGCCTCAAAAGGTCAAAAATGTAGGAAGTTATTGCATTTCAAAGTAAAACTTTGAAATAAACGAGAAACTTACTGATTAATGATTCATTTCAAATCTTAATTTTATGTCAGGAAATGTATAGTTCATATAAAAGTATTTATAGTAAATACAATCCTGTTTTGTGTGCACAAGTAATGTGTTCCTACACGGTGATATTTTTAAGTAAAGTAGAACCAGCATAGTGCATTAAGTACACTCAGCTTTAGTGGTTCTTACATCATGATCAGTGTCGGGTAAAGCTGCTGCTTACACGGTAGAGTCCAACTTACGACTTGTAGGCTGCGGCGAGGCGACTGCACTGCTGTCGACGATATACATGTCGACAATACCCATTATAATCTGATAAAAACATCCAAATGGATTTATTATAGGTTGGTGCTAGTTAATTTTGTAGAATTCTAAAATAGGCCTAATTTGGAAATTATGTTCAATTGTTAACCATCACACTAACCAACATACATTATTTAAATTATTATTAGCATAAATTATTTTTTTAGTTCAATAATATACCGGGTGTCCCAGACCACCCGTACACCCCTTTTAAAATCTACAAAATTAATTTTTCACTAAAACAAATTGTGCCATTATAGGTAAATCAGTTGCGCTCTATCCATTGATGATAATGTCAATGTACAGGGTGTGCCAGAAGTAACATATCCAGACCGAAAGTCATTAACTTTAAATGCGAACCCCCACTTTTCATGGTATTTTTTGATTCTACACATAATTTTAAGACTGCTTAAAAATTTAATGTGTACCCCTAATCCTAACGGTTTGGGAGATAATGGAGGTGGAAGTTTTGATTTTTCCCTTAAGAATAACATGGTAAAATTTTCATATCAATTAACAATGATATTTTTACCTTTAAAATAACCGTCTAAGTATAAAAATATCTTATAACCTCATTTTAAATAATATTTTACCATAAAATACCGATTTTCAGGTAATTAATTTTAATTTTCTATACATTAAAAGTTAAATCCGCCATATTGAAAAAAATTATGGAAAAATAGAAGAATTTATGACAAAAGTAATAATTTATGATACTAAAGTGTTTAAAAGAAGAAGCTATGGCATTTTCATGCTAGGGCTTTTTAGTTTAACAGGAAATTTACAGAGATAATGGATCAGAAATTTAGGTCCATGTTATCCTCATGGGAAAAACCAAACTCCCACCGTCATTATCTGCCAACCCGTCAGGATGAGGGGTACACATTAAATTGTAAAGTAGTCTTAAAATTATGTCTATAATCCAAAAATACCATAAAAGTGGGGGTTCGTATTTAAAATTAACGACTTCCGGTCTGGATAGGTTACTTCTGGCACACCCTGTACATTGAAATTATCATCAATGGATAGAGCGCAACCGATTCACCTATAATGGCACAATTACTTTCAGTGAAAAATTAATTTTGTAGATTTTTAAACTGGTGTACGGGTGGTCTGGGACCCCCAGTATAATTTTTTTATACACTCCATAACCTTTAATACAGTAGTTCCTAACAAACAATAAAATAATGTCAAAGAACGCCAAAAATATTTCGAAGAAACAAAGATTTTCATGTTGGAATGAAACTTTGAAATACTAATGCTCCAATTAACAATCAATTGACTGCACTAAGAAGGCAAGGTAAGAATTAATCAGTGTCATTATGACATTGACATTTATTTGTGTTTTAAAATATTTGATATTGCGTTGATATTTGCTTTATTTCTAAATTCAAACAAAATTTTTAAGAACATAGAACACACTACTCTTCAACCAGATTTGGAAGAACGATAAATCACATTTCAGAGAAGATGAAACACCTGAGGACCTTTTTCACCCTTGATATTGCATTCTCCATGCTGAAATGCCTAAAATGGCAATAACTTAATTATGTTGCACAATAATCAACATAAAATAAACTTAATTACTATATATGAGCCCCATCATATAATATGGGCATAAAATAAATACACTAATGTTGATTCTTTTTTTGTCACTCGTCCAAATAAACAGCCTATAACGACTTTCCTATTAGTCAGACTTATGTTCCTACAAGGTGATAATTCTGATACGGTATTGATATTTGTGGATGTCGATTAATTTGCTGATATGGTTAGGTTATGTTATGGTGTGGGTTATGGTACACCATTAATGTTCGTAAAAACCTATGCAGGGAGTAATATGCCCTGCAAGGATTGTTTTTTTCTGGATGGTTTAATTTTAATGAAATCACATTTTTAATGTCTGGCCCATCAGTAATCAGAAACATATTTTAAACGCATGTATAGGTTGATATACCGGGTGTACCAGACCACCCGTACACCCCTTTTAAAATCTACAATATTAATTATTAAAAAAAAACAAATTGTGCCATTATAGGTAAACCAGTTGCACTCTATCCATTGATGATAATTTCAATGTACAGGGTGTACCAGAAATAACCTACCCAGACCGTAAGTCATTAATTTTAAAAACGAACTAACACTTTTTATGGTAGTTTTGGATTCTACACATAATTTTAAGACTAATTTGCAATTTAATGTGTATCCCTAATCCTAACGGTTTGGGAGATAATGGAGGTCGAAGTCTGATTTTTTCCCATAAGAATAACATTGGGCTAAATTTCACATCCATTATCTCTTTAAATTTCCCGTTAAACTAAAAAGGGCTAGCATAAAAATGCCTTAGCTTCTTCTTTTAAACATTTAAGTGTCATAAATTATTAGTTTTTTCATAAATTATTTTATTTTTCCATGAATTAGTCAATATGGTGGAAATTATTTAAAATGTGTAGAAAACTAAAATTAATTACGTGAAAATCGATATTTTTTATGAAATATTATCCAAAATGAGGTTATAAGATATTTTTATGCTTGGCCAGTTATGTTAAAGGTAAAAGTTTCAGTGTTAATGGATATGAAAATTTGCTCCATGTTATTCTTATGGGAAACAATCAAATTTCGACCTCCATTATCCCCCAAACCGTTAGGATTAGGGATACACATTAAATTGCAAGGTAGTCTTAAAATTATGTATCGAAAAATAAAAAATAAAATATATAGATACGTCTTAAAATATCTCTCTGTTGCCTAACATTCCCCCCCCCTTTTTTGTTAAATTTTTAGGTTGTTTTTATTATTATTTTATTTTTATTTTGATTAATTCATCCAGGCATCCTTCACATTTCACTCCAATTAATATTCTAATGTTCCATATTAAAATTATTTCCACGCACAGGCTCATGTCGGCTTATTCCTAATATGTATTGTGTTTTATTTTCTGGTCATAAGCATTGCTATTTATTTATTTTATTTTTTTTTTAGTACTTTTATGATTGTATTACCGTATTTTTTTTTCATACTACTATCATCTGCATTGTCATGACCTGTACTTTTATGGGATAAAGATTTTTCATTCAGTCATTCATTCAATACTTTCATTCATTCATTCTTTCATTCATTCATTCATTCATGTGTAGAATCCAAATATACAATAAAAAGTGGGTGTTCGTATTTAAAATTAATGACTTACGGTCTGGGTAGGTTATTTCTAGTACACCCTGTACATTGAAATTATCATCAATGGATAGAGCGCTACCAGTTTAACTATAAATGGCACAATTAGTTTTTGTGAATAATTAACATTGTAGAATTTAAAAGGGGTGTACGGGTGGTCTGGGCCACCCGGTATATTAATTGTATTAAAGGTTTCACTGAGTAGATCACACTGCCAGAAACAAAAGCTAAAATGAATAGGACTGAAATCGGCAGGCAGTAAAAATTTGCATCAAAATAACATAAAAAATATTTATTTCAACAAAATGGACTTTTTGAAGGTGTCTGGAATATTCATTTGAAAACAAAGACTTTTAAAATTAGAAATTGTGACAAAGGCCAATAAAGTTTAATCCAATTCATTTATTTTTTGTAGCGGAGCCTTAATTTTCAAGTTAATATACATATAAAAAATACGCATTAAAGATTTTCTTCTGAAACGTGGTTTGCTAGAAATTACAAAAATGAAATCCCTTAAAATGTATATTTTTAATTGTAGTGTTGGTGTATATGTTAATTTGTTTATGTGTAATAATTTAAAAAATATTAAACTTAAGAGGGACTTTTTTCACTCTCTCTGGACAGAAATAAATAATACACCAACCGCCGCATCTAAATGGGTTAGTTGCTTTACCTGGAAAAAATTGTTCTTTTAAAATAAGTGCAATCATAGTACAGTAATTTTGACAATTTTATATTATTGAGGTCACGATAACTAATGACTAAATGTACCCGAATTTCTTGTCATTTTAAATATTTATTTAAAGTTTTTTCAAGCAATCCAATACCGTTTTACTTTGAATTCATCCTGAAAAATTTTAAATTCTTTGTGGCGAATATAATTTTACAAAAAAAAAAGTTGTAATCAGTTCAAAAAATAACAATTTCTTTTCACACATTATAATAAATTGGGTACTAAAACATATATTTAAAAAAAAAAAAAGTTTATACTTATTAACCAAATATTTATACTATATCTCTAGCATATTTCTTGTTCCAAACATTATTATGAACTCGTGGCTTACGATAGTTGATAGTTTTTAATATACTTTATACACATAAAATTTTTTCGACCTGGGTGTACTTAATTTAATTTAATTTAATTACTGATCTTGAAAATAATAAAATAAAATAATGAACCTCTTTTCCAATGTAAATTACGTAGAAAAGATAAAACAAATCAAGCATACTTTTTAAAGTGGAATTGAAAAATGTTAATGTACAAACTTACATAAAGATAAGTGTTTTGATAAGACAAAACAGTTTGATGGTCTAGGGGCAAGGCCTTGGCTCCACTTGGCTAAATTGAAAGAGCGTAGTGACATTGTTGTTGCTGTTATAACTTAATCTATTTTTAACATGCAATAACACTTTCCTTATATTCAGCGGTTTCAACATACACACCATAATTATATATTTAGTTCGTGACTAATAACTAGACTTGGTGATGAAAGCTGATGAAATATTATGGAAACATTTTATTTCTATATTTTTTAACTGTTCTGTCCTATTTAAGCAAGGCTTTTAATGTCAAATAGTTACACTGAAACAACGAACCCTTTTTTTAAAAAAGGAAGGAAAATATTATAAATAAACAGTAAGCATAAGTTGAATTATTATGGACATGAAATACTGCTATTACCCAGTAACCACACAAGCAGTTTAAATTTTCTTACTGTTATTAAAAATAGAAAGGTGAGAATACTATAGTAGATCGTAAAGTTGAAAAAGAGGCCTATTATAAAAACTATTATTTTATGCAAGCAAATTAAACGAAAATCTCTAAAAGGTAAATGATCAAAATATTATTACTTTACCGATAAATAATAATGCCATTTTACCATAGATAATTCCTTATTGAATTATTGAATTTTGGTCCAAAACAATAAATGTTTGGTTAATTGTAAATTTGAAAAGATATTTTTATATAATAACTAATAAAACGCCTACTTATCCCTTGATGTTCATCGGGTGAATTATAAATTCCACATATTGATACAACTTTATATTTACCTCAACTAATTAACGATAAACCTACATTTTCTAATAATATCCCAAGACATACTTTTTCCTATAGTATTTATGCGGAAAATATATAACTCAAAATGCATTGAAAATTCACTGAGTACTTAAGTGTGCTGCAACGGGGGTATTTTCAGTATGTTCTAACACAGATCAAAAGAGCAAATTAAATATTTTATATGTTTATTGAGTATGCTAAAATTGAATTTTAGAAATGGTTGGGTTGAAGGAATAAAACATTTCAAAGGACTAAATTATCTGAAATTCAAAGAGAAGGACAGCAAGACGTGACCAAGTTGAATAAAGCTTTGACAATGATGTTACTGGTCTCCCACCTAATCTACGCGTTCTTTCTAATTAACCCTTCAACCTATAACTTTATTTCTTGTTCCAAATATTTTTCGATATTTTTTGATAACATAATGAAAATAAAAATCCGTTAAGCATAATGTAGTGGCTTACGTCAAGTGTTTCTATTTACTGAATGAAACCACTTTTATTAGTAATTAGTTTTCAAATAATTACAACTTGACAACTAATGAGAGGTTTTATTATTCATATTATATGTTTATTTATATTATATTAAGAACTTAACTTTTGTTTGTTTATTACTTAAATGTTTTCAATGAAAAAAATTTGTGGAACCAAAGTTAAAGAATAAACGCAAACGTTTAATTAACTTCAAAACTGGCTTAAAATCAATGGTGATCTATGCACATTTGAAACTAATTACCTAAATTTTTACACAGAAAATAAAGCTTTTAATACTAAGAAAGTGTAAGGTAGTAAATATTTACAATCTAATTAGTTTAATAATCTTTACCTTTACACGCTAAAATCCAAAGAGTGAAATAGGTCGTTCTTTAGGTGGAAGAATTCCAAAAAATTCTTAAAGAGTGAAAGTTTCACTCAAAATGAGCGTAGAAAAAATGTATTTTGAGAAGGATGAAATATACTTTTATTAAAAGAATGAAAATTCGAAATAGTTCAGAGTATCTGAATTTTATTTCCAAAAAGAACTGATTTCGTTCATTTCGGATGAATCCTGGAGTCACGTGACGTGCATGAGTGACTAGCCTCTCACAGCACAGGAGTAAGATTTTCCCTTCGCCATTTTCCTTATAGCCTTGCCATCTTCGTTCGTAGTGGTTGGTTAGTGGTTCAAGTGGTAAAGTGGTAAAAAGGAAGATTGAAGATTATACCCAATAAACGCGAACACTAGAGCCTATGCCTTTACTTTGCTTTTAATAAGCACCAGTACAGTTCACACGGAGTGTAGCCCAGGGCCTTATGGTGTTCACTGATAAACTACTCCCATGAGTTGGCCTATGCCAATGTCTGTCTAATTAACTTACATAAATTATAACCCATGTTTATAATCTTACTATCAATTGTCAATAACTAGCTTGATGAGCCATACAAGGGTCTGTAAACCCCATAATTTGGAAAGATTCGTTAGGTTAGGTTTAACGAAAACAATCTTTTTATGAAAGAATATTAGTTCTTCATTGAGTGAAAAGTCACTCTTTTGAGTAGTTAATTTCACTCCTTTAAAAATTAAAATAATTCCTTTTAGGATTGATTTTCACTCAAATTTGGACGAAAACATTCACTCTTTTGGAGGGTGATCAAAGTTTCTCTTTTGAGGTAGTGAATTTTCACTCTGAAAGAGTGGCTCAATTTCAACTCTTTAGAAAAGTGGTGAAATGACTCAACAACAGTGAAAATATCTCCTTTCCCATTTACAGTGTAAAAACTCTCAAAAAAAATTGCTTCTTCAGGAATATTCAGAAATATTTGGCCTCAACTCATAAAACTTTAGGCAACCTAGAATTTTTTAGGGAGAACAAACTATGCATTTACGTGCACAGGAGACCAGCCTATAGTGTGGGACACCTACGATAAAATTAAAATAACTGCAATTAAAATTACTACACATTAGAAAAGATCCCTCTACAAAAAGGCATCATAGATATAAGTAGTATTAAAATATTACATAGTGATGAACAAATCATAATTATGGTTTTTGCTTGTGAACAAGAATAACTATACTGTTTCATAAGGGATATAAAGTAAAATTAAACCTTAACCAGTACTAAGAAAATAAATCCCAATTGCTTATAAAATATATTGCTTATAAAGCTCGGTGGATTTCAATAGCAATGGATACTAAACCACACTTAAAATATTTTAAATAGAATATTTTGTACAATATTTGAAACAGGTATAATATAACAGCAATTAACTATTTTTATAAAAAATAATAATTGAAAAAATATGAATACATTTTCCAGTTCTATGATATTTTGTTTGCAAAGGTTTTAGCAGACCTTAAGTACTTTGAAAAGGAATCATCCACTTTATAATATGATGCAAGTTTTGTCAAATGTTATTTAGAATGTTTAATAAACATATTTTACAATAAAATAATCTACTATAGTTAGAAAACTTTAATTTTAAAACCATTTTATAGCTTTAGTTGAAGGAGATTTGGAATTATACAGGGTGTCCCGGAACTCTCTGGAACCCTTTTGTATATTTGTTCCTTGCATCGAGACAAGGAAAAAAATCATACAAATAGGGGTCTAAAATCCATTGTTTAGCCGCTAGCCGCAATTTTGTTTTTTTTTTCACGTAATAATTTTTATTTCCTTAACGAATGGTTGTATTCAGTTCATATTTGTTATGACTCTTTATCATACTAATGTACATTTTGAAGAAAAAATTTAATTTTTTCCACTGTATATTTTCAAAATGGCGGCCATTTTTAATTTTCAAACTAAAATTTCTCAAATTCGGTTAATTTCAAAAAAATTTTACTTTGTACAAAAAAGTTGCTAAATTAAATTATCTAACCAACGGTACCAAGTTTGTTAGGATATGATAACAAATAACGGAGTTATTGCGATTTTTCTGTGAAAATCTCCATAATTTGCATTAATAATTATAATGGAAATTATGTTTTTTGGAGAAAAATCGCAATAACTCTGTTATTTGTTATCATATCCTTACAAACTTGGTATCGTTGGTTAGATAATTAAATTTGGCAAATTTTTTGTAAAGAGAAAAATTTTTTTTGAAATTTACCAAATTTGAGATATTTGAGTTTGAAAATTTAAAATGACCGCCATTTTGAAAATACACAATGGAAAAAATTAATTTTTTTCCTGAAAATGTAAATTAGTATGATAAAGATTCATACCAAATATGATTTGAATAGAACCATCCGTTACGGAAATAAAAATTATTACGTGAAAAAAACAAAATGGCGGCTAGTGGCTAAACGATGGCTTTTAGACCCCTATTTGTATGATGTTTTTTTCTTGTCTCGATGAAAGGAACAAATATACAAAAGGGTTCCAGAGAGTTCCGGGACACCCTGCATAATTGTAATTAAACTGTAGTGACAATGTCCAAAGGCTCACTGTCACTTATTAATATTTCGAACGGATTAAAAAATATAAAACGTAATAATTAAATATGCAATTCTTGATTGTATTTCGCTTCTGTTTCTTTATTTAGCTTGTGTAAGTAATTTCTCTGATATAATTTAAACATATTAAAGGTGTTTTTCCATAGTTTTTTCTTATCTGAAATCGTATAGTATAAGTTATAATCTAAGGTTTGAGTTATTTGTATTGTCATGTAAGTTTATAAATAACAAAATGTTATGCATTAACATGTTAAATGGTTTGTTTTTTATAAAAATACGGATTAAAGTAACATTTTTCACGTCACACTGCCCCGAGTGAGATGAAACAGTTCTTGCTAGGTGAACGTGACCAAGATGGAAAATTTCTTTGTTGGCGTTTCCTCTTCTCCTGCTGTCAGTGTCTTAATAAAGAAAAAAAATTGTGACATAGTTGTATTGATATAATATTCCTACCGTTGATGTGTTCATTATAAATTTATATAATTATATTATTAGTTTTATATTTTTGTATACTTAACATGTAATAAAAGGAAACAAAGGTATTAAAATATTCAATTTTGCTTTTAACTCACGATAGCAACTGTTTAATATCCTGAAATATTTAAATAGTAGGCTTTGTGTTACAATAATGAAACCATTTTCAACATTATAATAGTTGAATTACATTTGATTATGTATTATTTGAATGGCTTTACAAATAGCTATTACATTTGAATTATATTCGAGCTATATTAAACTTATAAAAATTACTGAGCCTACCTTAACTTGCCATCTCGAAAAATTCAAAATTTTTACACGAACAAAGAAATACATATAAAATTTATACAATAACAGACACAATTCGCTTTTAAAATATTTAAAATATGTCGCTGAGGTTAAGGCTACCAAGAATAATCAAATAAACATTAAAAATTACTCAGACACTTTGTGGGTTCGTAGTTACTTGTCACAGCAGGGGTGACTCAAAATTAAAACATTTAAGAAGGAAAATTTAATCTTTGGTTCATCAGAACACCCTCAATTTTGAGAAAAGCCACATAACAACAATAGTTGATAATTAGAACAAACATTGTCTCACTGAGCCAAACTGGGCACAAAAAAACAATAGAATACAGCGGAATCTTGCTGGTTACATCGTTGCTATGCATTAAATCTAACTGAGGCTCAACCACACTGGAGCGGGACAGTGGCGGGAGCAGGGTAGTGGCTTTAGCGGGCAGTGGCGGGAACGGTGACAGTGACCGGCGGCGGGAACCAGCGGCAGCGGGACGTAGCGGGAAAGAGGGGGCCCACACTGAAACGGGACAGTGGCGGGACGCGAAACGACTCCTTTAATAAATTTCAGCAGAGCTACAGGGTGGATGTGTTGAATTGTATATGTATTTGTGCTGTATTGTGTGGATGTGTTATGGGTGGTACTTAACTATTAGTTTAACACCACAAGATAAGGAAGCTCTCCTATTGCTATCAATAGCTGGGGATGAGGATGCTGGTGCGAGATAGTACGGTTGGGTTCATGAAATAAATTAATCGAGAAACGTACTTGGAAAATATTATACTCTCATGCCGGAACTCAGAAAAGATGAGAGGCGTTATGACATTTATTTTAGAATGACATATCATGTTTTGATAAACTCCTGAATAGCCGAGGAAATCCAAAAATACCCCCGTCGCAGAAGACCTGCGTAATCAGCGAATTTCCAATGGAATTTCAGATTATTTACTTTCTCCATAAAAAACACAATAGGATCGAGTATGTAGTTTTACTGCCATTGGGTGTTGTTAGAAAATCTAAGTTAATCAATAATTGGTGAATGTAAACGCAAAATTGTATCAAACTCTAGCAATTTTTTATTTCCCCCATAAACCCCATGAAGGTGAGTATGTAGGTTTGCCGCCATATGGGTTTTGTAAGCAAGTATAAGTTAAACCTTATATAGATAATGTACATACCAAATTTCATTAAGTTATGTCAATAAATAAGCAAGACATAGGGTTTTCTTGATTTCTCATAAAAATAACATGGAAAACACATTTTTGGATTTGCCCCGTAACCAGTTATGCTATGATAAAAATTCAAAATGCCAAATTGTTTTTTAAGCTCTTTTAAATGGTTTCAGATAAAATTGATGAATTTAAAAAATTGAGGTCCAAAAATGCCAAAAACCTATTTTAACCCCTTTGAAACCCCATAAAACCCCGTTCCCATAACCCATATATGTATATATGTAATCCCATATATATATATACATATATATATATATAAATGAACAAATGGTGTTTTTGGCTTCTGGGGACCTCAAAATGAAAAAGTAAAGTGGTCCCGGGCTTACGTCTTACCATGGCTACTACCGTAATAGCGTATTCCCTATAGGGAAATTCGCTAAAATGAAAATGAAAGAAAATCCATAAAAAAAACAGGGTATGAATAGTCTTTCTCCACCAATTGCTCAGTGAACAACTCACTAGACTCACCGTCAGCCATCATCGCTAATGTTTTGAGACAGAATAATCCGTGGGTCCCTCAGCGGTAAGAGCGGAACATGTTCCAAACTGGCGGAACGTTCGGGCACCGCCACTGGACGGCGGCAGCGGTACCGCTTTGGTGTGGGCGCTCACATTCAATACCATGTGTTTTAAAATCCCACGGGATATCGTCCCGCCATCGTCCCGCTCCCACTGCTGTTCCAATCCGGAGTGGGCGGGCCTTAGGATGAACTTTACAGAAATATTTTATTTCTATAATAACATTACTGGGGACAGACATTTTCGTCACAATAAAACTACACTCAAGTAAGCATTAATAACACAGTGTATTAGAGTGTATTATAGAGTGTATAACAGTGTATTATAACAAAAAATTACTTAGTCCCAGCCAAGAGGCCTAAGGGCTAAAATAGCCCAAATGCAGGACAATCAGCCTATAGGACCTATCCCCAAGAAAAGCAGTCGTTCTGAGGAAAAAGACAACATTACACTGTGGATACTGCTCTGAACTTAGAGAAGCGAGAAAAATAAACAGAAAACTAGGCAGTTGAGCTACCACTGCTCAATCAGAAACTAGAGGTCTTGCCTTTTTTGGACAAAGCCGTAACAGCTCACATAATCTAGCTGCAAAGGCATTCCTTGTTGGTCTCATGATGGAAATGGTAAAAAATGAATGGACAGAGAATGTCTTTACTTCGTTCAATCAATAGCACTGTCATCATGTTGCTAAAACGGAAGGAACCCATTGTCCGAATCCAAGTACAAAATGCCAGCCATAAGGACACTTCCGTTTAGTAAGAGGTGTCACCGACCAAAATAAATCACAAAAAAACTAGGAAAACCAGAGATGTAGCGTTTACATGGTTAGGCATTGTCATGGCTCACAAGACTGAGGTAAAAAAAAACATCCATGGAGGACGATTGAAACATTAAAGAAGTTAAGTGAGTTTCCTCCAAGGACTATCAGTGCATGTGTCGTTTCTACACTGTATAAATTCCAAAGCGAGCATCACAAACAAAAGAATGCCAAGTAGTGGCCCTTCATTCAAATGAAAACTATTTTATAAGGAAGGTAAGTTATAAAGTAACGCAACGCAAAATATTGAATCTCATTAATGCCAGTTCTTTTTTATTTTAACTTGTTGGATCGAACTCATTTAAATGAACAAATAAACTCAGTAAAAAAGGAATATGTCATGTTTCGACAAAAGGACTGGAGGACAAAGAATTTAGTCAGTCTTCCATACAACGCTAACTGTGTATTTTCCATCCCTCCCGGAACCTTTTGTTCGGCGTCGATGTGTTTTCATTGACTTATATTTGAAAAAAAAAAAAACGTTATTCTATTTAGACAAATATTTATTTTGCGATGTAAAAAGTAAAATTGGAAAACTAAAAACCACAAATAACTACTTAAAAAACACCAAAAACTACTAAAAACATAGAGAACAAGGTAAATAAAAAATCTATTATATCTCCAAATCTAAAAAAAAAATTCTAAATAAAAAGTGATTGAAGACCAGGGTCAACCTAATACGAGGAAAAGTCTTTAGATGTATTTTCCTTAGCAATAAGTCCAGAATTCAAATAACATTCATAAATCTGTTAAATGTTATACATTATTTTTCGACGTCATTTTTTATAACTAATGGGACAATAGTAAGCTTTGTAAATGATACCAGAATACCCTTTTTTCTTCTCAGAAAGTTAAGTAGAATGTTTTAAATTTTATTTACATCGTTGTGAGAGCTCGGTTGCTCAACTCACTTCTCTGTAGAATTGACTGATCCTCTGTTCTCACTATGATCTCAGTTCAAGTGCAGACCTAATAAAAAATATGGCCCATCTAATTATAATTTGAACTTCATTAGGACAGTGTAAAATATTCCTAGGAAGAAATCTTTATACCTATTGGGTGTGTTTTTACGTATAGTTTGAAATATTTTGGTTTAAGGCTTACGTTACATTGCAGATGGCATAGTATCACTGACTGTGTGCTGGAGTCAGTAATAAAATGGTATACTGCAAATCAGATTGGATGTGAGCACTGAGTGAGTTGTAACTGTTGTGTTAATGTTACATTAAAATAAGCAACCTCTAAACATAAGGATGAAATTTCAGATTGCATAATCCTATTTGAGGCAGCTTACTGAAAACATACATTCTTTATAATCAATGAATGTATAAAAACTAGATTTTTATTAGACTAAAACCTCTACTTGCATTATGATATCAACATTTTCAATACATATTTCAATGCTAACTGTATCTTCTTCATATTTCAAATAATAGTACATACCAGGTTTCTTTAAAAATTATAGGCATATATGTATTTTTTCAGGTAAGTCAGTGGTCCTCTCTTATCAAGCTGGAGGTGAGTAGGTTGTATTTACAGTATTAGAATTCCATCATAGAATTTTAAATCCTCCTAGACCAAATTAAAAAAATAATAAAATGTTTTTTTATTGATTTGTTTATGTTTTTCCACTAACTAAGACTATAAAAACGGAATTATAATCTAAATACAGTAGTAAACTCGTATTTAAACTAAATTAAAACAATCTTAAATATTATAAATAGAACATTTATAACTTACAATTAGTTGAAGCAGTATACTCCCAAAAAAATATTCAATACAAATAAAAAATAACTTAAATCAATACAAGAATGTATTAAAATACTTAAAATGTATTAAAATGTATGAAAATACTTAAAATACTTAAATATGATGTTGCAAAGTAAATCATGAAGTAGCCTTCATTTTGTAATCAATGCAAAATTGTTTACCTAGCGTGAATTTTAATGATCTTTCATGTAATGAAATGTTAAATGTAATGAACACACTTTAACTACAAATTAAAACAAAAATGTACGTGTTTAAACCAGATTCAGGATAGGAACGTACTATAGATCCACCGATTGGCGTCCTCTAGTCGCCCTCAATTTGGTTGGCGGAAATGAAAGTTTCCTTTTACACCTGTACACCCAGTGTTCAACACCTTTGATAAAACATAAGCATTACATTTATTTAAACAAAAATTTATCAAATAACCAAATTACAATAATATTGAAACATATCTTTATTTATTTTGAAAACAGTTATCGTCAACAGTTATAGAATGTATCGATTGTTACCTGGAATTAAACCAATATCCAAGAAATACTGACAAATAATTTTACATTATTTTGTAAAGTGTAGCGTAGGTTTGAAAAATTGTCGTGCAGGTTATTGTAAAAATGATTATATATTTTTTAATAAAAATTCCTTATAGTGGACGTTTTAAATTGTTTTCAATTATTTTATTGTGGGATACATACTCTTTCATATTTTAAATAAATTATGTTTAAAAGTTAGCTTTAAAATACTTAAATATTAAAGGATCAAGAGACGTTTTAAGTAAATTTTTAGATTGTTTTAAATTAACAGCAACTATTTTAGTAATTTCAAAAATATAATTTGAACCACTTTCATTCTGCTACAAGAAAAATAATTAAATACCTATATTTTATTTTTTATATGTTTTTTAAATTAGTGACATAATGTTTGTTTATAAATGTAATTATGAAAATTAAAATATAACATGTACTTAGTTTTAATATATATATATGTTTTTACTTCATTTACAAATAGAAAACTTTATTATTATTTAAAGTGATTTAAATACATGTATTAATAATACGTTATGTACTTGTACGTAATATGTTGCTACGTAATATGTTTCAATTATCTTCGATATGAAAGAAATATTTCAAAAAAATTTAATAAAAAAATTTTAGATATAAAAGTAATAATAAACTTATTTTTAGCGAATTTCCCATAGGGAATAAGCTATTACCGTAGGTCTCATGGTAAGACTAAGCCCGGGACCATGTTACTTTTTCGTTTTGAGGTGCCCAGAGACCAAAAATACTAGTCATTAAAATTTTATATATATATATATATATATATATATATATATATATATATATATATGTATATATACATATATATATATACATATATATATATATGTGTGTGTGTGTGTGTGTGTGTGTGTGTGTGTGTGTGTGTGTGTGTGTGTGTGTGTGTGTGTCCCTAGACACGATAACTCTCGTAAAAATAGTCCGATCGACACCAAATTTGGTAGAGATGTGTAATCCTACATTTATTCGGATGAGTTCGTAAACCAGACATATCGACCTACCGGAAGGGGTAGTTTTAAGGGGTTTTGTACCCCAAAATGGGTTTTTTGCATTTTTCATATGTAAATTATAAAAATTTGAAATTTTTATTTTGACCATTGGATTAAGCTCAAAAAACACACAATTTAGTATTTCGAAGCTTTGCTCTATCTCCATTGGTTACCGAGATATTACAAAGTCTAAAGACAGTACATTGTCTTTTGGGGCTCCAATGTTAATCTTATGGAGAATAAGGATGTGTTAATATTTCACTTATTAACTAATATTTTTGGATGAAACTTGGTATTTAGCTTCATTTGGTTGAGATTCATCCATTTAAGATAAAAAAATCTTGGTTTTTGTACTTGGTCAAAAACCAAGTCATGGCATGTCATGGCAGCAAACCTGCATACTCTTTTCCCATGTTAATCATATGGAGAATAAGGCAAACTTTTTTATTTATGGACAGATATATATGAAACTTACTATATGGCTTTATATGGTCGAAATAAATTTTTTCTATGCTAAAAACCTTCTTTAGTGTCCCCCATGGCAGCATACCTGCATAATCTTTCCCTATATTTATCTTAAGGATAATAGACATTTATTTCTTTATTTATGAACACGTGATGGAATTTTGTTTACAAGTTTAGCTGGTCAAAATTAATATTACTAATTTGGAAATTCGCTGAGAACGCAGGTCTGCTGCGACGGGGGGTATTAAAGAAAGTATAGTGGTTTGACTCTTAATCAATTATTTATTTGTTGATGAACGATGTTTAATGGTATGTAGGAGCGTATCTTAAGATTTTAAGAGTTATCATATATTTTCTATTTGATTTATTTAAACAACGACACATTACCCTACTTTCACATAAAAATAAATTTTAAAAACTCAACAAACATATTTTTTATGTATTCATAAAAAAAGATTTAACAAACAGCACACTATGCAATAAAAAGAGTAAACATTTCTCTAACGCTGTTCTACTATTGGTGAAAAAGGTGCCACGATATAAGACAACGTTGGTACGAGACAACATCAAATCGAATGAAGAGACAATTCTTGGTAGATAAACGTGGCCGAGATGAGAAATGTCTTCACGTTGACGTTTACTTTCCTAATGGCTGTCAAATTCTATTGCTTTTACTCTTTTTATAAATTTTATTTTGGAAAAAAATATTTCTAAAAAAAGAAAGAGTCATCTGTTATGTTCGTATGATTGAAAATTTTATATTTTGTAAAAACCATAAATATAACTGTTCTTTTGATCTGTTATATATATTTAGTATATAATAAAAAACAGGCTACTTTAGCAATGGTAGCTTAGACATTACTTAAAGTGTTACGTATAAAACATATACAAGATAAAACATATGCTGATAATTCATGGTCTGCCATACTAATTAATTTCTTTATGAAAACCATTACCCATTTTATGTTCTCGTTTTTTTACCTTATAACTGCATGTAAAAATATGAATATATAATTCATATTTTTGTATAAAAATAAATTTACATAACGGGATAGGCAAAAGCAGTTCCGCCACTTTAATTTCCGTTGTGAAATGGAATATGAAACTAACTGTTTTACTTTCGCTTGTCTTGCGGTCATACTAAAAAATGTTTCTGTTAAATACATAGTTTTAACCTACCCACATTAGTTAGTTTAATTTGCTTTAATCCTTTTTCATAGTACAAATAGCTTTATGGATGGAATTGAGTAATGTATGTAAGATGAAATTGAATTTAAAATACATTTATTACTCATTCATAATATTGAGAGTAGGTTATGCTTAGTAATAAAAATAGGACTCTTAATGGTATTTTGATTTTAATATGATAAGGTAAAATAATAAATTTTTGTTTAATGTTAAACGCCTAAGCTACAGAAGAAATCAAATGTCTAGTAATAGTATTGAAATATTATATTAACACTAATAATATCAATTATCATAATATTAATAATTAATATCAAAACCAAGCAAAGGTTAAACCAAAGCTTGGTTTTGAAATTTAACCTTAACTCGATACTACAGTACCACAGTGTACAGTCAATCTAATCTAATTGTCAAACAACTCAACGCTCATGAGTTTAATAAAATCGCATCCAAAGTTAGCATGAGAGTGCTTCAACTCTCTCATCAAGCTTTCATCACGCAACTCTGGGTATACTGGCTGGATAAATGGCCAATAAGGCCATATTTAAGTAGTTAGATTTGGTTACTTCTGGCTCAGGTCAGCTGCCCCGGAAGCCACGTGCCGGGGCACATAGCTTCCGGTCGTATATTAAATGAGGGGTGAGGAGGTGGGGTGAGCGTTTGAAGTAGATTTGCGCATAAATTAAAAGTTAGTTCAAGACTGAAATTCAACAATTTGGGGTTGAACAAAATGTGCGCATAAATTAACCGGGTTCAACTAAAACTTCGCATAAATTAAAAGTTAGTTCAAAACTGAAATTCAACAGTTGAACAAAAGTAGAAGTTAGTTGAAAAGGAGAGGGGATAATTGCTTCAAGGTCATCCGGAGGAAGTTTTAAAAAAGACTGAACTTCTAAGAGTTCAGTTTAACGGCGATCGTCGTACAGGTCAGTCGAAACCGACGAGCGACCGAAGAATAGCTTCAAGATCATTCCTCGCCGTCGAAGACACATCCGAAACTTGGACAGGGTCCTGTGGATTCGGTGAAGGCGAAGTTCTCGGAGGATTCTCCCTCGGGTGGGTAGTAGACGATATTTCGTGAACTTGTACTTGTTCTTGGTTTGTATCCATCTTCTTGTAGTGTGTAATTTAGAGCGGAGTAGTTGTCGGTCGAAGAGCGTATAGAAGAATGAAACAGGAATTGTCGTGAGCGCACTTATATAAAGAATGGTGGGGATGAAATAGAAAAACCTGTTGAACACAGTCGATAGGTGTAACAAGTTCGAAGTTGTGGAAACGTAACATCGAACGCAAAATGTTGTGAATAACATTATCATCAACGTGAACCTGCGAAGTTCTAACAGAGTATAACGGGTTAAAACTTAATTTCTTCCTCACTTTTGTTAAATTTGTTTTAGTCTTTGAAACCGATGGTTTGTAATTATTTCGTAATATATGTTGTGTCCGCAAAAGTTTCAATTTCAAACATTGCGTATCCATCACAAGAAGTATGTCAGACGTGTAGAAGTGAGAACAAGACAAATGAATGAGATATAACGTCGAGCACGCGAAGGTGATTCAAACAGGACGACATGTGCTAATGTAAATGAAACTCCAGGTTAGTAGCAATTAGACTTGTATAATGAAGTTGGCGAAACGTATATGTAATGAGTAGGAAGGATGTGAACAACTCAAATGCGAGTTAATTAATGGTCGCGGCGCGATGAACAATCTCCTTTTTATAACGGCTATCGCGTGGGAAGATCAGTTCCGCATGAGCGTCCAAGTGGAACCTCCCGTGTTCACTCAAGCGGAACCCCCCCCCCCCCCCGTGACTAATCAAGCGGAACCCCCCCCCCCCCCCCCCGTGACTAATCAAGCGGAACCCCCCCCCCCGTGTCTAATCAAGCGGAACCCCCCCCCCCATAAAAAATGGAGATTAAATCCCCCCCCCCCCGGTGTTCACTCAAGCGGAACCCCGCCGGGTCGATGACCGGTCAATGGCCGGTCACGACCGGTTGCTAACCCCATCTAATTACCACACTTCACATCCCATGCCAGCCATGAACTACTATTGTTTGAATGAAACAGAATTAAACATGGCAGCTACCATGGAAAATTCTAACCTCAAACCTTGGTTTTTTACGTCACTGCGCATGCGCCGCTCCCACTCCTTCGTTTCATTTTTATGCTGCTATAACTTGTACTGGAGTGAGCCAACTTCACGCTACGGCGCCTAGTCATGTATTACTCACTTTAGCGCTACTGCGAATGCGCCTAGTCTGTATTACTCACTTTAGCGCTGCTGCGAATGCAACGAGTTCTCCGGATCGGAATCACTCCTCGCTATTGCGCATGCGCCGAGTCCTGTATTACTCAATTTAGCTCTACTGTGCACGGAAAGTTCTAACCTCAAACATTGGATTTTACGTCGCTGCGCATGCGCCACCCCCACTCCTTCGTTTCATTTTTACACTGCTGCGAACTGGAGTGGATTGAAGACCGTACTGGAGTGAAACAATTTCCCCCACCACTGCATTAATTACCCCCACCACTCAAAAACCCGAGGAGCGATACGAGCCCGATTTTCGCGTCAGTCGTCAACGAGTTTTCATAGCGAAAAGTCGTTGGCGACTCGGTAAGAGGTTCAAATATATAGTAGGCCTATATATATTTGAACTTCTTATACTACGTTGCGTTCTTTAATGCAATGTGGTATGTGTGTGTGTGTGTGTAAATATTAGTTGTAAGTTGCACTTAATTTAAGAATTAATTTGCGCATTGCGATGTTAGTTATAAGTTGTGTTTAGCGTTAAAGGTGTATTAATTTTAAGAATAATGATGGTATTTGGTTGTGTTGAATTATTTGATATTTAATAATGATGTGTTGTTAGTTTTAAGTGTTGGTATTTATAATTAATGTTGTTGTTTTGCCTTTCAGCTAGATGATAGGGGGTAGATTAACTGTAAATTCAGAAGTTCCGTTGAACTTCACTTAGAAGGGGTGGGACATCCGCAAATTGCGGACTAGGTTTTTGCATTTTGTTTAGGAATATGATGGGTGGGATTAGTTGGGTGGGTGTTAGAGTTGCGTTTCTGCATTAGGTGTTCCAGTTTCCCTTCGAATTCACGGTTACGGATGGACCCGGACCGGCCCGTTACGGATGGACCCGGACGGGCCAAACAAAATTGCGTCGATGTCCCTCGCAGAACGTAACTAGTGGGTTGGGAGTGGGAACCGTTAGGCAAACAGGGTGGTGGGAACAGTTACTACTGTTCCCATCACCTTGGTTCTTTATAAGTCTTAAATGACCTTGACCCACTTTCGGAAGGGTCAATGACCGACCCCCCCCCCCCGTGTCCACTCAAGCGGAACCCCCCCCCCCCGTGTCCACTCAAGCGGAACCCCCCCCCCCCTCCCCCCCCCCGGAAAAATTAAAATGCCTATAACTCGATAATGGCTTAACGGATTAGGACAAGCGATACATCATTGAAAAGGTCTATGTAAGACGAACATTTTAGTCAAAGAAGAATTTAGTTATCTTATTTTAGTCAAAAGTTATGCGAATTATTTGAAATAAATACCCCCTCTCTTTCCTTCTCTCCCACCTTCCCCCACCTAACGGTTGTTAACCCTTCTCATTAGCATACCGTTATAAAAGACGCATCGACCACGGCTAACGTTTCATTCTGATTCCAGACGTTAAGCTGCGAACTGCGAACAGAACTACCACGATGTCATCCCTGCCGACTACAACTTCCACTACAGCCTGCTCTTCTATTACAAGTTCAACTTCTACTTCTACTACGGCTTCAACTCCAGTCAAGAAAACTCTTCGCTTGAAAAATGCTCCCGATTGGTATAAGAAGCAACTAGACTCGAAACCTTCAACTTCTGGAGCTCCTCTTCCCCCGGCCAACAATACCATACGTCGCAGCATATTTTCACCGCCTTCGTCTTCAAATGACTCCACACCGCCTTCAACTAACATGCCACCACCGCAGAAGCCAGCTCCTCGTCCTAATACCCCTTCATTTGAAACCTTGCTTCATTGTCTTAGTACACCTGTCATTCCACTGTCACCATTGCCTCCTACCCCACCACTTACTATTCCTAAAGATCACGCCTATCCTAAAAATAAATCTCCTAAGTCTGCTCCTTCAGAGCGTTTCCAATTATTAAAAGAAGAGCGTCGTAGGGCATTTAGCCGTCCCACTACTTGCCCTGAAGTGCTCGCTAGGGGAATTAAGAAAGGATCAGCTTGTGGTAGGAAATGTGTTAAGAACGAACGTTTCTGCCGTGTACATATCGTAAAACATCTTTCCGAACCACAACTGACAGAAATCCCCACTGTTGAAGACGATCCTGAAATAATATCCGTCAGAGGAGAGAGGCTTAAGAAAGGTTTGAGATATTTTTTTCTAAGTGTTGTTGACCACCAACACATATTGGCAAAATGTAACGGCAATAAATATAAAATTAAAGTTCCTGACAATTTGTGTAAAGAGAAGAGACTTAACAATTTAAGTTCTCAAGACTTTCTCCTCAGGGATAAAAAGGATCGTATTACAAGGTGGGGACGTAAACAGTAAATTCACATAGATTTTCCAAATTTTGCTAAAAATAATGGGGGAGAAACACAATGCGTTATAGCGTTGTGTTTCTCCCCCATTATTTTTTAACACTCTAAGTCTCGTGACCTACTTTTCAGTGGTTGTTGTACAGTTATATGACCGCTCTGACTTGCATAGCCAGTGTAGCTTCATATAGCGTGCAAAGAATGGTTCCTAATGAAATCTCATCAGCATTCAAAGACAGAGACTGTTGTTTTGCAAGTTAATTAGTCTTGAAATAATGAAGTAGGAAACGTATATGTAATGAGTAGGAAAGATGTGAACACCGCAAATGCGAGTTAATTAGTGGTCGCGGCGTGATGAACATTTGTCTTCATTATCACACAACGACTATCTCGTGAGAAGATCAGTTCCGCATGAGCACCCAAGCGGAACCCCCCCCCCCCATAAAAAATGGAGATTAAATTCCCCCCCCCCCGAAAATTCAAATGGCTATAACTCGATAATGGTTTGATCGATTACGACAAGCGATACATCATTGAAAAGGTCTATGTAAGACGAACATTTTAGTAAAAGAAGAATTTGGTTATCTTATTTTAGTCAAAAGTTATGCAAATTATTTAAAATAAATATCCCCTCTCCTTCCTTTTTCCCCACCTCCCGGGTCACCTCTTACCCCTCTCATTAACATATCGTTATAAAAGCGAAGCAAGCATTGTTCACTCCTTCATTCTGCTTTCACGCGCCACACTTGTTGTTTCGTCTCTGCCGTTATTATTTGCTTTAAAATGCTTCCTTACCATAGTGAAAACTTCAATCCTTCCGAAATTGCTGATGTTTTCCAACAGCCTGAAGAAGATGTGATAGATTATTATGATAGTAGCAGTGACAATGAAAATGATAGTAGCAGTGACAGTGAAGATGAAGATGTAATTGAACTTGATGAACAAATGAGACCAATCTACATCGATGAACAATTTCCTTTTGATACAATAGAAAGATTTATTACGGAAGCACACAAATGGCTAAATTTAGGATTCAATGTTATAATTGGTTCAGCTATTGTGTATAATGACAGTAGGTTCTTCTGTGTAACACCAAATACTAGAGAACGTATGTTGACTTGGCAGGATGATGTTATGAAGTGTTATGAGCTCGAAGTTAGCATTGGTGGCTACTTTGTCGCACAAGTGGTCTAATAACCACATTACCCTTCCCTCACCCCCACCCTATCCCCTCCCAATCCTTATTCCTTCCCCTTCCCCATTTTTAAAACTCATAAAAGGCGGACTATGAACCTCCAGGTTTTTAGTCTGTACTTGCACCGTCAAGATGAGTACTAGACTTGATGGTTTTATAGCCAATGATATTAATATATGGAGTTTGATAACAAACTTGCGTATTAAAATTGAAGAAACAATTATGGCAAACAATGGGATAGGAGTTATTGTTATTGTTTCATTACTAAGACATATTGATTTTTTGTATGATATAAAAGTAACAATCAACAATATTAATGAACTATTTCCCTGGACAATCTTTATTCGTGATGAAGTTGAAAAGCAGAAAATTATAGTAGATGTGCTAGCAATGAAATATAACCTAGATAGAGAAGAATAGCTACAAAATCTTCTCCCCACCTTCCTTCACGTTGTGCAAAAAAAGTGGGGGTAGAAGTATATAAGACTAAGTAAGCGATACATAGTTTGTTATTCGAGGTAAAAGAAGTGGTGAACAAATATGTTGTCTAAAGATACTCCATTTGTTAATTATTTTGAAGTTAAAAATGTTTATATTAATACAAATGAAATGGAAGAAGACAATATAGAAGAAAATTATAACGAAACTGATAATGATTCCACGATGGAAGAAGAAATGGTACAGTTTGAACAAGAACTTTTTGAAGAAATGATAAACGATAGTGACGAAGATATAGTTAAGGAAGCTATTGATACATTTATATTAGATTCATCGTTGGATTCACCCATATCACCTTTATTGTCTTCTGAATCCGAATCCGAATTGGACTAAGGTAGTTCCCCCACTTTATTATTCAAACAAGTCTTATAAATTGAGAGTTTTGTCATTAGTAAGTCAGCATTTGTTGGAGCTACATGTATGGTTAATAATGTCTCCTAGAGATAATTCTTTTATACAATTAATTGAAATTGTGAGACAACGAAATATTACGTTAGTTCAAGAAGAAGATGAAGTTGAAACAACCGACACAATACAAAATCCTGTAGAAGAAGCGATGGAAGTAACAGAAATTGATCAAGAACCTTCAATGATGGAAATGGTTGAAACACAAAATGAATCTCAAGATGTGGAAGAAACTGTTTCATATTCAGTTTTTTGGGAATTTGCGTCAAATATATTTGTTGTAATTCAAATTGAAGCTATTAATTCTGAAGAAGTGGTGGGGGAAAATTCTCCCCACCACTAGCTTAAAGTTGGTGGGGGAATGTTCATAAATGTGTTGGTTATTTGCGTAGAAGCTTATTCGTCAGGAAACTGTCGACTAAAAATGTTCAATCCTAACGCACCTACAGAACCTTCTTCGAGTAACTGTCTAGTAAAAACGTTTCGTGCTGTACCTTTTGAACCTTCGTACTATAAAATGATAGGTATTCATGAGATTGCAATCAATGATCAAAAACTGTTCAAAATATTCTGTTCTCGACTTGATAGAACCTTACGTTTACCACCAAATACGTTCACCTACAGGCTACCTCTGATAGACAAAGATGATGTAAGCAAAATACCAATGATTCAAGTGAAATTCCTGGAAGATGGAATTCTTGTTAATTTAAGAGAAGTATATCATAATGACTATTCGAAAAGAATAGCTTTCAACTTTCTTAAGGAAAATATAGGACGTGAAATATACCAGTATCCAGAACCATTTTACAGATACCTTTTTGAAAATGGAGCAAGTGTAACGGTGGAAATAAGTATTAAATTAATGTAATTCTCCCCACCACTAGCCTAAAGTTGGAGGGGGGAGTGCATAAATGTGTTGGTTTTCTGCGTAGAAGCTTATTCTTCGAGATATCGTTGACCAAAATGTTTCGTCATATTCCTTGTGATCCAACTTCTTCGTTAAGGGAGAATCAAAGATTGAAAAGACTAGAAAAGGAAAAACAAGACCGACAAGATATGAACATGGAGTTCAATCGACTACAATTTCAAATACCTGGAATTGCAATGGGAGCACCAAAATTGAAAACCCTACACTGGGCTGGAAGTTACATCAAGTATTTAAAACTACAAATCGAAGCAAGAGATTTAAAATTGAAGAAAGTGGAAATGGAAAATCGAGAAATGAAGAAACTAATATCACATATGTCTGGTAATACTACAAATCAAAAAGGTGAAGAAGAAGGAAAAGAAATATTAGGAATCTAAATTATCAACAATCTTCTTAGAGAATGGGGAATAGATCACTTTGTGGTAATATAATAACATGCCACTTAGTGATCTATTCCCAGTTCTCGCTTGTTATCCAATGACCTTGACCTATATAAAAGTGGTGGGGGGAAAATCATATAAGAAAAAGGTTTTAGATGTAACTATCAGTATAAGTCGAACACGATGGATAGGTTGTTGGTTCTGTGTTTACAAGTAATTATCAATAATGGGTTTCTTTACCATTACATTATGAGATCAAATGAGTGTCAAATACCTAAAGCAATTCGTGAAATGCTCATTGAATTTAAGAAAGACAATTATGGATTTGCTATCTATCTTGCTTATACTTTTAAAGATGGTACAAAAATGTGTCATGATTGTGGAAAAGCGTCTGTTTTAGATTTTGAACAATTCCAAGATGATGGAGGTAGGTTAGTTCATCTTGTAAAAGGTCAAATAATGAAATTCGAAACGTGTAATAACACTTGCGACATTTGTGCACAGTGTTTGTTTGAATTTATTAAGTATCGTGCATTCAAACCATAATACCCCTTCCACATATAAAGGAGAGGGGGGAAAAGAGTGGGGGTTATAATTAGGTGGGGGAACGTGTATAAATGCAGGTTGTTTGAAGAGAGTTTTATTATTGTTGCGGCATTAGAAGAAACATAATGGAATTCGAAGTGCGTCATTTCAAGATTAAATATGAAGAGTGGACCTCTGTTGCAAATTTCATATCATCGAAAGAGGAAGAAAACAAGTTGATGCAAGTGTATTGTTATATAGAAAATGAGGAAAGCCATCACAAGGTGATGAGCTATCTAAACAGACCGAATGTATCGTCGAGGAGTCCTGAATTTGTCAAATACTTGAAAGAGGAAGACGCAGATGTCACATTGGAAGTATGGTATAAAATTTGAAATGTGGAAAAACAAGTATAAATAATTATGGTGGGGGGAAGAATTTATAAGTCGGTGGTGGGGGAAATGTGATAAAAGAAGTAAAACTTAAAAAAAGAGTTCACTCTGTACGACAACAGTGAAAGATGACTGATCCTTCTGCAACACCAGTACTTTCAACTACAGATTGCCACCAAAACTTAGAACCGAAGATGTATTGCAATACTCCAACAACAAATTATTATCAAGCTCAACGGCCGCAAGTATCTCATTGTACTTCAACATCAGTGTTAAAAATGTCAAAACCATATCCAGATTGTATGTACGAGCCTATAACACCATCTTCGGCAAGACTAAGGAAAAACCTAAAAATGAGAGAAAGGTGCAAGAAAGAAAAGATAGAATTTGCAAAATTGCAACTAATAGTGCCTTCCATTCAAGTTGGATGTAGCAGACTGAAAACTTTAGAAAAAACAAACGCATATTTGTTACAATTGTTGGAAACTATTGAAGATTTGAAGAAGAAAAATGGACATTCTACCAAGTAATATTCAAACACTCATTCCCCCAGAAAAACCAAAAAAAAAAGATAAAAATAACAAAAACCCAAAAAAATTAGATGTAGAATAGAGAGCGAGGAATAGATCACTTTGTGGTAATGGACTAACATGCCACTTAGTGCTCTATTCCTCGTTCTCGCGTTAATACCATATGACCTTGACCTATATTAGTAGGGTGGGGGAAATTGAAAGTGGTGGGGGAAAGTGTATAAAAGACGAGTGTACTATAGTCGAATTATTCTGAAAGCGAACTTGTCACGAGTATGGACTTGACTACAAGTAAAGACAATAAGAAACAAAGGCTTCGGGAAATGGCTAAGGCAAGAGAGTCTAGAATAAAGTTTAAGTTTTACAGACTACAGAGATTGATTCCTGGTGTTATGTTAGGTGAAATACGAACAAGAACGGTGGATAAAGCAGCTGATTACATTAATGAGTTACATACAGAACTAATGATAAAACAAGCAAAAATAGAAGAATTGGAACAAATAATAAGACGACACATTGAAATTTCAAACAGTCAACCAATAAACTATGTAACAAAAGATTCAAATTAAACAAAAAAAAAAAGGAAATGGATTTGGACTTTGGTTATTGATTGAACACTTCTTAGAGAATGGGGAATAGATCACTTTGTGGTAATGAAATAACATGCCGCTTAGTGATCTATTCCCAGTTCTCGCTTAATCTAAAATGACCTTGACATACTTATCAAAATATCATATAAGCCGAATCACAAAGAGTTATTCCTCATTTACTTGAAATGGCTCCTGTGGACAACACCGATTATCCAAGGAAACCTCTTATTGAAATATTGTATAAAATTCAACTAGACGATTTTAATATGGAAGAAGATGATAATAACAGTGAAACATCAGAAGTAGAAAGTGTAAATGATATGGATGTAGATCTAACAACATCAGAAGTAGGAAGTGTAAATGATGTGGAGAATGAAAATTTGGATATGGATGTAGTAATGTCAGAATCTTCATCATCGTTTGAATATGAAGAAGTACATACTGAAACCCCAACTGGAATAGAGAACACAAATGAACAATCAGTTAGTAGAAGATTAATGTTTCGTCCAAGACGTTTGTTTTCCTCGGATAGTGAAGAAGAAGAAGAGGATGATGATGATGAAATAGTGGTGGGGGAACCGTTATAAAAGCGGGACCGTCAGAGCCCATTTCATTTCTCGGCGAAATTTCGAAGAGTAAACATCGTCAACATGTATCATTGCGATAAATGTTCGGAATCGTTTCACGATGAAATTCTACTAGATATACATAAAGAACTAATTCACAACAACACAGAAGAAGATCAAGAACAACAAGAAGAACAAGAAGAACAAGAAGAACAAGAAGAAATAACAGCAACATCTTCAACTACTTTACCGAATCTACAAGTATTTGCTTTACCCGGTAAAGTAGTAATGCATCATAAGATTCAAAATGAAAACTTGAACTTAGAAGAATTTATTAGAGAAGCAAAACCAATCGTAAGTAAAACTTTAAAAGAAGAATTGAAAAGATTGAACTTTCTTAAATTTGGTTTACTACTAGAAGCTATGTTTATAAATGCACAAGAAGAATTATCACCAAGAGGATTCATAACAAAAAACCGAACTATCATGGAAAGTTCAAACATTGATTCAATAGTCGAGAATTGTATAGAAGAAATATTAATTAAACTTCAGGAACACGAAGGAAGAGGATCCGGATGGAGTCTTACAAGTATTGAAGTATTAGATATAAGAGTTCACAAACACGGATATGGACTAATGGGATCTAGTTACATTCCTTTGCCAAAAATAATTGAAAATACAAAATCTTGTATTAATGTTCAAAATGAAGATAATGAATGTTTTCGCTATGCTATGACGACAAAGTTTGTATCACAAAATCCATGTAGACCCAACCAAGAATATGAAGACGCAAGACACAGGTACAATTTTCAAGGAATAACATATCCCGTTTCTACGAAAGATATATCAAAATTTGAAAAGAAAAATCCCGGCACGTCTATTAATGTTTTTTCATTAGATAGTTCAAACAAAGTGTATCCTTTACGTATTGCAAAAGAAGAGCTACCAGATCATACGGATTTACTACTACTAACGCGAGGAGATGTGTCTCACTATGTGTACATAAAGCAATTCGATCGTCTTGTTAATAAGCAACTTTCAAAAAATCGAAACAAAAAGTTGATTTGTAAGAGATGTTTTAATTTTCAACGAGAAGGAAGGCAAGGAAGAGAATGGTTACAAGAACACAAAAGATTATGTAACAATAATTATGAAGCAAAGATTAATTTACCTTCGGAAAACAGAGCATTCGTTACATTTGAAAAGGTTCATCATCAATACCGTATCCCTTTAGTTGTGTATGCGGATTTTGAATCAACACTTGTTCCAGTTGAAGATGAAAATTGTGAAGCAAGAAAAAGTGTAAAGTATCAAATGCACAAACCAAACAGTTTTTGTTTAATGGTCAAATCAACATTATCAGAAGAACATTTAAACAGATATGGATTAACTTCAGAACCTCTAGTATATCGTGGTGAAAATGCGGAAAAAATATTTCTTGATCACCTATATTCAATAGCTGGAAATACACAAAGATTATATACAAATATTGTACCAATGAAACCGATGGACGAAGAAGAAGAAATTCAACATGAAAATGCGACTCACTGTTTCTTGTGCAAAAATGATTTTACTATTGAGAATTATAAAGTTAAAGATCACGACCACCTCACAGGATATTACAGGGGTGCTGCTTGTAATAAATGCAACTTGAGCTATCGTTTACCACTATTTATCCCTGTGGTTCTGCATAATCTTAGTGGGTACGACGCTCATTTTATAATACCTGAATTAGGAAGAGACGACGGTAAAATCGATGTGTTAGCTGAAACTTCAGAGAAGTTCATAAGTTTTTCCAAAGAAGTTGGAAATGTCAAACTAAGATTCTTGGACTCCTACCGATTTTTGCCGTCGAGTTTGTCTAAACTTTCTGAAAACCTAAGGAAACAAGATTTAATCGAAACAAAGAAGATTGTAAATAGCGACAAACTGGATCTGGTACTTCGAAAAGGTGTTTTCCCATATGATTACATAGACAGTTTAGAAAGATTTAATGAAACATCACTACCTCCAAAAGAAGAATTTAAAAGTAAACTGTACGACATGGATATATCTCAAGAGGATTATGATCATGCATGCAAAGTATGGAACGAATTAGGATTTAGAACATTGGGGGAATATTCAGATTTCTACGTTAAATTAGATGTAACTTTATTATGTGATGTGATGGAAGAATTTAGAAATACATGTTTTGCGTCATATGGATTAGACCCTCTTCATTCGTACACTTCGCCTGGACTAGCGTGGCAAGCCATGTTAAAAGAAACAAATTGTAAAATACAACTTCTTACAGATATAGATATGGTGTTGATGTTAGAATCAGGAGTTCGAGGAGGATTGACGCAAAGTGTAACACGTCATGTCAAGGCGAACAATAAATATTTGCCCGATTATGATGCATCAAAACCAACAACATTCCTGGGTTATTTTGATGCAAATAACTTGTACGGATGGGCAATGTCGAATCCCCTTCCATATGATAATTTCAAATGGATAGACCCAGAATCAATTGGAAACATAATGGATATACCGAAATATGGAGAAACTGGTTACATATTCGACGTCGATTTTGAATATCCCGAACATCTTCACGACGAACATTATGATTTACCACTTCTTCCGAAGACTGAAATTTCTCCAACTGGAAGATGGCCAAAATTATTGATGACTTTAACTAACAAGTCTCGGTATGTTGGACACTACTGGATGATACAACAGGCCTTAGACTTGGGATTGAGAATTACAAAAATTAATCGAGTACTACAATTCTCTCAATCTTGTTGGTTAAAACCGTACATTGACAACAACACAAGAAGAAGAGCCGCCGCTACATCAAGTTTTCAAAAAGATTTCTTCAAACTAATGAACAACGCAATATTTGGCAAGACTTTGGAAAACAAAAGGAAACATAAGGACATCAAATTGGTAACTGATCCAGTAAAACTACAGAAATTAGTGCAACAACCAAACTTTGGTTCATCTGTAATTATTAATGAAAATCTAGTTGTTATTTCCATGAACAAGAAGTCAGTTCTAATGGATCGTCCTTTGTATCTAGGAATGTCAATCTTGGATATTTCCAAAACACACATGTACGAGTTTCATTATAAGAAGATGGTTAACTATTATGGAAGAGAGAACATTGGTATTGCATATATGGATACGGATGCTCCAATTTACTGGATTAAAACAAATGACATGTACGAAGATCTACGCACTTTTATGTATAAAGATGATTTCGACTTTTCCGATTATCCCAAGGACCATCCAAATTACGACTACGACAGAAACAAGAAAGTATTGGGAAAATTTAAAGATGAAACAAATGGTGTGCCGATGATGGAAATTGTAGCATTAATGTCCAAACTATATTCATTTCAACTGTACATAAGCGAAAGGAACGAATATCAAGTCACGAAGAAAGCCAAAGGAATAAAAACCTCTTTCCTGAAGAAGAACGTACAGTTTGAACATTATAAAAGATGTTTGTTTGAAAATGTTGAAACAACTGCAACATTTAACACCATAAGAAGCTTCAACCATCGTCTTTTCAGTGTGAAGCAAACCAAATCGGCATTGAGCTATAAGGATGACAAGAGATACATCCTTGAAGACAACATAAGAACTCTGCCATTTGGACATTACTCTCTAAACCCTATCGACCAGTAAACCTATTCTTCGTCCTCTACCTTCTTCCTTTTTTCCTTTCCGTAAAGAAGAGGGGACATGGCAAGCCCAATGCCATGTTCCCTCTTTTTTACACTAATATGAAATGGCCTTGACCTATATTCAAACTATATAAAAGAGAAAGACTGTTGTACGGATCAGTATTTTTACAAGCGATGTGCAAGCAACACCTGAAGATGGAAAGTGTGAAGGACAAGATTGTAAATGAACTACATAAACCAGCAAGAAGAAGATTTCCAAGAAGAAGTACAATTATTAAGGGAATGAATGATCTGTATCAAGCTGATCTCATTGAAATGATACCGCACAGTAAATTAAACAAAGGTTTCAAATATATTTTAACAATTATAGACTGTTTTACTAAAATAGCTGACGCTTTACCATTGAAGGATAAGACTGGTAAAAGTGTTACAAAAGCTATGGAAACAACGATACAAAGAAATAAATTCAAAATCAAACATCTACAGACCGATGATGGAAAAGAATATTTTAATAAAGACTTTGGAGCTTTAATGAAGAAATATCAAATAAATCATTATTCTACAAATTCTGAAGTTAAAGCTTCAATAATTGAAAGATTCAATAGAACATTAAAAGGAGCGATGTACAAACAATTTTCAAAACGAGGATCATACGTGTGGTATGACATATTACCACAACTTATAAAAAAGTATAACAACAAATATCATCGTACCATCGGAATGAAACCTATCCAGGTAAACAGCGCTAATGCTAAGGTTGTATTACAACGCATCAGAAATAATACAACACCTAAATTGGAAAAGTTACAACCAAAAAAGTTTAAAGTCAACGATAAAGTTCGTATAAGCAAATACAAAGGTGTATTTAGTAAAAGATATCTACCAAATTGGACTAATGAAGTATTTACAGTTTATAAAGTGCAACCAACTATACCTGAAACCTACTTATTAAAGGATAACAAGGGTGAATTACTTCAAGGTGGATTCTACGGACATGAATTGTTGAAATCAACAGTCGGTGATGTATATCTTGTTGAGAAGGTTTTACAAAGGAAAAAGGATATGGTTAAAGTCCGGTGGTTAGGATTCGATAAAAGTGAAGACTCTTGGATTCCTTCAAAAGACCTGGTATAGTAACTTAATAGCTCATTGTGTGTTTAACCTTGACACAAGATGGAGATTGTACAACAAAAAGATCGATTTAATATCAATAATATTGATGAATTGACGGTTGACAATGATAAGTTAAATCATGGTAAACATGGTGAATTACTACCAAATACAATAAGATGTTTAATAACTGGTCCTTCAAATTGTGGAAAAACAAATGTTGTTTTTAACCTTATAACTAATCCTAAAGGATTGCGCTTTAACAATATATACATTTTTTCAAAATCATTGCAACAACCAAAATATCAATTATTGGATAAAGTACTTGCAAGTGTACCTGAAGTGCATTTCTACAAGTTTAATGCCAGTGAAACAATTATGCAACCAAATGAAGCAAAACCATTTTCTATTTTTATTTTTGACGATGTGTCTTGTGAAAATCACGACACTATAAGGAATTACTTCGCTATGGGAAGACATCATAATATCGATAGCATTTATATTGGTCAAACATACAGTAAGATTCCAAAACAACTCATAAGAGACAATGCAAATATGTTGATCATCTTCAAGCAAGATGAAACAAATTTAAAGCATATATACAATGATCATGTAAATGCGGATATGCCATTTGAGAAATTTAAAGAAATGTGTGGCAAAGCATGGAATGAGAAATATGGCTTTCTCGTTATTATGAAGGAAGAAGATATTAAAAATGGTAGATATCGTATAGGGTTGGATAAATTTGTATTTATGCGTTGAACTACCGATGCTACATCTAGTTACACGTTGAACTTCACAGTGTAAACATGGTGAATCAAGAAAAACTATTAAAAGAAATAAAATCACTCAGTGATTCTATTAGGATGAAGAATCGTGCATTGAGGATGGGTTTAAGTGAAAGAGAAGAATTTTTAGAGACTACATTTAAACCTATTACGGAACCTTTAAAACAGATATCAGAAACTATTGGTAAACCTCGTTATGAAGGAGATGTTTTACTACCAGTTTCTAAACAAGAAGTACAAGCATTAAAAAAAGAAGAAGATGATGATTCATATACAAGTGCTAGTGAGCAAGAAGAAACAAAAGAAGAAGAAGAACCAATTGTTGAAAAGGAAGAAGAACAGCCAATACCTGAAGCTGAACAATCTATTCCAAATTTAACTCAATTGAGTAGCGATATATTACAACATGGACCTCTTGGAAGAAAATATATAATGAAAATGCTACATGACATGAAATCAAACCCGAATTTGAGTAGATCACACGTATACGGAGCAAGAATTGATGGGAATGAATTAAAGATCGGCGATTCAAAGCTTGAAATAACACAAGACGATTACATCATTATTGGTGAGCATAAATATAAAGGAACAAAAGGACTTTATGAATTAATTTTTAAAAACATACCACTAAGATATTCATCCAAAGATTTAAGTGTTTTTAAGGAAATTCTACAAAATACTAACGCTCATAAAAGAAACTACTTAAAGGATGCAATGATTAATCGTTCACGTGCAACAAAATATAACATTGTTATAAAAAAGTTGTTTCCTCCACGAAAATTGCCAACATTACGTACTGCACCAGCGGTGAGACAACCACTGAAAAGAAAATCTTTATCACTTATGGATTTATCACTTCTTGAACAACATGGTAAAAAGAGTAAAGGAGATACTTCAACATCTGGCAAAGGATTGATGAAAAATCTATACAATACGAATGTGATTTACTACAACGACATCAATAAATTGGTTGATAGAATGAGACTATTGCATGAAGCCATGGAAGCCGGTCATACAGGTTTAAATAATGAATGGGTAGCTCTGATTGACGAACTCAGGAATCGCGGCATAATCGTATAATTGTCCGCGGATATATAAGAGTTGCAGGCGTATAATGTGTCAGTTCTAACATGAGCGTCGACAAGTTCGGACGATACTCCGCGTTAGGAGTGCAAGTTGGAGAAAACAGAAAAAGAAGTGGATTACCGCAAACACCCGAAGGTGACTATAACATAAATAATAAACGTTTAAAGTTTGTTAAGGATCCAGAAGAAGATGGAGATGCAACAAATTTAAAAACAGTAAAGGAGGAAACATCTACAAGTTTAAAACTCGACAACAACCAACTGTATGATGCAAAATCTCACAGGGTTATTAATGTTGCAAAACCAGTCAACAATGGAGATGTTGTTAATAAAGGCTATTTTCTATCTGCGATGGAATACGCTTTACTGTTGGAAAAGACTAAAAGTGGAAAAAAGTACAATGCTTTAAATTATAAAATAACTAATGTAGCAGATCCAACCGAGGATACAGATACAATCAATAAGCGTTATTTGCATTCTGTAATACCAGAAAAGAAAAAAGATGGATTTTCCTTCTATAAATATACTATAAACGATATTGGATATCCTAAAGAAGAAAGTGATGGTGTTAATATTAAATACATTAAAGATAATTGTATTTTATATAATGGTGCTGTTATTGATTGTCATGGAAAAGTGTTGTCCAATCTGAAAGATGGTTCAACTCCATCGGATGCTGCTACTGTGAGACAAATGAATGAAAGCTTGAAGAAAGGAACATCCGCTTTTGTTAAACAAAATCAGGTGTTGTCAAAGAAAGGTGATGAGTTTGTGCAAGGAAGTGAAAAGTTTACCTTACTACAACTACAAAATAACAAGTGGGATGGAAAAAATAAAAGATTATCAAATATAAGTTTAGGCACGGAAGAACATGATGCTGTTATTTTAACACAAGTGCCACAACTATCAGCTACTGGTGTTAACTTTATATGTGGAGGTAGACGATTAACCCATGTAAAATCTGGTAAAGATGATAATGATTGTGTTGTTGTGAAACAAACTATAGTTTTAGATAAAATAAATAACTTATATGATGGAAAAAATAGAAGAATATCTAACATATCAGCAGGAATAGCTCCGAATGATGTTGCTACTATTAATCAAGTTATAGCAACCTCTAATAACGATCCATCTGTGTATACATGTAATGGTAAACGTATCACAAATCTTGATAATCCTACACGTAACAAAGATGCTACTAATGTAGAGTATGTAATGAATCTTGTAGGTAATGTAGTTATTGATATGCATAATCATTTGATTAATGCATCGATGAAACACAATAAAATCGAAGATTCTCAGAGAAACCAATGGATTAAAGATGAAATCATTGATAGATACTAGTAAAACTAATGAATATTTAAGTATGGAATACACCAAAAAAAGGATTCATTATCATAAAGTATTTCATAGAGTGAAGACGTTGGTTACATAAAACAGCATAATGAAGACCGTATCGCTCAGTCGTCGTCAAGACAGCGGCAAGAGAGGACGTGGTTTAACATCAGCTGCATTATCCCTGCTCAGACGGATTCCAATTGGTGCTGTTGTGAATCGAGCGATAGACGCTTTACCATACGAATTACATCTGCCCGGAGGTTATCAATATTGTGGACCTGGAACTAAGTTGTCAAAACGTTTAGCAAGAGGAGATCCTGGAATTAATAAATTAGATCAAGCTTGCAAAGAACACGATATAGCATATTCAAAGTATAAAGATTCAACAAATAGATCAATAGCGGATAAAATTCTAGCGGAAAGAGCTTGGCAAAGAGTAAAATCAAGTGACGCAAGTATTGCAGAAAAAGCAGCGGCTTGGGCAGTAACTACAGCCATGAAGACGAAAGCTAAATTTGGTGCTGGAAGACGACGTCGCAGAGGAAGACCTGCAAAGAGAAGAGCTCCCAAAAGAGGTGGAAACATTAAGAAGAGACGTCGTAGAACTCGTAAAGCAACAGTAAAGAAAGCTTCTATTTGGTCAATGGTAAAAAACGGAGCAGGTTTATACCTAAGACCGTACCGTGTGTACTAAATAAGAAGAATCAATTGATAATTCCAAATAAAGCCTTAACAAATCATCAGTTAAATGATTATGTAAAATGTTTGAAAATACCATTTTTTCGAGGAGTTTTTATGAAAGATGCATTACCAACTAAAATATGGGAAAATGAAACTGGAATAGTAAATTTGGATTCCACCTATGGTCCAGGCACTCATTGGGTATGCTATAAAAAGCTCGGACAAACCGTTTACTACTTTGACAGTTTTGGCAATCTACCACCGCCGAAAGAACTGCAACATTATTTTCGAAACTCCAAAAACATTTTTTACAATTACAAAAGAGAACAACCTAACAATACTGAAATATGTGGGCATTTATGTTTGGAGTTTCTAGCGAAGAGTGTCAGTCAGCTTTAAGATGTCATCGTATACAGTGTCACTGAGTGGAAATTCATCCACATTGAAAAGTACGCTGTTCCCAGCATTGCGTCTATCCAAGGAAAGATTATGGGAAGCGGCATTACTTGATTTAACTACCTACAACTCAATTCCCAATGTTACGGAAGGAAAGAACAATTTACTACATTATTATGAAACTAAGGATGCTTCAGGAAAATACTCAGAATTGAAAATAATTACATTTCCTACTGGAGCTTATGAAATCGATGATATAAACCAATTACTACAAAAACAACTCGGAGAAGAAAATATCACCGTTAAAGGAAACAATAATACTTTAAAAGCAGAAATAACTTCAAAATATTATATCGATGTCAGTTTCAAAAACTCCATTGGCAGTTTACTTGGATTTACAGATACAAAAAAGAATATATTAACTCCTGGAACTACTCATTCAGGTGATACAACTGTCACAATATTGAAAGTCAATAGCATCGATGTAACGTGTAATATTATACACGGATCGTATAGAGAAGGAGTGAATCAGCATATTTTACATACATTTTATCCAACAGTGGCTCCTGGTTTTAAAATTGTTGAGAAGCCACAAAACTTGATATACCTACCGTTAAACACCAGTTTCATTTCAGACATCGTACTGAACATATTGGATCAAGACGGTGTTAGTGTTGACTTTAGAGGAGAAACGATAACTATACGGATACACATCAGAGCGGCAACATAAAGGTCAACATGGGATTATCATTTAAACCGCAACGGAAGAGTCGGGAGCTCAGTAGCTCCTCGACATTGGAAGAGTTAACATCGGACAACATTCGTTTTCTACAGAAGATTGGATTGAAACTTAACAACGATGGATATCCTGGATATATCTCAAGGACCGACATTCGACGAAACACTATGGGAGAAGGAATATCACACGCACAACCCTTACACTTCATCAAAATTAAACAATAACGATGAAATAAGGATTCCCATTCAACAACAAGATATTTACACATTACCGTGTGAAAGTTATTTGTACATTGAAGGACGGGTATTAAAATTGGATGGAAAAACTGCTTCAACAGTTTCTTTTATAAATAACCCGATGGCATATCTTTTTGATGAAATAAGATATGAGATATCAGGGGTGACAGTTGATTCGACAAAAAAGGTTGGTATAACAACGACATTGAAAGGATTAACATCATTAACACCGCATGAGAAGAATTCAATAGTCACCGCCGGATGGGTTGCCCCTGATAAAGACACTATAACACCGGATTCCAACGGTCACTTTGATTTTCATGTACCCTTACGATTGCTTTTGGGATTCGCTGAAGATTACAAACGAATAATAATAAATGTCAAACAAGAATTGGTACTACTCAGATCTTCAACTAACAAGGACTTGATACTTGCAGACCCTGCAACTACGGAAGATAAACTGGAATGGCAACTACAATTGGATAAAGTTGTTTGGAGAGTACCTCATGTAAGATTGGCCGATGAACATAGAATCGTATTATTGAGAAAGTTAAAGTCTGACCGTGATATTGTGATGCCATTCCGAAGTTGGGAATTCCATGAATATCCTACACTACCTCAGACAGAACGACAAACATGGACCGTCAAGACATCAACTTATTTGGAACGGGCAAGGTACATAATACTCGGTTTTCAAACTAAGCGAAAAGATGTTATCACTGCAAATGCCGGTCAATTTGATCACTGTAAAATAAAGAATTGTAAAGTTTTCTTAAACTCTCAATTCTTTCCGTATGACAATTTGAATGTCATGTTCAGCAAAAAACGTTTTTCCATTTTATACGATATGTATGCAAGATTTCAATCGTCATATTATGGAAAGACTAATACACCACTATTATCGCCTGACCAGTATTATTCCAAGGCTCCGATAATTGTAATCGATTGTTCAAAACAAAATGAATCGGTAAAATCATCAAGTGTGGATATAAAAATTGAAATGGAATTTGAAGAACCAGTAGCAGATGGAACTTCAGCATACTGTCTAATTCTACATGATAAAATAGTTACTTACACACCGCTGACCGGAATTGTGAAGAATGTACTTTAAAAAGAATTAGTACAACGACTGCAGATTTTTGAGGTTAGAATTATCTGCTTCAATTTTTGAGGTTAGAATTTCGTTTGTGAAAAACAAGTTGAAAACAAACATTTATGTGATTGTATAAATTTCAAGGATTTCACGAAAAACATAAAAGAGAGAAAATCATGAGTGGAAAGTTCATTTTATATTCGACCGTCGTATGGGAAACATCGTTCGCAAGATGAGTTCTACTAACGGAGAAGAAAATACACCTCTAATGGATGAGAATAGTTCAGATATAGAAAAACAAGTTGAACGAGAAATGGACGAGTTCCTCAAGTTTAACAAACATAAGAAGAGAGAAGAAGAAAAAGAAGAAGGAGAAGCTGAAAAAGAAGTAAAAAGAAAAAAGGTTGAAGTTAACATTACAACTAATATTTTAACAGAAGTATTTCTTCGGATTTTCTACCCCATTTCATCATGCATGACGAAAAGTATTTCAGTTGGAATTTTAAAATCATTGGATTATTCACCGATTGTTATTTTAAATCATGGAAATAAAATGGTTACATTCACTGAAACTTCTTGGGAATCATTTATGAAACATTTACATCTTTTGGAATGTTATTTGAGTAACAACACATTTGGAAGAAGAACAAGATTAAGTTTATTGGAATCAAATATTGAAGTTGATATAGTGAAACATCGTGGGGGACAAATGGTTCGCTTCAGAGATTTAACTAGACATGATGTAAAATTACATTTGACTAAAGAAGAATTTTACACTTTAAGTTGTACTACCGGTCCCGTCACCAGATATTTGAAACAACTAATATTTTCAAGTGCAATAATCAAAGACTATCTAATCGATACATTGGACAGACAACCTTTCGTTCCAATTTTATACGGTCCCGTGGATACTTCAATTTTTAATCGAATACCTCAAGAAGTGGATATGTGGAGACAATTGAACAACTATCACACCAACTTTAATATCGACGAAGAAGCGCAAGAAGTTAAAGAAGAACAATCGTGTTTGTAATACAAGTCAGTTGCTGACGAGACTTCATCATGAACAAACGGGTTTCATTTTCTAATGCGCCACATATAATGGAAGTTAAAAAAGGTATAATTGAATTTCAAGCTTTTCGAGGAAATGATGGAAATTTTATTATAAAAGAATTAGTAATTTTGGATATGAACACATCTGTAGTTTATCATTACTTATTCAAACCTCCATTACCATTCAATAGACTAACAACTAAAGCGAAAGTTACAAACAAATGGTTGTACAAACATTTTCACAACTTAAGATGGGATGAAGGTTTTATTAATTATAACATGATGCCGCACATTATGAATCATTACTGCAAAGAGTTCAAAACTATCTACACAAGAGGATTGGAAAAAGCTAATTGGATACAATCATTTACAAGCAACGAAGTGATAAATGCAATAATAGATAGAGATTTCCAATGCTATTTCAATGAACTTTGTATTTCATCAAAGAGTTTTAAACATCGAAGGTCACAGTGCGCTTTGAAGAATGCCTACCGCTTGAATAATTTCCTTCAACAGAATGGTGGGGGTAATGTCGGTAATAAAAGTGAGAGCGCTACCATGACGCAGCATGAGTATTACTCGAACCTCCGAAGAGACAACATCTCCGACGGACATTATTATTAACAAGAAGATTAACAAGAAGATTAACAATAACATCAAGATGGCATCGCAGAACTTTCTTCAAAATTTGGTTGATCAATTCAACGCTCATTCAAAATCAACAATCTTACCGACGAAGAGATGTTCTGAACTAAAAGAAGAAAAACATTACATCATACATACAATCAAGAAGATGGACACTTCAGTTGGTGATGCTATTAATTGCACATTGAGCGAGGCGCCGTATACAGTTGGTGACGAACCGAAGTTTCAGATATTCCTACCGAAACGATTTGTACAACTTTTACAGAATGAAGATCTTCGTGTTATTCAACCCGGCGCACTCTATTTGGTTTCACACGGACCGAGTGGAAACAACTCAACTGAACTAACTATTCATGTAACACCTTCTACTAACTAGTTTGTACATAGCATTGTAAATATATGTGTTTGTAATGGTTTCTCAATAAAGATGATATAAAACAAAAAAAAAGATAAAAGAAGCAACATATTGTTATGTCTTTGTACATAGCAATATGTTGCTTTTTTTAAAAATTCCACGGGATGACCTTGACCCAATTTTGTGTGATAATAAAAGTGAAAATCAACTTGTGAAATTCATCAGTCTACGACTAGCTTTCGTACCGTACACATCTCGCTCTCTATAACTAAATACAAAACTTCAACATGTCCCTAAAGGTCAAGTGTGCATCTTACGATACCAACACCATTACGAGTTTTGAACAACTTGAAGATTTAACCAACGAAATGCGAGTTTTACTTACCGGTGGTTATCACTTAACTGTTGATGTTAGTGCTACTAATATAAGTATGTTTACTAAAACAAAATACTGCGATGATGAAGTATTTCTTTCTACACAACCTACAACATCTTCATCGCCGACTGGTCAACATAACATCAAGTTTCACAAGTATTACCAATGTTAAATAACTTTTAACAAGTAAAATTAAAGAATCACGTGATCAATGTCAAGTTGATAAAAAGGGAATGATACTTGTATAAATAATCATTCGCTTCCCGACTCTCGCTGCGTGAACACCTAATTTTAAAGATGTTATACAGAATGATGATTGAACTTGATGGAAAGATCTATGGAAAAGATTACAACACTGTTGAACAAATGACCGAAGATTTAAATATATTAACTAAAGAAGGATATCAAGCTAAATTAATTTTAAAATTTCCTGAAGTACATCCACTATCGACTGAAGAACTTATCGCTATGGCTAAAGCGGAGAGAGAGAAAAAGGCTGAAGAAAACAAACAGAAACAGACAAAGTCTGAAGAAGATAAACAGAAATGAACTTCTTAAGTATAAACATTCCTTACATTAGTAAGGTATAATTTTTTAAAACTTCGTTTGGATGACCTTGAAATTACCCCCCACCACTTTTTGTAATACATAAAACTGACTATTCAACACTATACACTCTTATTCTTTCACTGGACTCAGCAGCGTCAACATGGAAGAACAAAAGTACAAGTACGAACCTCGTTACTGTTGTGAACAACAATGTACAGATTTAGGACCAATGATGGTGGACGGGTTAGCTTGCACTAAATGTGAATTTTTTGGATCTTGTTACTGCAAGTGCAAAACAAAACAACTACCGCCGCCGGAATTGCGAACTTTCAAATTTTACAAATCAAGATATTTTCATACATGCTGTCCTCAAAGATGTTTCAAATTTCATCCTCTCGATCTAGCTCATTGTCAACGCACCAAGTCTCATCAAGATGATTTTTGTACACATATGATAAAAAGATGTAAATACAGGTCAGATTGGTATTCCGATCCTGTAGAACAATCGAATGTGTAATTTCAGTTTTACACTCTTTTTTAAAACTTCAATTGGATGACCTTGAGATTTCCCCCACCATTGGTTTTTAGACTTCCCCCCACCATTAATTTAAGTTTTGTATCTTATTGAATCCGCCTTTGTATTATTTCACTTCCAACACTCTAACTAACAACATGGGATCGCCTTTCGTCAAGTTTCAACATATAATAACTGACAGAGAAGAATTGGAGGAAATATTTCAAAATTTGCTCTCTGTCATGGATAGATATCCTATGAGATGGATCAGACTTGATGTTCACTATTTACGTCCTCGTGATTCTTCATCATCTAGTGAAGACGAAACAACGACTACTACTTCAGCTAGGATATTTCAATTTTCTTCATCATCGAGTGAAGACGAAACAACGCCTACTACTTCAGCTAAAATATTTGAATTGAAAGACGAAGAAGAGGAACTTGGCTATTTATTTAATAACAAGCTTATGCTCACCGACAAATAAGCCTCCTTCTTAAACATCGATCTTCATTCAATCACCGACTCTCGCACGATGAACAACTCTCCGTTGGCACGAATGAATTCTAGTTTCGAAGTAAATTCCAAAGAAGATTTGCAAGAAATATTTAATACTTTACACGAAATTGTTAGTAAATTCAACACTGTTAAAATGAATCTGGAAATAACTTACGCCTGTCCTATTTGTGATAGGGTTGAAAGTTCTGATGAAGATAGTTTGCTGAATCTTACTCCACTTACACCTCTACAATCAGACACGACAACAACAAGTACGGAAGCAAATGGTGAGCAACCTCCTTCCCCCACCACTTCATTGTGATTCAACTTCCCCCACCACCTCTTTGTAATTCAACTTCCCCCCACCACTTCTTCGTTTAACTAACGTTCCTCGCTTTCACTTCTCATTCCGTCTCCAACATTTGAACTATCAACATCACTTGTTTCAAAATTTCAAACACCAAAAAAACAACACTAAAGATGGATATGATGGATGAAGTTTCCTTCGTCACAAGGATGGAAGAGGAAAAGATGAAAGAAGAAAAATTGAAATTGGAAATTAAACGTTTGCAATTGGAACGGGAAAACCAACTCGAGATATTACGTTTCTTCAAACTTGTCAAATACGTCATCTGGGGACTCTGCCTTTACCTCATCCTCGTCGTCGGCGTTTGCTTTTACAACTCCGTATTTCATCACAAAAATTCAACCTGTATTGCACATTGATTGTATTTGTTTTTGCACATTGATTGTATTTGTTTTTACGAATAAAGTTCAAAACTTAAATCTACCTATCCCGCTATCACCGGGTAGTTCAACTCTCAGAACTATTTCCTGTGGTAGCGGGATAGGCTTTTTTAAAACTTACTCGGGATGACCTTGACATACTTTCCGTAACCCAATTATCAAGTTGAATTTCAGTTTTGAACTAACTTTTAATTTATGCGAAGTTTTAGTTGAACCCGGTTAATTTATGCGCACATTTTGTTCAACCCCAAATTGTTGAATTTCAGTCTTGAACTAACTTTTAATTTATGCGCAAATCTACTTCAAACGCTCACCCCACCTCCTCACCCCTCATTTAATATACGACCGGAAGCTATGTGCCCCGGCACGTGGCTTCCGGGGCAGCTGACCTGAGCCAGAAGTAACCAAATCTAACTACTTATTTACTTAGAAGATTATACGCTAGGTGTACGCTCGTACCTCGCCTTTGCGGCCACATAAAAAAATGAAATGAAATCATTAAAAAAAGACAATAATAAATTTTTAAATTTTTAAGTTTTTAAAGGGATTTATAAAAAAAACTATATTTACGTTTAGGTTTTTTATATAATTTAATATCATTACCGCAATTTCAGCTCTATAGACGAAATAGGTTTCTTGTGAGAATCGTACCAAAAGTTGCACATTTCAATACTTCTGACCTTCGAGTAGTTTTCTAAAATAAAAAATAAAAATTACAGGTTATAGTTGGAACGTAACCAAAAATATGTTATAGTTTGAAGCTAAAAATTACAATACTGTAACTTTTCAGTGTATAAACGCGAACAAAGGGATGCAAATTAAGCCTAAATCTAACATATATCAGATCCACATCCTATAGGGCCGAATTAACTAAATATAAGTCTTTATTGTGATCCATTGTGACATTGTGAAAATAGACTGGATTATACTTTTTTATAACGATGACGAGTAACAAATTATAATTTATTGTGATATTCCGGTATGAAGGTAACACACGCTCACTTCTGGTAACGTTCACTTCTCTCTAGACTCACTTCTACTCTTCACTGGGAGAACGTCTATAAAATCATGTAAGATAAATTTTTCAAACAGAGATACGAAAACAACGTTTCTGCTGAAACAAGACCTTAAAGTGATATTATTTTCACAAAATATCCCATTCTAAGTCAATTATTTCTGTGATGCTGTAGGTAGGCCGGTTGAATTGGAGGCAGATTAAAAGGCAGCTTAATGTATTTATATCTTCATTTCCGTTCAAAGAAGATGCTGTGCTCCCTCAAAGAAGTATCCGGCACAAAATAAATCCATTATATTTTTTAATGTCAGTGATTTAACAACTACTGATACGAGAATATATTGGATTGTATTTTTATATTGGTACATTTGGTTGATACATAGTGAATTCTCGTTTTTATTAATTATTTGTTAACAATCAAATATGTGTATCACATTCATCAATAAAAAAAATCTTATCTTTTGTAGCACATTAACTTAAGTAAAAACTAAGAAATTGTCCAAGCCTAAATTCCAAAAAAATTTCTATTAAAAAATAAATTGTCTTGTTATTAAAATTCTTTATTGTACACAAATATACACATCACATAACTTTTGTGAATTCTTTGTTTATCTTTCTTCTGGTCACCCCAATCTATTCTCAAGTGGTCCATTAATAATTTTTATTGAATTGAACTGAATTGGTCAATAGACAAATTATAACGTCCCAAAGAGACGTAAACAAAGGACAGATCCCTAGAATAATATCAAACTACATGTTGAAAAAAAACGACCTTTACCTAAAAAAAATTTTTACAGAATACTGCGCATTGATTTGAGTTTTATCTGTGGCTGTTTTCAAGAGTTATCATATGACAACATTTGAAAAATTCCTATTCATGTAGGAAACTATTCTTCAAATAAATAAATTGTCTAATACAAGCAAAGAAAAATAACATAATGGGAGGATTTAGTTAATTGAAGTTAAGCCAAGTGTTGGTTCATCACATGTTGAGTAAGTTCATAATTTATACATAATTACCAAGATTGCTCGAGAAAGTTATTAAATAATCAATCTAACTGATCATTATTCGTAATATTTAGATCAGTGTGGTTAAAATAATAAGTTTATTAATTTATAATTTTATATAAAATCTTAAAAATCTTAAAATTTTATATACATTTTAAGATAGATTGGTTATCTAAACATTGTAATAATCTTTAAACGGTTATTACACATAATAGGTAACCAGAGATTGGGTATTATGAATAATAAACGACCATGGGTAGGTAAAAAGATAATATGCAATTAGTGTTTTACTGCAAGAGGGAGAAAGTGCGTTAAAAATTAGGTTGTTTCCTCGTATGTTAAGTGTATTTATTATGAACACCCCCGTAGTTTATAAAATATGGTGAGTTTCTGACCGTGTTGAACAGATTAAAGTGTTTTGAACAGTTGGGAGTCAATTTGAAGTTATCAATGAAATTCGACATTTTAAAGACATTAAGATACATTGAACTCACATTAATGGAAATAATAACGGAGAAAACAGTAAAAATATTTATTTGTATCTTGCATTTTAATTTGAGGTTTATTTTATTTATTTCATTTGCACATTTTCTAGGGAATATAACACTTATTTTAAGAAAAACAAATCAAATTAAGTTTAAGGTTGATCATTACAGACACTGTAACAACACAAATTTACAACACACAACACAAATAAAACATAAATTTAATATTAGAGAGAAATTGTTAAAAACAACTTGATACACAGAGTTAATGATATTACTTTGATAAAACTGATAAGTTTTTTAAAAATCATTACGGTTGATCTTGCTCGGGAAATGTTCAGCCGGAAATTAAAGAATTTGTACCTAAACGGTCCTGTAGATAAACCCATGAGATAAACCTCACCGAGACCAATTATGTCTTACTGCGCAGTTACAAAATTCAAGACTTGAGTCATACCTTTACCTTTTGTAAGTGTGAAACATACACCGTTCATTGAGAGACAATATCTAAATAAGTTCCAATTACAAATTCTAACCCACCAATTAATAGGTTTTTTTTTCAAGTTGTGAACATAAATAATTTTCTGTTATATGCTTTAACATTAGACCATACCTTGAACATAGTAAATCGAACTAATTGAATTAATCTATATTTCCATCTAAGATAGCTTATATTGTATTAATGCAGTGTATATTTATACTATCCAACAGTGTACTATGTACTACCCTTTCAGAAAGGCATGTTATCGTCAACATATTTGCCTCTTCAGACATAATGTACGAAGTATACTTCAGGAAGGAGACCCCGTCGAAGAGGCGTTATCTTTGCATAATAATGCAGATAAGAGCATTATGGCGTCATGTGTGGGCGCCAATCCCTTCCACAACCATAAAAATGCCAAATATTCTATTCACAGCCAGATCCTTGAGTGCCCTCTTATTTGCATTTTAGTGCATTGTTTGTGAGTAGCAGTGGATTATATATCAATAGCAAATTATATTTTTTCGAGCATACTAAGAATTATATGATGATGTAATTACCATTAACTCATTAGGTTGTTCCACATAGAGGTTAAAACATGTAAAACAAAACGAATGGTTGAAAAATATGTATCTAGATTCAATCAACCTGACAAAAAAGTACTTAATTGGAGGTGGGGAGAATTTACCTATGGGAAGTTGATTTGCAAGACTTAGACGTGAAAGACGTTATAGGTTTGAAATCAATCGATTGAATGATGAAATATTCGTAATCCAATATCATGAAGATACATTACAAAGATTTACTGTCATGGAGGTAACTATAATGCTACTAAACAATAATATTACCGTTAATTGAGTAGTCAGATAAACATCCCTGGAGGCAAAGACCAATCAATGTTGACGTATGTGACCTTTGGCGTCAGCGAGGTCGCACCTTTGCATATTATTCGCCTGAACTACTGAATACAAGACCTGAAGGTGTTTAACACTTTGTCGCTTTCACCGTATCGTTATTCCTGTTTTGTCCTTCATCTTATCAAAGATACATTTGCTTTATGACCTCTTTAATTGTATTATATCAAATGCTATAAAAACGACGTGTTTGATATTTCAAGGAAAAAATTTAAATGATATTAAAATGACACTCGATAATTACATTTTTGGACTATCATATATTCAGAGACTTATAGCAAAATAAAAATAAATATTTTATTTTTTTATTAATATTGAAAAAGCCAGGACAATATTAAATATTTAATGTGACTTTTAATAGTTTTCGCCAGTTCACAGCTACAACCAGGTATCAAGTTACCAACCACGTAACCAGGTAACCAGGCCAGGTTTTCGCCAGGTATCAGCTTTACAATAAAATAAAAAAAATAAATAATAGGTAAAAAAATCGATCAGGAATTATAGTTTCTTTAAATACTTTATATTTTATTCATATATTTAGGCTTTTTATATTATTTATTAATATTTTATATTGTAATTTAGAGATCGAGGCAAATTGGACTTTGAGGTAGAACATAAGCAAGGGTATTAACAGGATTATTAAGCACAGCAAACACAGACAAACAATTCAAACTCGGCCCCACACTAAACTCTAAACGATCCCTTTCATGATTTGTGGTTCGTTTTACATTACTGTGAACATTACCACTAATGTAAATAAGGGAAGAGAATCGCATATACCTCACAATTATTTTAAATTATTTCATGGTGAAATCCATTCTGTTATAAATAAAATTACGTAATAAAAAGTTAAGTAAAATAGGTAAATAAAAGTAATATATGTCTTAATACAATTCTAAATAATTAAAAAATAAAATAATTTCAAATACAACTATTTTGGTGTCTAATTGGTAAGGAAATCGATTCCGACAAATAACGTATGGCTGGCTATCGAGACTTAAAAAGATAATGCCATTATTTGACCTTAATCCTCAATCCCAACAACGATTTGCTCCGATTGCATTGGAATTGTCCTGCCAAAGTATTCTTGTAAGATTGGTTTGCAGACAACTGATGTATACTAACCTTTTGTAACAGAAAGAGTACTATCTTGTTTTATAACAATTTATAACAATCCTTTGCATAACAATCATTAGGAACTTTTTTCAATGGTTTCTTTAACGACAAAAATTTTTGAAAGTTTACAATAATAAAATGTTAAAAATAAATTGACAGTTTTTATATTAAACTAGAGGTATATTTTTATTGTTTAAAACTTTGATGAATGGAATGAAATTTATGAACTTATTTCTCATGTATTGAATTTCATAACACTATAATGCACTTCTTCTCAATACATATTAATCTATTAATGTACTGTTACTTTTATTGTTCTCAATGACGTTTGCCATTTTTCTTTTATCACTCTTTAATATTTATTTTAGCCCTTACCGTTTCCTTTTACTATCAATCTAATAATAGTTGATTGGTCGTTGATGATGTATCGTTAGTTTAGTAATGTTGATTATTGATTTTATTTATACATGTCACGTTTTTAATAATGCCAATTAGAAAAAATAATGTTAAAAAAAATTTCAAACTATTGCATTCATATCTTATTAAAATGTAAAAATATTAAACAGTTTTGACAATGATACGTTTTTGTTTTTAACTAATGTTTTATTCTCTTCTTGAAAAAATGTATTAGGCCTAGCTGAAATTGTGCGTTTTTCCACACTTTTATCATAATATTTTAATAATATTTTCTCACTGTGCTTGACTCTATTATTAAACAATGTACATTACTCATATTTCTGTGAATTTATAATTATTAAGTAGGTAATTATAAAGAGGAATTGACAAGGTAAGGAAATAACTAGCTGTTGTCATCAATTAGATCAATATTCTTAGTTTATTGATATAGTTAAAGATGTAACAACATCTATAGTTCTATGTTAGCAAAAACGTGTATAATTAACAAAATGAAAAAAATAATAAAGAGCACAAGGCGACCGCGTTATAGCCATTTCGCCTGTAATAGCTGCAAACTAAATACTCTTGCAGGCGTAAATGTGAATTTATGCCCTTTATCATCAACTAGATTAAAGAAATAAATTCTTATTCTTAATGTTGAACTGTACTTTTAAACTGTTTTGGGTTGCATCATTCATGTATTCTTCACAAATATAGAAAATTGCCTTCATTATGCTAAAGTTTTCGTCTTTGCTCCAATACAGTATTCAAAATAAAAGTTTACAATATTATTAATACCGGTAACAAGTAATTTATAAGGAAAAACAATTTTCTTTTAAAAATTTTCAATAAGAAATGGACAACATATGAAATGTGCAAAATAATTAAATTAAATTATTTCAAAGAATGAGAGTTACTTATGGTAAAATAAATCAGAAACAAACTATAAATAACATGAACTACATGCAACAGGGATATGAGTCCTATTAGAACAAATTTATTTTAATTAGGTATGAAATCAACGCATTTTATCACCCGTTAGTAAATATCTAATGTATTAATTTTACAAAGGCAATCAAACTTTTATAAGATAGTTTTTTATAAAAATATTAAATATGAATTAGTCATAGTGGAGGAGTAACGTAGAGGTTCAATCTAAAACCACAATATTTTGATCAACCTGATTTTATGTTTTAATTGTTTAATGTCATATTTAATGGGAAATGGTGGTGGCTATTGAATAACATAAATTAACCTAAGTTAAACAGGTAAATAATCAATGAAATAATATGCAAATCCTTCTACACAAATATCTATATTAATTATAAATACAATTAATTTTCATTAATATATGTAATTTTAAATCAAACTATTTACTGAGATATTTGATCCCTTACTATATCCAAGGCGAAGAAGACGAAACTACTCGTCGTATTTATTAAGGTTTTTAACAAGATTTACATCTACAGTTATTACATTGTTTTCATTGAGAATAATAAATTTTTAAGCTATATTTCATAACATGAAAATATATTAAACCGGGTGTCTCAGACCACCCGTACACTCCATTTAAAATCTACACTATTAATCTTTCACAAAAAGAAATTGTGTTATTAAAGGTAAACCGGTTGCGCTCTATCCGCTGACTATAATTTAAATGTACAGGCTGTACCAGAAGTAACCCATACGGACCAGAAGTCATTAATTTTAAATACGAACACCCACTTTTTGTGTTATTTTTCTATTTTACACCTAATTTTAAGACGGCTTTACCATTTAACGTGCACACTTAATCCTAACGGTTTGTGAGATAATGGCGTTAGAAGTTTAATTTTTTCCAATAAGAATAAAATGGGGCTAAATTTCACATCCATTATATTTGTAAATTTTCCGTTAAACTAAAAAATTCCGTTAAACTAAAATGCCGTTAAACTGAAAATTTTCCGTTTTACATGATAATTGATATTTTATGTTAAAATATTATTTAAAATGAGGTTCTAAGATATGTTTATGCTTGGACTGTTATGTTAGAGGTAAAAGTTTCAGTTGTAATGGATTTGAAAATTTGCTTCATGTTATTCTTTTGGGAAAATAACAAAACTCCCACCGCCATTATCTCCCAAAGCGTTAGGATTACGGGTACACATTGAATTGTAAAGTAGTCTTAAAATTATGTCTAGAATTAAAAAAATGCCATAAAAAGTGGGGGGTTCGTATTTAAAATTAATGACTTCCGGTCCGGATGGCCACTTCTTTTACACCCTGTAAAGTGAAATTATCATCAATGGATAGAGCGCAACCAGTTTACCTATAATGACACAATTTGTTTTTGTGAAAAATTAATAGTGTAAATTTTAAAAGTTGTGTACTGGTGATCTGGGACACCCGGTATAGTATATATTGCATGCAAAACTTGTTGAATTATGTGTTATTTTATGTTTTGTGGTTTATTCTATCACCATGGCGAAAACGTTTTTTATTATTTCACTAATAGAGAAGATTGTGATATTCAAACACATAAGCAAACGGAGGTATGACAAATCAACCTGGCACATGCTATGTTGCAATGCGTACATCTCCAATATGTGCGGATCGTCGCTATCCCAAGGGCTTTGGTGCCATATGTACGCCCCACTGATTGTATACCAAACGCACACACCGTAGCTAACCCGTTCCGTTGACAAGCACAAATAGGTTGAATCATCAATATTGATTAATTTTATATGTTAACTTGTTGGCTACTTATCGAAAAAGTTTAGAAAAACCACACATATTAAAAAAAGTCATCACGTCAAACAATTTATTCCTCCAGGATTTAATTTATTAATTTTAATGAACATAAGACAATATTTCTTCTCAGAGTTTTCATACACAATATGTTTACCAGTGAAATATCTCTAACAATCTATATTATCCGAATCAAATGTGCACACATTTTTACAACACATAATACTGTAAAAATGATACAATGATAATGATATAATGATAAAATGAATAATTGCTTGTTCATTTTTACATCCACTATTTAAACAGCCCAAATTACAAAATATAGACTACAATTAAAATCTAACAGTAAAAAGCCAGGCTGACTACCATTTGACAGCATAAATTACATTAATATTATTAACTAATAATTTTTTGTTTTGTTTTGAAAAACTAACCTCCAAGGCATTGATTGTTGAGAGACTATCACTTTCATCTATATGCAATAGTGTTTTGGCATAAAAAATATGTCTATTGACTAGTAGCACAGGTCTTTATTTATATTAAAACATTTCCTATAAACAATTAAGTATTTGTATTTGCGAGACTGTAGATGCCTGAAACTTTATCTTAAACGTATGGTACAGTGACTAGAAAACATAAGTCAAGTTCCTCAAACGAAAGCATAAATTTTAATTACAAATCCATTTGTTGCTGTATAATCATTTCAAGCCTAAAACGTCCCAATTTCCACTTTCACACAGGACCAATGTTCGCTAACACTAGATACTTGTCTTCTCATTTACTCATGTTGCTTTGTCCTTACAATAATATGTAAGCGATACGTTAAATACTATGGAAAATATGAACTAAAACTAGATGTAATACTAATACTCGACATTACACTTTTGTTTTGACTGTATATTATTAGATATGACCATTTTAAAAGTAATTTAAAATATTTGACAAAACACACAAACTTCGAATACTTAAAAATGGAAATTGTTAAATATCCTACGTCGCTATTATGTGTTGTATCATGGATGTGGAATATTCGTAAACAATATAGTGTGATAAACGGTGATATTAAAGGCTGTACAAGGGAGCGCTAGGGCCATTAGGCAGGCAATCGGCCCGCACTAAATGCCTCCCTTAACATTTAGCATATCTATTGTCATTATTGCCCAGTTTTCTTAAACAAATATTAAGTACCACTCATTTGATGCCAACACTGTAGCAACGAAGCTGATTTGTATTTCGAACGGTCTACATATCTAATAATTGGATCGGTATTCAAAATATTGATTTTAAGTAAATTTATTCATAATGTAAAATTTATGTACGTATTTTACATTAAATGAGTAACGTTAAGAATACTTCGTGAGATATACGAAGAATTCACTTGGTATAGATTTACAGGAATTACATTTAAAACAAGTAAACTATTTTTTCACTTTTACCGAGCGTGGAAGCTCCAACCCCCCCCCCCCACCCCTTAACTGCCAAGTAAGCTGTTCCCTTCTGGATCAGTAGGAAGTGACAGCGTTACATGTACAAATATACACTATAATCTGTACTCGTATGTAGTTAACACAACTACGGCTTACTCAAAAAGGTTTCATAAAAGAAAGGTTATAATTATCATTTACTCTATTAGTTAAATAGGAGTTAAATAGACAGAGTTAAATAGTTAAATAGACTTAGTTAAATAGAAGCAAAGGAATTTAAACTTTCAATGTGTTCTTTACTTTTGTGTTAATTTTGAATTAATTGGTTTAGGATGTGCTGTCTCTTATCTGGGTGAGGTGCCACCCTTGGTTATTTGCATAAGCTGCTTGAGTCCAGTACCTGCATCCACTATGAGCACTCATGCCAACATGATTTGGGGCCTGTCCACGTTCACCAGCTCCTTGCGTACTACACTGTTAGAATATTTTATTTATACCCATATCACCAATAACAAAATTATCATTATCAATATAACATCAATCAATTAAAAAAACTAATATATTGATAAATAAATTAGATTGATAACTTCTTTTAATGTGTTTTGACATAATATTTTTCCAATTATGGTTTTTCCATCATTGATTTGTTTTTTAGGGTTTATTAATTAGAGTTTAGCCTTAGTCTGAAAAAAGACATAATAGTTTAGTCACTGTATTTGACTTTAAAAGTAATTAACTATAGTGTTTAGTTGACGTAAACAAAGTGTTTTGAAGTCGATGGGACTCACAACAAAACAGGTGGTGGTTATAAATATAAACTGCAATACGACGGGAGCCAAGTCAGCATAACCAACCTTTACCCCACGCCCTCTGAGCCTTGGGTAACCTCTTGGAATAGATTAAATGTCACAGCCAGCGAGCAGGGATGCGTTACAAGACACTCCACCCACCCGCCACCGCCGCACCACCGGCGATCATCCGTCACACAATAACAATAGCCAGGTGTATTTACTCTTCTCTGCAAATAGATACCTGAGAACCATTTAGAGGAAAAAAAGTGATAAGTGTCAAATATAATCGAATTTGGAAACAATTATATCAAGATTTAATTAAAACCCCATAATCTTTAAAGCTTGTAACGTAGGTTATTGTTAATTTTGCTACAATAATTAAAATTATTAATTATTAAATGTATATTCTATTTTATTAATAATATAGTGATGCTAAAGTATATTTAAATATCCTTTTTGGGTAATGTAGGGGGAACAAATCTTTTAAATGGTGGAAAGCACTTGATAAAGACAAAAGCTAAACAAATTGTACTTACACAATCAATTTTAACATCGCCGAGAAACTTTAAAAATAATTAACAACACTATTAAAAAAGTTATTGATAAATTAATTTGTGCATATCAATTTATGAATAAATACTTTATAAAATTATTAAAATATAAAAAAATTCTTAAATTACGAGAAGAAAATGTATAATGTAGGAGAGGTAACCAATTTATTTTTGAACTTTTTATTAGTAATTTCTCTTTCTCTTTTACATAGTTTCTTATTTTTAAGAGGCATTCTTTAGTTTAACATCAATGCGATTAAAAATAAATTACCATCCCCAAAGTCATATAGAGAAATGTATGGCTATTTATTTGAAATTATAAATCAATAATTTCGGGTAATATTTCAAAACAATTGTTGAAAATTGTGTATTCTAATTCGTTTGTGTAAAAAAAAACTCTACTAGAAAAACTTATATTCTATAAAGAACCTTCGAATAGGTTTGTGGTCATTTACATACTATTAGGGATTGGTCCTGATTGAATAATCCGTTTGTTACCAACCATCGATCTGACTAATCACTGAGTCCGCTGTAAACTCACTCAATTACGTCCTTACACTATACACGTCGAAAATTCAAATACGTAAATATGATTTAATCGAATTTTTCGAATGTAACAAATTCAATTGAATCAGTTTATTGCTATTTAATACAACAAACTATAGATATTTATATATTTTCTAGGGTACAAAAATATTAAACCCTCTATTGAACTTAACAAAAAGAATTATATAAAAATTTGTATTTCAAGTCAAAAAGTTACCAGTAAAATGTTTTTATATGAGAAAACTATATTTATCGTTAATTGCTATTTATATTTTAGAGAACTATAATGAAATACATTAATTTGAGTGCTATTAAATTATTTAATACAAAGCCCAAGAAAGTTTTTCTTATCAAGTATATTCAGTTTGACCAAGAAAAAAACATTTTTTTTATGAGCTGGTCTTGTAATTAAAAAATTACGTACAAATAATTGTAAGTTAAATGTAAAATCAATGAAAAATAAAATAATTCTTAAAATTATATAAATAATATGTTTTAATAATCTTCCATATTTTAACCATTGTCATCTTAAAAGGTGGCTATGTTTTAACACATCTGATGGTTAATTTCTATTAAATAGCACAATAATTTTAAATTAAGAGTATTACGTTATATTGCATTATTTAAGGATAATTATTAGATTGGGTAGCTAAAGCATTTGTATCTGGAAAACAAGTGAAATAAAACCAAGAGTATAATTGCGTGAATTACATTTTTATAGTTATAAAAGCAATTATGTAATGAATCTATTATTTGATCTAGAACTTTTTATGAAATACCAAATTTTTTTTAACCATTTATACAATTGTTCATTATATTAAAATTAAATTTATTTTCTTAAATTATCAATGTTTTTTTATTTAGATTTAGTATTTATGAACTATTTCATGTTTTACAGTCCGCCAGTAAAAATATTGTACATAACAATACATTTTAGTAGTACTAAACTTGTAAAGACACTTGATATAATTTATAATAAAAAAGTTTTTTAAACATTTTTTTCCGTCTCTAACGTATATGTACGCACTTATTTTACTAATGCCTCGAACAATCTAGACTATCTACATAACTTATTCATGAGATAAAAATAATATATATCATTGCTATAAAATGTAGCATTTGCTTGAAGTGATTATGAGCAAATTTAAATTATTATAATGGAGTTAGAATTTAAAACATACAAATATGATCCTGACAGATGAAATACACAACAAAAGAAATGCTGACGAAATGTCAAAGTACGAACCACGTGTTTCAATGTGAACATGTAGTTTTTCATTGTAGCAAGTTACTGAATAAGTGAATAATACTATATTAAAAACAATTACCTAGTTTTAAAATTTACTTTAAGCTAATAATTATTTAGATAAAATAGTAAAATTATTAAATAAAATTATGATACAGTCACACAAATGTACAAAACGCAATTTTAACGAAAAAATAACTAAGAAAGTAAAAACCAGCTTGTAAAACCCCATTTACTTTCAACATTTGGCACAGCAAGCTAATAGTATAGTGCAGCACCCTTATGCCTACATTTAACCATTCTGAAAGGCAAGTAAGCGAAGCAAACGAGCTCGTCTTGAAAAGAAATAAGTCTTTTCGGACACATAACTCCAGGACAACCTTAGTGATTGAGGTTATTAATATAAAAGAACTGTGCAAGCTTATCGATCAAATGATCAATCCCATAGATAATATTTTTTTAACAGCAGGAAAGAAAAATTTCGGGAATATAACTTTTTTGCAAGTAAATTTTATAAATTTGAATAAACTAAAAATAATTTGAGTTTATGTTTTATAAACTGTCTTCCAACAAATCAAAACTACTGCATGTTTTGCCTACTGCGTAGACATGAAAGCAATTTTCCATAATTGATTGCCTCGATATTTGCACGTGTGCCTCATATTTATGAGAGCCGCTATGAATTGCAAAATTTGCATGATTGACTGTAGCGACATTGCAACGGTGAACGCAGTTGAAATACTTTGTGCTTAGTAAATTTTAATGTTAAAGGCAATGAGAATGAAAATATTTTTTTTACGTATAAGATTTACAAGAAAAATATAACTTGTTGTTTTATGTATATAATCATATGTTAGAGTCTATTTATTTTCATGTTTGTAGTATTACGTTGTAATAGTTGATGCGACGGGTGCATTGTGAAGGACTTAAGCTACGAGTAAAATGTAAATAAGGACAAGAGAGAAGCGGGTGTTCTAAATATGTCACGAGTTGCTTAAACTCTGAATACGGTCGTTGCATACACTACTTTATCCATGACCTACTTAATTTGGTAAATCACTGTAATGAACAATTCAGAAACTTATAGGTTGTGGTTGGTCATTGGTCAACCATAAAAAAAATAGCCACACCCGATGTCGCTTGACCTAATTGTGATTCTCACTCTCATAGGATAAAGAAAACTAAAACTTGAATCGAATTGGAACAATCACCTAAGTGCAAATTGCGTAACTTCTATTATAACACGAATTTCGTCAAATTCTGAGCTTTAATAGGTTTAGAATATGTATCATGAACATCGCGCAACTGGGTTGTATCTGGTTTAATAATGTGCCTCTTTACGATGTTACTTGTAATATTGGTGATTAATGTACTGATCGTGGATAAAATTTAGATTTCGTGAAAAAACACACTATTTTCCAAAATAAAATAAAAAAACATATTTAATTTGTTACTACACTATTTAATTTATCCATTGTTATCAAAGTGCACAAAAACCGTCACCACTAAGTTACTCGCATTTCCATTCTCAGTTGTTTTAAGACTATTTATGTAATGCTGATCCATGCATTAAAGTACGTGCAAGTAAAACTATGGTGTTATTTATTTAAGTTTATTAAATTGATTATTATCTATGTATGTATCACACATTTAAGTGAAAAGTAATCCTTAAATGAACCTCTCTCACCCAAAAAAATGATACGTTGCAATCATATTGATTTTAGTTAAACTTATAGTTATTACTAAGTCATATTTTCTTATCTTATCAATATACATTGATGAGAAAGTACAAGGAGTGGGACTTTATGTTAAAATTGTATCTGGATTTTATTGATTGTTTCCCAAACACTTCATGATTTATTTACAATCCCATAACACATTCATACCCAGGGCGACTACTGAATGTCCGCTATTAAATGAGTTGGTCATTATCGTGGCTTAGCGTGATGTGTATTACCCTTTGAATGTGCTTTGTAAATTAAATGCTTGTTGTAGGGTTAAAATATCACAAATAATTTACGATAAATTTTATTTTATTTCGACTCTTTATATTTAAACAAGGTTCAGATCTGTGATAAATATGATGAATATAGAACACTTTAGTTTTACTTATATATCGTCCTGTTTCTGGAATTTTTTAACGGCTAGCTGTTGTGTATAAAAATTATTTTACTCTAGTAATTTAGTCATGTTTTTTAAATTGATGTATTCTAAACATATATTTGAATCTTCTTGAAATATTTATTTCTTGAAAATATTTTACTCTTTTAATTGTGTAAGAAAATATATTTTTAAAATAGTGCAGATTTCTCTTGTGAATTTTGATATAAAATATACTCAATTTATATCAAGTGTACTATATCCTGAAATTAAACATATTTTTTTAATTGACGTTTTTAAGTTTCCTTACTCTGTTATATAAACTTAACTATATTGTTGAACAGTGTTTATACTAAAGGTTTGGATTAAGGCGATTAAGGCGTTTTACAGATTGGGAATGTAAATTACAAAAACCAATTAGAGGTTGGCGAGTGAATTCGTGTTTGGGGCTCAGAGAGACTTACGGGATTAGTCGGGTAAACATAGACGAACGACACAAGCCCCGCCCGTGCTAGGCAGCGCTGTCAAGATATACGCTCCGTGGTATAGGACCAAGAGAAAACATTTTCGTAGATGAATAATTCAAATAATTATTTGTTTTAATATAATTAAAAATAAATTAATAATAGTTATTAATATGTTTATTTTCTTGTTGTATATTTCACTCTTAACCTGCTAAGGTATTTTTTGCAAAGTATTGATGTAAATTAAAACACAATTTGCTAAGATTAATTGGTAGAATTCTTTTAAGCTACATTAAAAATGTAATATTATATTTACAAAATTCCGCAAAATCCATGTAAACCATACCTTTAAACAATTGTTTAACATTAAACTCATCAATGGTTTGTTGTTAAAATATATATTCAATAAACGTAGGATTAGTTTTCATTTAAATGTTTGGTCCATACAGTTTCTTCAGAAAACCAGAGAAAGGGACAACTGATATCACAAGAGATATGACTTTTTTGTGAAAGGATGTTGTGCCAGAGTAAGAAAAGAACGGTGAATGCACGCTGGGCTGTTGTAATGCTCGGCTGTACTGTATATTGCGCGGCGCGGAGCAACATCACCTTTGATGTGCTCATGTCACAACCAAATTGATATCTCGGCTCATTGCTGTGCCAATATATTGATCTCTAGCAAACAATTGTTTTTAACTTTTACAAGAACATGAATTTTTATCTTATAAAAATACACCACACAAACGTTTCTCTCTAATAATTATTATTTTATTTTATATACTAATTATTTTTATATTCATTTTGTGACATATTTAATGATAATACTATGTCGAACTTTAAAATAAAAACTACGTATGCATTAAATATATTGAAAATTATTCAATTCCTTATCTTAAAATAATTAAAACTGTGCCTTTTTGATGATTATTTTTGTATTTTTTTCATTGATGATATTTTTTGTTAATGTTATTGTTTATAAAAGTTACTTACTTTTTATAAAAATTATTGTAAACTTACAAACTTATAAAATATTCATTGTGTTACATTATTACCAAGTATGATATTGATATATTTACAAGTTGATTTACGAACCGGTCTGAATCAAAGTTAATGCTTAAATACAATGTCGTAATATTTAAATTAATTATGTTTTAATAGATTAGTAATATGTTAGTATGCATCTATTACAAGCATAGCACGACCTTGATAACGAAAAATGATAAAACGGTAGGTCTTCTTTTGTGCAGAGTAAAAATGTATTGCTTGATGCATATGCAGTTGCAATGTGTAACGATCATCATATATCCCAGGAGACGGGCGGCACGTGTACACACCCTAGTTCGTATGTCGTGGCATGACAGGGGATTAGGTGCAGCATGAGCACGTGCCAGTATTGCTAATGGCAGATGCAGTTGCAATGTGTACCGATAATCATACATACCAGGAGACGGCCGGCACCTGTACACAACCATGTTTGTATTTCAAGGCATGACAGGGAATAAATGCAGCATAAAAACGTTCCAGTTTTGCTAAATACATGTCCTATGCGTACCGATCCTCATACATTGCATGGTTTGGTCCGAATATGTACACAATTCCGTACGTATGATGGGGCATGGCGTTGGTTTGGAAAAGCATGAGCATGTGCAGGTGTTGTGAGATGCAGATGCAGGTGATAATTGTACCGATCATCATACATTTTAGGACTAGGCACTATGTGTACACAAGCCCGTACGTATGACGGGGCATGACGTCAAATCAGTGCAGCATGAGCAAGTGCCAGTATTGTGAGATGCTGGTCCTATGTGTAAACAGCATACATTACATGAGCTTGGCTTCATATGTAAACAAGCTTGTATGTATGACGGGGCATGACGTCAGATCGGTGCAGTATGAACATGTACTAGTATTGTGAGATGCAGATGCAGGTGCTATGTGTCCCGATCATCATACATTACATGGCATGGGTCGAATATGTATAGAAGCCTGAATTTATGACGGGACATGTCATCAGATTGGTGCAGCATGAACATGTGACATTATAGCGAGATGTAGATGTATCCGCAATGTGTACCGATCATCATATATTACATGGACCAGGCGGAATATTCACATAAGCCTGAATGTATGACGGGACATGTCGTCAGATTGGTGCAGCATGAGTATGTGACAGTATAGAGAGATGTAGATGCATCTGCTATGTGTACCGATCATCATATATTACGTGGAACGGGCGGAATATGTACATAAGCCAGAATGTATGACGGGGCATGGCCTTGGTTCGGTGCAGCATGAGCACTTGCCAGTATTGTGAGATGCAGATACAGGTGCTATGTGTACCGATCATCATACGTAACATGGACTGGTTGACATGTGTACACAGCCTTGTTTGTGTCATAGGGCACGCTTGCAAATGAACACACAATGGTAATCATGCATAACCAATAATAATCCACCAATTAGTAATTCATTTTATAAGATTGATTTATAAAGTTTTTGATAGCGTTAATAGAGACGAAATAAAATATTACTGATTGAAAACTGGTTATTTTCACATTTATATAAAATAAAAATAAATAATACAAAATATACCCTTTTAAAGTAAGAAACCATGATTTATAGCTCCGAATTCTAGTCTTTTATGCAAAGTATGTGGGAGTGTTTCTTATAAACATTTGGAAATTGATGCCATTAATAAAAAAAATTTTCATCCATAACATGTTAACGTTTGTATTGTTTTTCACAATAATTTATTCAACATTTGATAAATAATCTTGCTACAGAATGGCTATTGGTTTTTCCCTTATTATGGGCTCCTCTGAGAACGTCATGCACTTCTTCGCCTGCTCCCATTTTGTGAATTTATTTTAAGTCCGATAAAATGGCAGGAGTTTAAAATTAGAGGTAATGACTAGGGCTATTTCATTCGCATTTTCATTTTTTAATTTAAAATCAAATTAATTAAAATTTAAATTCAAATTAATTTAAATTTTAATTCAAATTCAACTTTGAACAGCAAATAATTTGAAGTTGATACAGCTTTAGTAAATTTTGAACCATTATAGTTCAATATAGATTAAAAACATAAGTAATATAAAACGTGATAAAAATAGCCCAAGTCTTTACCTTTTATAAAAAACCCCCCTCTCCTTTTTATATGGGCGAAAGCACAAATGGGAGCAGTTGAAGCTCTTCACGATGCTTTTTTACCTACGAATTATTTGAATGGTTGTGCAAACACTATTCAAATAGTTCCCGCAACAAAATAATCTTTCTATCCATTTAAACCCACATAAAAGATATTTTATTACCTTCGATACCGTCGAAAAGGAGAGGAGACAGCTAAAATATGCGAAGGCTGCCTCAAAGAAGCTACCTGCAATAGAGAAGAAGACTCTGACACGGTTAGGGAGGCCCCTGGCAAACCAGCCAGGAAGCCTGTGCGTACCAGGCCCAAGAAGTCTGGGGCTGAGGCGATTTTTATCAAACCCTAAGTGGGGGGGGGGGGGATATTTAGCCGATGTCCTAGGACAGATTAAAACCCAGGCCAAATTGGAAGAGAGGCAGACAACAATTATTAAGTCCATCAAACAAACCCAAAACGGGGATGTAATCCTCAAACTGGAAAAAGCGAAAGACAAAGACGAAGATATCACTGCTTCCCTCAGAACTACTCTAGGTGACAAGGGCTTAATCCGAGCTTACACCCCACATCTTACTAAGGAACCGCTTGTTACGAAATATATTTTTTTTAATTCCATTTAAAATGTAAACAACAAGACTTTCGAAGGAATAAACTGATGATAGTTTGATTGACACAATACTTTCCAATGTAATATTTTTTACTATAGCTATTTAAAGAGATTATTATAAATTTAATGACAAATAAAGTTAAAGTACATAACTTATATATATATATATATATATATATATATATATATATATTTAACAACTTGGAGGGTTATTTATATTTAATATTTATGAGATAAAAATAAAAGCGAAATTCTGCCTAAGTTACTTTTTGGACCATTACATCGTCAGCTGGCCATGACTAAATGTTTCCACTACCATTTAGAAAAACAATTGGTATTACAAAGTACTGTCAGAATGCAATATCGCTTACAGCTTGCTGTTACTAAGAGGGCATCGTTTGTATAATTGCTGTTTTGTCTGATATATTTTAAAATTTTGTTTGTAGATAAAAGGTAAAAACAGTTTATTGGTACTTCATGAACTTTTTTCTGAAGAGTATGAGTTTTTCGAAGTAAAAAATATAGCCTATCAGCACACTTATGTCGTTATAATCAGGAGCTCTAAACATAATATATGATTATTTCGAGTCAACGTATCATTTATTCTAAATAATATATGAATATATATTTCAATTCAGTTTTGGTTTGTTGTTGTTAAAAAGAATCGCTTTACTGTTATTAGATTACAATATTACCCCACAGTAACAAGAAGCACTTAAGAGGTTGGCCTCAACAGAAGATTGATTGAACAACCACACACAGACGCTCGTTTTATTTCAAACGCATTCCAAAACTACTAAAACGGTTTTATGGTAGAGAGTAGTGTTTTCATTATATTTGCTCTTTTATTTTTACTTTGTTATGCATAACCTTACTAATTTTACATGACAATATGGTATTTGAAATAAACTAAACATTACACCACTAATTTAACGATATAATCTGATGTTATTGTTATTACTTGTGGTTAATATAACTCCAGCCTAACATTTAAGCACATCTACCTGCATTATACATTGACACAAGTCCCCGGAGGGACAGGATATTGAAGGAAAGGAAAGGGTGTGAAATAGAACACCAGACGAGGCCGATTGACCACTAAGAGGGCCAACTGAAGTGTTCCTGTGACCACTGATTTTCAGACTAAACCAGGTCCTCTCCGCCTACTGAGGTCCAAACAACCGACTGACCATTCCCATTCCTCATTTCCCACTCCTGAGGTTGATATAAACCCCTAGAGTCCTTAAAATAAGGAAATAGGGAATATGAGGAAGGCTAACTTCATCATAGTGGGCAAAAAAGTGTTTATGTTATGAAAACTTTTTTGCTATATCCAATTTCATCTTCGTAATCGGTATAAACTAGTTTTAGGGGTATTTTGAAACGGTCTGATTTAAAAATAAACTCATCATATTTATTTACTGCTTACGCTTATGAAGTAAATTTCTGGTCTGATGAAATATATGTATATTGTTATAATCAAATTTGTATTCCATAATATTCAGTATAAGGAGGCAACCATGTGAAACAAATTCGAATTTAGAAAACCACGACGCTTAAAATGCTTTAAAACATCACGTAATATACCGTCTCTAATGTTTATTTATTTTTATTTTAATCTTTTTTTAAAAAAAGTGTTTACTCGCATGACCCGCATGACCAGAATTTGAATTGAACTTTGGAAATAAACATAGCCTATAGGGTTTTATAAAGATGTTAATCACATTTTTCCTCTTAAATGTTTTTTGAGCAATTTTTCGCTATTTCTTCCTCAGTATCTTGCATATGAAAAACCCAAAAATAATAACATTTTTTAAGGTTATAACTAATATAAATTAATACAGTAATAAACAGTAATTCAAACAAAGAACTAAAAAATGTAAACTGTTAAAACCAAAGTTATGAACGAAAATGCAATATGAACTTATTGATAAAGCACCAATTCCACACGGAGCGTTGGTCGCATATTTATAAGCAATGCCTTGAATCACAAAAGGGACGTGATTGGTTTGGAAAATATGCTAAATTATGTGAGTCATTCTAATGAACATTTTCTAACGCATTTAGAAAAATACCACAATCAGAATATTTTGTTAAATATGTGTTAAAGTTCTGTAAGTGTAAAAGTATACGAGTAAATTTTGATAGTATTATATATTTAGAATAAACCAATCGTAATAAAGAACAGTATATATATAACATATTTTCCAAGCAATCAAGTTATATTAATTCAATAATATTAACGAAATAAAGTACTATTTATATGGCAACACACATACAAACATATTAAGGGTAGTTTCAATTATAAATATAGTTAAACGTTTCCAATTTGTATAGTTGGAACATCCAACATATCTGGTAGAAGATTTTTGTGTGTTATAGTAAAGATTTTAAAGAATAATAATATACAATAACCTTTAATTTTAAAAGGTTAACTCTATGAAAAAAACTGTAAGAACAAAACTATGTTAACCCTTCGTGCAACGTCTGAATATGTCAGAGCGAAATTGCCGCCCAGGCTTCTACACCGTTATACATTAACTCCCTTGAATTACACCATTGGGACCTTTAGGTTAATGACCCTAACACTCGATGTTATCTACACAATTACCCAACAAAAGAAAGTAAATTAACTTCTGTGGAATATTAATTTCTTTGTCTACATAACTTTATTGCTAATATTGTCTCATGTTAGTAACTAATGTACAAATAAAAATATAAAGAAATGTATTAAAATGCAACTATAAATATTCACAAAGTGTCCCGCAACTATCGGACTAAATTTTAAAGGTTGTTAAAAAATTATTCAAAAGGTAAAACTAAGATAATACAATACAGCATGTGTCCTAAATCTAATAGTTTTCCTTCTGCCTACACGTTGGTAATTTTGTTTTTATCCATTATATTCTCAACTATTTGAGATTCCTAATTGTAACTTGCCACAACAAATGTTTTCGTAGGTTGATCCAAAAATGTTATTGAATGTTACGAGTGAGCGAAGCGAACGAGCTTGGCTTAAAAAAGATGAGGGCGAGTGAGGAAGGAGGAAACGAGGAGCGAACAAGCTTTGTCTGAGAAAGGAAAGTGATGCTTTATAATATTACCGAGCATAAGCTCGATCCCCCCTGGTACATAATATTGTAACACAATCAAGTAAACGACAAGTTACCAAGCAGAGACCAATGGGGTACATTTCCATACATTAAATTAGTGAATAGTAGGCCTATTCTTAATTCTGATATCCATGCATAACTGTGACATTATAACCCTCCTTAAGTCCCTATATTAAAGGCAAAATACCCCACAAGGGCCTAATTCTATTTCCCGAAATAATAATTTTTGTAATCCTTCGATGGTCTTGAAGGCAACTTCAGGGTTGAATAATTAAAAGCGAATTTTATAATATAATGCAAATTAACAGAATTATACGCTTAATAATAATCACGCCGCACTAAAAATTCAGTTTTTTTTTTCTTTTTTTTTTTCTTACTGGTAACTGATATTGAATATGAATCCTAAAGGATCACATAGTAATATAATATAAATCGTCGAGTGTTGACCTGACTTTTGTAATGTATTGACGTCATCACTACATACAGCAGTTCTTATACGCTGTATGTAGTCCCAGAGACACGATGGTTATGAGTGAGTTAAAACTTTTTTTTAATATAACTCAAGAGAAACGAGAAGTGCCCGTGGAACACTTATAAAACATTAACTATATATTGTTTATTTTTATTTTTTTTATTCGAAAGACCTTTTTGTAATGGTATTGTTACTAATTTGTCCGTCGAGAAAATGTATTTAACTATGTTCCTAGTGTATAATTCTCTGTAAATTCGCTATATAGTATCATATTCACTATGAATTACATCCTTATTGTATTGAAGAATAATTATTTCCATACAATATACCAAGTTTGTATACCAATATGGTATACAAACTTATGCCATGGTATGGTATAAAACTTATGGTGTGGTATGGTAAACTAATATACTTTATTAGTGTATTTTTTTTTTAAAAGGCTTATAAAAAATGCAGATTTTTAATAAATTTAATAAAATTTATTTTTACTAATGATCATTTGGAAAATTTTTACAATTTTACGAATATAATAAATCTATTACTAATTAATACGGATATTTTTTTGTGTTTCAAGATAGTTATTATTTTAAATTTACAAATCTAAACTTTTAAATAACCGTGTTAAAATTATCAGCCAAGGTTTTTATTGTGACCTAATCAGTCACTGATATAGTCTTTTATATTTAACAGATTATTTATAGATACATAACACATGTGGTTAGTAGTAATACTAGTTATAGGACAATTTTGTAAAAACTATATCGAGAAGTATTATTTTTCAGAAGATCTTTAAAATCAATATTTCAGTACTAGACAAATTTCGTAATTTAAACTGATGGCTGGTGCTGTTCTATAAAACATTAAGCAAACGGCACTGAAAAAAGTTATGAGCCTATAAAAAAGAAATTATTTACGTTGCATAACTTTAAGATTTTTGAGAAAAAAACCTTGAGTTTTTTATTGTTGTAAAATGATAGTTCAAGCTTATAATATTTAAATAAATTTATTTAAATAAATGGTTTCGTCATGAATAGAAACTATTCTCAAGTTAGTTTGTGAATTTTCAACTGCAAAATGCCACAAAAATAAATATTAATGAATTAATATGGAACCAAAACTAATAATTTGTTATATTTACGTCCTTCATATTAGCAACATTAGTATCTGAAGTATGTTCATCGATGGGTCATTAAACAGGAAATCGACCGATACTAAGTACTTCCATTAAAGTTCAACTGTTTATTAAATTTAATTACCCGGAACTGAACATGAGTTTGTTAATATATTCAACTTGCTTATTGACGTACATTATATATATATATATATATATATATATATATGTGTGTGTGTGTGTGTGTGTGTGTGTGTGTGTGTGTGTGTGTGTGTGTGTGTGTGTGTGTGTGTGTGTGTGTGTAATGGATATAAATAAACCACTATACAACTGTTTTAGCAATGTGTTATTGAACCATTCACTTTAATATGAAACATATCAAACGGTCTGTTCGTGTAAATACTTCAATACCTACCAACATAGCATACTATACTGGTATACCGATATACGGTACTCCTAATGTAACACTTGAATAACGGTTATTTACATTTGGTAATTGTTTCACTATAGTGGTCATGCAAAAAAGAATTTCATTTATGACGGACATAATTATTCTTAAAATAACTAGCGTTTTTTTATATTTATTTTTAGCTCCTGGTAAGGTTTTAATCGAGAACTAAGCATCTCTGGCTCCTAATATAATCGTCCTATAGTACATTTTTTCCTGATAATATTAGGAACCGCGTTGTTTGGATAGGTCCCACAAGTTTCAGGCGAGGAAATCATTTTGCTATAAGACCAGAAATGACGAGGCACAGTACGTCTCCAAGTAGACTGTAGTTAAGTGTGAGAAATGGCTGTATTTACCGACCGAAGAACGTTATCACTCCTTTGAGAATTTCGTTTACCCTCCCAACTCTAGCAGATTTTTCTTTATTCTCATGACCCAAGGAGTTTTAATTCCTCTAAAACTCAGTATTACTTTTTATAGTCACTAAGTCCGAATTAACTTTATAACCAACATTGATGTATATTAATTAAACTAAACGACTTTTTATATTTAAATCTAAATTTAAATTACTTCCAATGAAGAGAAAAACTTAATAGAAAACATTTACACTAAAGACTCAAAGCATAACTTACTACAGCAATTGGTAAAATACTTTTACCTGAAAAGTTAAATTTTTATACTAAAATTCGTTTTTTTTAACAAAAAATGTTAACTAAAATTAAGTAAATGATAACAATGCAATTCGAATAGTAACAAATTTAAGTATATAGTATATTTATACAAAATCCCTTATAGACATCTCTTAAAACAAAAAGCAGCTTAAGTAACAACCTGTTTTCTTTTTCTATCTCACTATTATAATAATTTATGATTAATAGGAAAACTTAAGTTTAAAACTTATATACATTTTACCAATAATATCCTAAACATAATCTTTAATCCATAAACAAGTCATTTAATAAAAAGTCATTCGTAATTAATATAGTTTCATCATATTTTTTAATGTATTTAATTTACTTAAATCTTTTCCTTAATAACTAAAGGCAATGCCTGTGTTAAATAACTTAAGTTTAAAAATTATATACATTTTACCAATATTATCCATAAACATAATCTTTAAATCCATAAACAAGTCATTTAATAAAAAGTCATTCGTAATTAATATAGTTTCATCATATTTTTCAATTTATTTAATTTACTTAAATCTTTTCTTTAACACGTTCACTGCTGAATATACCGCAATAGTGATTAACATATGCTAAAATTATTTTTTTATGTTTTTACTCAGCATTGGATGTCTTTTGATGGAAAACAGTGCAGAAACGCCATTTGGAGCAATAAAAATGGCATTTACGGCCTTTTATTTTCGCGGTCACGATCGTGTACGCCCGCATTTGGCGACGCCGTTTTGCCGAACGGCGCACTTTTATTGTTCAAATATGTAAAAAAAACTCACTTATATAAATCAAAAACATATTTATATGATTTTACATGATAAAAATACTACACTAACATAAAAATATACTATTTACAACCCTGCCAGCCCACCCTGATGTCTTTCGTTCAGTATGCCAAAAATCACAAAATCGGGGTCCTCATCCTCTGACTCGCCGTCGGTCTCGTAGGGTAGCTCATCCAGATCTTGTTCTTGGGGGTTATTTTAATCGTCCGAATCATATTCTTGCACTAAACCACTAGGACTGGGAAGTAGATCCATTTTTATAACCTAACAAAACACTATTTACTATTTACAAATATACAATGTTTACACGAACATATGTTTCCATAGAAACGCGCTAATTAAAAACTAACACCGCCAAAAATGAAAGAAAAGTACCTCCCCACGAGCGCGATAGCAACCACTTACATCGGGAAAGTGCTGGCAGCACACTGACGTATCTAAGCAACAATGAAATTGCGGCAACGATCGTGTACGCGCGCACCCGGGTAATGGCGGGCGCGGCAACGATCGTTGCCGCGCGCACAGAACGTGTTAATAACTAAAGGCAATGCCTGTGTTAAATAAATTACGAGGTAGGCTACGCACTAAGTGAGTTACGACCTCTAAACGGAGCCACCTAGCGTGTCTCGGCCATAAAAAGCCCATGTAAAAAACCCTAAATAAAACAAATACACAATACAAGAATATAATACAGGTTTACCCAAGTAACCAAGCCGGCGCTATTGCATTTTAAATATTGAAATAGGGAATTTGTAACCACTGGATCTTTTCGTTAAGAGTACCATGTAAGAATAATCGCTGTATTGTTTGCTTTTTTATAATCACTCTAAAAAGATTTATTTTATCTTTGTATATCTTTTGATAATACACATTGAATATCTCTAACACGTATTTATAACGAATGTTCTACAGTATGAATAAGCAAGTATAGGTAATAGAATATTTGTTAAGATATATTTTTAAGAATTAAAGATTAATTAAAGATATTTTTAACAAGTTTTAAGATATATATATTTTGGAATATTAATGATAATAGTTCGCATTACCTGAGTAAGTTATACCTTTAAACACAAATTCATAAATATTTAGCGCAAAAATGTAATTTTTTCCAATCTGACTTCTGGAACAAAAATATGGTCCATCAATAAAGGAGAAAAACTTTCTATACCATTATGTCATCAAGCATATGGTCTTTATTAGAAAATATTATGTATAATGTTATTTGTGTAATCAAGACGATAAAACATAGCTTTACTATCAAATTTATCCAATAGAACGCTATTTTAGTACAATTATTATACATCATATTTATTTGCAAGTTTTTTATCTTTGTTAGTGTTAAAAGTTTTCCGCCATACTGATCAGAAACGACTTTTTTATACTTCTTTTTCTAGGCTTTTGTATTTTTCCAGATAAAATTAAAGGTCTGGCGCTGAATTCATTAGTTGATCGTATTTACAATATAGTAAACATGCAGCCGCAAACAGTCAAGATAAATTTTGTATTTTTAGATCAACTTATAAAAGCTGTTAGATCCCTTTCGTTGATTGTCTTGTTAAATGTAATGGTCATGGAACTAAAAATATAGTTCACATTATTTGCTTGAAGTTGTTTTTATTTCAAACTTGGTCATGTTACGAAATTTGTGATGCTCCAATTTTAAAACTTGGCCTCGAACTGAGAGTATCACTCTATTTCTTATTGATTCGATGCACTACTATTAATAATGTGTCTTTTGAAATGTCTCAACAGAGGTGAGGTTTTTTTTACTGTAGCCTACTTATGTTTTCAAACTTATATTTTTAAATGAATGGCCCCAAAAAAATAATCTTAATAATTTTATAAAAGTGAATTTTGCTTTAAAAATACAGCATTTTAAAATTAATTCATTTAGAAATCTTAGTGACTATGAGTTTTGCAACACGATGTATTTTTATATATTTTTTATTTACATATTTTTATCATTTTTCTGCAAGTTTTGTGTGAAAGAAATTTAACTTTAAATCATAAGCTGAAAGATTTTTCAAGTGGAATGGAAATTGATTAAATTTACTATTTGCTTATACTTTCAAAAAACTCTCAACCTTTAATATCAATACGAATGTAAATCATAGAAAGCAATAACAGAATTGATTAAATTTGTATAAATGCATATTATTGTTGTTATTTACTAACCGTAACCATATAAAAAAGAAAAGAATTAAAATAGTTTATTAAAAAACGGACGACATTTAACCTATTCTGGTAGTTAGAGAAACTAGGGTAACTGTTATGCTTCTGGGAAAAACTAGAGATCACAAAGGTGATCATGTCTTGTTACGTCTATACTGCACTTACTGTAACACGTTTTCTTTTTATAACACTCTGTAGGGCTTAAATTTTTATGTCAGTATACGGTATTTCAATAAAAATATATTTATTTTTTACTTGAATAATACACTTTCAAATTAGATTTTATAACTTCACTTTAATTTTTATGTGAGCTAACAAAATAAAACAAAAAAAAAAACATTTTTGAACGCACTATTAGTTATCAAATATATTTAATATTTTTCATACACATGTGTTTATTTAATAATTTTTTATTTCCATTGTTATAATTCCTTTAAATTCAATCGTACTTATATTACTGTTTTCAAAACTGGAAAACCAAAAGCAATAACAAGTGCAATATAACTAGTTACCAATCCCCTTTCTGTAACAAGAAACATACAGTGTAATTATATTAGATCCATAGAAAAGTAAAATTAATCCATGCATAAAAGATTGTGTTAAGTGGAAACCAGAGTACATATTTTTTATGGCAATAACATTATTTAACTAATGGGAGGGCACAAGAAAGATGAATAATTCCAATTTTATTTCTATTATAATATGCGTAAAGTGTAACGGAAACGTTCAGTCTCGGGTGATTGCCTGCTAAATGGCCGGTTGCAACCCCATCGTCCTTGGCTCTTCAATAATTTCATCGCTTTTATAAGCGTTAGGGAATTGAGCTCCTGGTTGTTATTACCTAAAAAATATGGTTATAGTAAAGTTACTTGAAATATATTTACAGTAATGAAGTGGTCGACATGTTTACAAATCATGAAAAATATTAGGTGAAATATTTCAATATTTTCAAATATTGATACATCTAATAGTTAATTGTCATATAAAGAAAATACTATATTCAAGTTTCACCATAAAAATGTTACATTCCATAATAAAATTTAAATCTTTTTATTTGTTATTATTAAGTATTAACATATTTTATTTTTATTAAGTATATTTATATTATTCATAATTTGAGTACTATTGACCGTCATTGCCTCATTGTAATTTGTGAGTTTTTATACATTTTAAAACCACTAGATCATATCATTATACCATATTATTTTGTAAAAATATTAAATTTTTATTAATTATCAGAATGGCTAATATTTTTATTTATAAGTCTGAAAATCCTATCACTACAACTTACAATTTGTATTCATTAAATTCATCGAATTTCAAAGTATAAAATTGCATACAATAATGATAAGAAAACTAATAATCAAATACATTCATTAGCATAGTTTTATACTATTTTAAGTATTGGTAAAAAATTTTTCCAAGGAGTGATTCACTTTATTCATTACAAGTATTTGAAATTAAACATATTTTCAAGTTTCTTATAACCTATTTTAATTGGTTTACTGGTTTTAGAGTTGAAATTTTTTAAATTCTTACTTCATATTGTAAAAAAATTAATGCCAATAATACAAAAGAAATGTTGTGTAAATTTAAAAATGAGTTTTACCTTTACTTCCATATTATTTGCACATTTATGCTTTTAAGGAAAGTAAAAGAAAAATACCGTTTGCATAGTTATATGACAATATTAATAAATAGCAAAAATTGTTTATTGCTTGTTAAAAGTATTGAAGTTAAATTCAAGATTCAATTAATTATTACTTATTGTTATCTTTCGTAAAAGTTCTATTTGTACTTTTCTTTTTTTCTAAAATACATGCATTAATCCTGCAGAAAGTTTTATTGAGAATTTCTAATATTAGATTCAAAACTATTTATTTGTTTAATACAAAAAATAGAGCTGTGAAATATTTTACACTACATAAAAAGTATTGCCATACAAAATTATAGAATCTTCAACACAAAACGACGGTTGATATAATCATTTTAGTTATTCAAAAGCAATTTCAGTCAGCCAAGTTTTATATTAAACTTTCCGCATGTTGCCGAAACGTTTATATGAGCTTGTCAAGAGTCAACATTGTTGAAATGTTTCTCACAACCCCAAAGTATATAATTTGAATACTCCTTTTTTAATTCTTAATATTCACAAATAAAACAGAACTTTTGTAAAATTTCGAACAAATTATTTTTCAGAATTAATTATATAATTTTTTTATATAATATAATTACGGAACATAATAATAAAATATTTTTATTGTTGTCAAACAAAACTTAGAATTTTTTGGTATGCAACCTGTGCATTATAACAATAAATATTATTTGTTAATTTTATAATACATATAACTTAAAGTTTAGTATAAGGAACATAAAGTTTGATTACCTGTTACTTTGAGCTCGATATATATATTTTTTTTAGATTATGATATTAAATTTTTCCAAAAAAAAATTTAGGTTTTAAAATAGGCATAAAAATAAAATTTAAAACTGAGCCAGGCTGTAATTAATAAAAATGTATTTAACTTCTACAATAATGATGTCGTACTTTGGTATATCTCTATCGTATTTTAGGTTATAGATTGGTCCCCGATGTCAATACCGTCTTTTACATATTTTTCTTTCAAGTACAAGTAGACTATATACAGTATATCTTTCATAGTTAGTTCTGATAGCCAGATGCTCATTTTTAAAAACACTAAAAGATATTGTTCAGTGCAGTGTACATGCATTTAATCATACATCTAGAATATAATAAATATGTCTCCCTTCTTATAGTTAAACACAGGGGGCTGAGCTAAGGCATCCCATCTTAACTTACAATATGCAGACCAATGAACACGGAGGGTGAAGCACTCAGATGGTAACACTCTGTGGGCACCTCTGTGACTATGTGAGTAATAATTTGATACTCCGCTGCGCAGTTTCATGGCTTTTCTTAAGCCATTCCCTAATTGTATTTACAATAATTACATCTTACTCAAATTGTGAAAAATTTAGCAATGTTTATTGCTTTCGAGAGAGTTCCATACCACCTACTCCGGTTTATCTATCAAAAATGTCTCAAAAGGAAATCTAGGAAATCATGGTAACGTAGGTAATGATTTTTACTAGTAAATACGGATTGTATTTTTAAGAAACTTTTTAATTTTTGTCACTTATCCCATCTACTTTATCCTCTATTCAGATAAAATGATAAAAAGATAAAAATTCCATCAGTACCGTATAATATACCTTTGTTTCTACATAGCGCTTGTGTTCTCAATGAAAACTGGAACATCAATCTTTCTAAAATATGAAGAAACGTTGTGATGCCATCAATCACTGTCCTTTCTGGCACTTAAGGAACAGTCACATCTGATGCTGCAAGTTTTAGTAACTATGAAATTAATCACCTGACGATTTTGTTTATTATATACGGGAAGGATTGTGAAGCTTATTGTTCTTTTGGGTCTAAGACCAAAATTAAGATTGGTAATCTATATTTAGACATAATATAAACTAAAATATGCATTCCGGTTTCGGTTTTATTGCATTGTGTTTTTTCTATAACATCTAAATTATATTTTTTTATATAATTCCTACAAATATAACCTGCACTTAAAATTTCTTAGAATTTTTTAAAAGTATAACATTATATATTCATATGGATATAACAAAAAAAAAATATTTTTACGGTTACAATTAAACATTTTCAAAGATTTCAACAAGTTTCTTAACACAAAACAAGAAAAACTTTACAATCTTTGAGGAATAAACTATTTTAAATACCAAGAAAAAAATACCATACACAGTACAAGCATTGCTACAGAATTGATGTAAGTCTTGATTAGGTTTTATTTTTCTTCTCATGTAATATTAATGAGTTAGTTAAAGTCTAATTATACGCTATCTTAAAAGCCAATTATATAACAAAAATACCAACAAATAAACTTAATCATTAGTTTTAAAATAAAATAATTGAAATTTTTTAGGTGTTAACTACATTTTAACTTACAGTTACTATATCCTGGACTCTTCAGTTAATAAAAGTCGTGTTCTAAAAGTAATTGAAAACCACTCCAATCACACATTATATACCAGTAATAGAAATAACATTATTGTAATTAAAATATATATGAGTTATTGAGCTGGCAAGTTAAAAACAATTTGATATAAAGTAAACTAAAAACAATACATACTGATACCCTTCTTAGATATCAAGGATTTTATAAGACAGCATTAAACAACTAAACAAACCCCGCTTGCTGAAAATAGTCGAATTCTAATACCATAATAATGTGAACTTAAAGTAATTCATCGATTCACATTTGTTTAATGCATTATTTTATTTTTATATTTTTCGTATATAAATTTTGTGAATTTTGTATATTATATCTTTGAATATATGGCAGTATAAAGATTTTATTTACCCTAACTCACCTTTCAATTCTGAATAATATTTTGTAAGTGTTATGTGTGCACAGTTACTTTATTTCAATAATGGGAACTTGATAGTTTTACGAAAAAAAAAAATAGTTTTGAGAATCATTTGCTACAGTATGTACTAGTCTTTATCATCCATCGTTTTTTATTCAGGGTGTACAAGGACTGCTACACGTTATGTAAACAAACTTTTCAGAAATCGAAAACTAATTCAGATTATAGTCAAGATTTTGGACTGGTTCCTAGTGATCGGTCCCACAGAGGGGCCATCCTGTAGGTTGTGGCACAGATAATTAGGTTACTGTTATCAGGAATGATTTGTGTAATCTGGTACTTTTATCTGTTTTAGTGTAAAAGTTATTAAATGAGTTCCAGACTTAATTGACGCCCAGTATTGTGTGTGATTGATAATTTCAAAAAATGATAATTTTTTCATGTAAAACCGGTCAATATTTAGGTTTAACACCGATTCTTGAAATAGGAAAGGTCACTTATTGGGTATAATTTTAAAGTTTAGAATGTGGAGAGGTTTTAGAGATAGTTGACGGTTTGTAGCGTAGCGAATAAAAAAGTTTTCTTCAGCAAGTTATAGTAAAATTTGTCTTAATTTTCCTAACATTTATTTTCAAGTAGATTCTACAAGGCCTTACGAGGGCTGAACTAGGAAAAACTGTAACAGATTTTTGTGTACTTTCTAAAAATGTCATTAAAAGCGAGTATACGTTTGGTAAAAGGTGAGAAAAAAGAGATTTTTGTGATGAATGTCAAGAAATTTGAAAAAAATTAAAAATGACTGTTACTGGAAGGTGGAGCGAGATGCAACTGCCTAAATTGCACATTTTTGTTGCATTTAACAAGCTTACTAACCTCTTAAATTTTTTGACACCGACTACCAAACACCCTGTATGGTAAAATAATTATAAAACAATTTTCATAGAATAAATAAATATGACTATTGATTGCAAGGAAGACCTCATGATTGATACAACGCACACTACATAATAATACGTAGTGAGTGGAGCTGTTCTAAAATTTAGTATCAACCATTAATCTTTCAGAGAGAAAGAGCTACTGTTATGAGCCGGACATTAATCTAGAGTCTTCAACTGAATGGAGAGCTCTTACTGTGGTAATCTTAGGTTTTATCGTTTATATTACTTATATAAAAAATGTAATACTTATTAATAAATTATAATACAGAAAACTTTAAAGTGAACTTTTATACAGTTAGTGTATAGGGTATAGCCCTATGTGAGTCCTCAGTTGTTATTATGATATTTTTAGAACAGCTAATGTGAGGATTTTAACTTTATGGAAGTAAATGTTTGGTACATATGTTATTTTAGTACTTCTAAATTAATAAATTGTATAAATTAACAAAACAAAAAATTATTACATAAATGAATAAATTTATATAAATAACAGCATTGGTTTGGAAATAAAATCTTGCTAAAATCATTTCAAACCATTTCTTCCATTATGGGTACATTTTAATAATATGCCAATATACATGTAATCAACGACTTAAATAATTGATTAAAATATGGTTACATACCAATTTCCGTCACAGCAGTCTAAACTTGGTCCAAAGTGGATGACCCGGGTTTCGTCCCAACTGGGACATAATCATATCCATTCAGGGACTAGGCTACGTATTAAAATTTGTCGGTCGTGATGCCCTAGTAATTTTTTACAGAAACATATAATACAGTTTTTACAAACATGACTAAACGCACAAACATCTAGGCCTAGAGACCAACACGAGCGTCACGAGACAACCGGTAACTCTGCATTGCACCGCACATGATTATGAACCAGTAGGGTCGGAACCCAGGTCATCCACTTTGGACCAAGTTTAGACTGCTGTGATGGAAATAGGTATGTAACCATATTTTAATTAATGCACATTTCCTGTGGCTATTCACAATGAATTAATTATTAAATTTAACTAATATTTTTACTAATAATCTCATTTATAACACTCTTTTATAAATTACAATACATAGACCACGATAGTCATAATAACAATCTTGTTGAGTTGACATTCTGGGTTTGGATTACCTTCTAACTATCAGGACCCAACTGAGCTGAGCATCAAACTGGAGATTTAGCCCCATCACCTTGGGCTTTCTTGGTAAATGCACAGCTGTTGAAAAGCTTAGCTTGTAGACGTTTATTATACTATAACGTGTTTTATGTTGTATACTACCCGTAAAAAGTAATTGGATTTGTTTTACAAATAATATCGTATACAACATCGTATACAAATTATAACATTACAATAAAAAAACCTGTATTTATATATAAAAAATATTTAAAGAATACATCTTAGAAGAACACTAACAGGAATAATTATTTCTTTAATTAACTAATAAAAATACTGACTTAAACAAATAAAAAAAATAATCATTACTACATTAATATATAATGTATAACGAAATTGTAACGTGTAACGGCTATTTTACTTGAAGCCAGAAAGTTATATTGATACAAATTGAAACGACACCAATGAATTTCGTTCAGCATTTTATGGAGATTTAAAATTTCTACATAATGTCCACCTTTTTTCTATGCCCCCCATTTTTATAATATAGCCGCCTGGTTTCATGTCATGTTTGGATTTCATACATAATTAAAAAATCTATCAATTTCTAAACATATTTCTGTAAACCTAACCGTTAGGAGGCTAGAGGTAATAGAAGTTAATTGTTAGTCCCATAAGAAAAAAATCATGGAGCAAACTTCAATTACCTATATCTTTCACCATTCTGTATATTTATGTAACATACTGCATATGTAGATCATCATATAAAACATATGATTACCTGAGTTGAAGGGTCTTTTATACCTGTTTAGTGTACTTCACTTACATGACAACTTAAAATGTAAGTCTTTATAAAACATGTATAATGACTCAAATGAAGGAATATATTTTTTAACATAGCATTAAATTATATCTCTCAATTACCTTTAAAAGAATATATGATATCATTTTCTTCTTGCGTAGTCATTCATGATTTTTATTGAACCTGTGTGTTATTTTCTTTAGAGTAGTTGAATATTTTAAGTTGAACGAAGTATGAGTTATGTATTTACTATGAAATGATAAATTAAATATTTAAATACCCAGGCTACTGAACGATGTATAAACACGATATTTGTTTTAATTTCTAATTGTGAGAATGGTTTAAAGAGTATGAAAAATGTAATCGTCTTACAGTTGTTAAGCATTGGTTGTACAATTGTATTATAATAATTTATCATAATATTTTATTCATAAATCTGCATAGTACACATTAAATAATATGAATAATCGAGATTAGACTACAGTACTTATTATTATTATTATGTTAAATTTTTTGACAAATATTTCAAGAATATTCTTGTTTTATGATACTTATCATTTATTTATGGACATGAGGAAGTAAAGAGGATTGACGGAAAAAATCCGATATGGGTAAGCCTTATCGTGATGAAATCTAAACTAGATTTTGTGAAAAGGCCATTTCACACAATTGATGACCGCACTCTTCGTTCATTGTATCAAAATTTGTTATATCTCTTTAGGCATCATTTATAACCATTAAAATAAAAAGTGTACGAAAAATTGCTATCCTACAACACTATTGTAGATTTAGATGAGCTTGAGTTCTCCGCCTGCATCATATTATTCTTCTTTCATCAATTGTCAAAATGTCATGAAAAGACAATACACCAAGATTATACATGGTAGCATTTACGAGATGTATACCAATGAAAACATTATTTTAGCGTTTATAGTGAAAATATATATTTTACTATATTCTTATTTGGATATTGCGTTATCCAGAACACAGTGTATAAAATAATGGTTTTTTTTCTTCGTACTGCAAGCAGAATTGCCGTTTACTGAAAATAATGCCGGCATTCGGCATTGTTGTTCGGGCTCAGGTAGACCGGAGCCTTAACTTCCATTAATCTTTTAGATAAGAATCTAGTAATTCTTTAATCAGAATTACTCCCTCGTCCCCATAGATGGGACACTGAATAACTATCCATGTGATGCTAGTTCGGTACCGAATATTAATGATTAAAATGTATAAAAACCAGCCACACAAAGACAGTTTGATTTTAAAACTAATACATGTGTAAACTTCACTGCGTTAACTCCTTTACAGCGTAAACTCCAATCGGTCCATCTACTGTGAGACAGAACCAGTCACAAACTGGTCATAATCAGTGACTAGAAAGGAGGTTGAAATCGATTGTTTCATATTAAGGTTATTTTTCGTACACGACACATTTTAATATTGTTAACTGTTTACACATGTAATATATACGCATTATGGTTCAAGGCACGTAAATAAGATTACAAGCAAACACCTCGATCTTTTTAATAATAAGAATATTAACAGTTGTAAATATGTAATATTCTAATTTAAAAGGATAATACTACAGCGTATATACCGTTAGAGTGTTAAATATAAATGTTCGACTTTAATTTTTTTCGTTGATTTGTAATTTTAAATAATCCTTCTACGAATAATGCTTTTAATCTAATCCAGTAAAGGTAAGCCCTTTAATTTATATAGAGAAAAAGAGATGGACTAATCTGGAATAAAAACGTTGCGACGGTAAAGTGCGAGCCAATTTCCCAGTCAGTTAACTTTTTACACTCACGGTTTTATGCAAACAACCCTAATAAGAAAAAGGTTGAACGGAATACAGGGTCAAAATTATACCATGGGTATTGTTCATGTTGGTTTTGTTATCTTTGATTTGTCATCAACTTCACAAGTTTAAAGTAAATATAAAATATTTATAGTTCACATATATCACACCATACATTACTGCATTAAAGGAAGTATTTTGTTTTCTCGATAAAGTGTGCAATAAACTCTCATGCGGTTTGCTATTGTTTTAATTTTATTGTAGAATAAAATCTCAATAAAGCATTAACGATTTTAAATATACATAATGACTAAATTTTCATTAGTCAAATATAAAGTATAAAACAGTATAAATTCATAATGCTTAAACGATTAATTTGCTCGTTTATTTGTTTGAACAATTTAAAATGAGTACGAAAATTATTGTAGATGTGTTTTAGTAAAAATTTTATCCATTGATTTACATTTTTTTTACATTATTTATATTTATTTTGCGTTATATCAAATGTGCAATATTCTGTCTTAGTTATTTTACAGTCGATAGTGGTAATATAAACGTCGTAACAAGTCAGTGACTATGAGTGGATGTGGTTGTTTCTGAGACTTGTACCCATCATTAATCTTTGCAGTCACTGTAATAAGTTGATCATTAATCCGTCAGTGGTAATAGGAGCTTTCACGTTTATACTATTTTATAAATTGTTCATAATTTAGGTAACTTAACCATTAGTTGATCTCAACTAACTAATGTTCACAGTATTTTTACTTTAACCCAGAAGAAAAATACACTTTTTTATATAAATATTATATCCATTTAAATTTTTTTTCTATTTTGACAAAAAATTTATGATAATACTTATTTGATGGATTTTTATCCACTACATTTACCGAACTAAAATGCAAACTTCCATTAATGTTTCTACTTAAGCATATTTCAATTATGCTTTAAAAATTCTACAAAAATAGTATAGTTATTTTTTACTTGACATAAATAATGCCAGTGTAATGGAAATAAGAGAGCGGCGATGCGACAAAGTTTTTTCTTTATTCTGGAGAGCTCTGAGCTCCGGTCATCAATCATTGTGACCGATGGAGAAGTAATCATCAATCATTTATGAACTTGTATACACCAAATCACTTATTTTCCAACTTTTAATTATTATATCTTCAAATTCGAAATTTTTAATTTAGGATATTTTGGGCTGCAAAAAGATTTAAGTGAACAAACAAAAAATGAATAGATATGGTAAACACACGTATATGAAATTTACTTTCAGTAAAATATAAAACCCATGCTAACCCAATTGTTGTACAGTACCTGGGGCTGAGCATTCGTTGGGTAAACTTACACAAATCTTTGAAGTAGTTATGTTAATAACAAACAGTGCGCTTAAGTGTCAATTCCATAAAGCGAAATTTCTATTCAAGACGAGCTCGATAGCTGCGCTCACTCACCTTTCAGAATATTTAACGTAGAGTGCTGCACTTTTTTATAAATTTATTCAGCCGATGTTAAATCTACAACACTTGGATTCTACCCTCATAGTTATCAGCTGATTTCATTATTGTTATTAAGGGCTGGTTTCTCCAAACACGTTTAACTTAAACATAGTTTAACTCAATGTTAATCATATGGACAATTTTGGTGTAAACTTGCTTCGAGAAACCGACCCTAAGTGTTTTGTTTTTAAATTCTATTGAAATTCTACCATGTATATATAAATGTTTATAATTATATGTATATATATATGTATATATATATGTATATATATATATATATATATATATATATATATATATATATATAAACAAAAACATCTGAATCGCTAAACAACAATGCGAGCTGACATAAGGAGAGGCGTGGCCTTGGCAATAACCGCTTCAAGTGGTGGGGTAAAGCCTGCTAGTTTTTAGCTCTATTTCGCCATCTCAGTTAGCGATTCATATGTTTTTGATTAAATCTATGAATTCTACAAGTTGCTTAGTTGTTTTATTCTTTTACTTTATTCTTATTTATCTAAACATAAATTATAAAATACCATTGAATACGATAGTATACTTTAATACGATAATATACCATTAAATACCTTTTTACTATATCATCATTCATCAATTCATAGGTTGGCAACATTGGAAAATCACAGAAACCAAGCTTTCCGGCTAATTTGATTGGGGTTCAGGCTCTCAACTTTTTTCAATCATTTTCCTCTAATGTTGTCGAAGGATTAAGGATCGTATCCGCTACATCACTGACGGCGTTTTAGTATACTCGCTGTAACACGAGTGAAACTAGTTTCCTGTATATCTCAATAGTACTATTTTTACTACTTTAAGATCAAATTGAATCTGATAAATCACTGTTAAATAAACTAATAAACGTTATGGAAATGTATAGGTTATGCTCATCCATTAAATACGTAGCCACATAGGATATCGCTAAACCTTACCTTTGTTCTCTCTCACATATGGCCACACTCTTGATAAGGTAGACAGAAAAAGACACTAAAAGAAGAACCGTAATTAAACAATCAGGTGAGTTAGAATTGCGTAATATAAGTTATTACACTACTTTCATTAAATGCTGAGCTCTCACTCTCATAGAAACGGTATTTGAATGTTACGTTTGGCAATGTAGGAGGACCCCAGTTGATTAAAAGGAGACTAATTGTGTCCACAGTCCAGTCTGTGCTCCTGTATGGCTCTGAAGTGTGGACAGATGCTCTCACTAAAGAAGTATACCGTATGAGGCTCGCTCGAGTACAGTGTCAAGCAGCACTCAGGGTCGCACCTGCGTATAGCACACTGTCCGAGCTGGCTTTCCAGGTAAATCGCTGGAGTTATCCCTGTCCATCTTTTGGCAAGGGCGAGAAAGGCGATTTATCAGAGACCAGATGATGTCGGCAAGGATCAGTCAAGAACTCAGGGACGTCAACAAACCCATCAGACATGGCAGGAGAGATGGGAGCTGGAAAGTCGCGGTCGATGGACTACGAGACTGATCAAGCAGGTCCAACCCTAGGTGGAACGGCGGCATGGTGAGGTGGACTACTTCTTGACTCAATTCCTGTCGGGTCATGGCTATCTTCAGTCGTAACTGTACAGGATGGAAAGACCGGTTTACCTGACAGTATTTGTTGACCAGTAGTTCTTGATGACGCGGCACACACAATCTTCCGTTGTCCTCACTGGAGATCACACGACATCCTGGAGTGCTGTCGGTGGACTCGGTCGGCAGGAAAATTCTGGAGGGTGAGGACAACTGGGGTTGCATGATGCATTTCGTTCGGAATGCCCTCCGATTTAAGAAGACAGATTTAAAAAGGATTAATGTTTAAATCATGACGAAAATAAAAGCCTGAATAGAGATTGAGCCTTAAAGGGAACAAGAAAAAGTAGGCCTAGTTCTGATGTAATGCGGTAAGCGATCCCACGCTAGTGTCCTGTGTGCGTTAAAGCACTGACTATGTACACTAACGTGAATAGACTTCTCATCGAATGCTTTTTGTTTGATACCTAAATTAATTGGGAAATTTCGTGTGCGTGGTGCCTGATTCGCTGCCATCGATGTTGTTGTTATTCAGCTGGATTCACAGTTCTGCAAAAACACTTTGCCGCAACATAAACATAATCCTCAGTTATAAAATATTCCATCCTTGGTCGAGAAAAGTGGTAATACTGATTTATCTATCATATGTCACTTGTACTTCATGTACGCTGCAGAAGATCGCACCACAGTCAATACGTCTCAAACACGCCTATGATATAAATGCTATAAGAAGTCTATTCACGTTAGTGTTTATATATGGTTAAAGGTAATTCTACTCACTCATTAAGCATTATTAAGTCACTCTTGTAAATTAACAGCAAACCATACAAAGGGGATGTATTTGATTTTATAATGTACTTCTTTCTAAAGTTCCTTTTAATATTAATATTGGTACTCATTGCGGTCGATAACCTTGTACTTAAAATGTAAATTATGTTATTTTGGTTTATGTCACCTAATTTGCCGTGCACATACTTTAAAGCTATGATCAATGAAATACCGTCACTCTTTTGACAAAATAACAAACTGATTATGTAAATGTTCATCTAGACATGTTAAGATAAGTAAATGATAACTTATATAGTTGGGCCAGTAAAATATTACCGAATTCCATTTTTTTTTATTTTGGTAAAAAATCGAATTCATTATAACGATATTGTGTTTACTTTGCTCATGTTTACTTTAAATGGTATATCACGATCGGAACACTCACTAAACAATATAGTGAAAACAGCAAAAAAGGAAAAATAACATTTTGTAGCCCCAGATTTTATTTCGGCCATTAAGCAAAGCAAGCGAGCCTATCTCAAATTAATAATAAAACATTTATATTTTAACACATTTATTATTTTTTCGCGAATAAAATTGTACACATGTATGGTTTGTTTTCTTTCTTAACCCCTGTTACCAACTTTAACATGAAGTAAAGAGCTTGATTGTATTGATTAAAACTAAAAATGTGTTAAAGAACCTTTTAATATTCGACATTAAAAGTAGTTGATATTTTGTTAAACATAGAAACGGGGAAAGAATTTTTTCTTAAATAAGTATTGATTTTTTCAGATAAGTAGGCTACGCTATAGTACATGAAACCAAAATTGTATTTAAGTTTAGCTCTCTTTTCTGGGTCGAGGCCTTTATTCATTAGGGATGTTTACTTGAAACCTTGAGTCTATTAAGTTAACTGACTGAAAAATTGAACCACGATTTACTGCTGCTACTTTATAGTTCATTTAAGTTTATTCCCTATAAAAAGCTGTTGAGCTTTTTTTAGTATTATTGCCATTCACAATCTCACCATTAAGTCTTAGAATTTTTGTTTCGGAAGTCGTTTTTGTACATTTTTTTAATATTACCAAATATAAAGAGAATTTAAGTATATAAAATAAACTTAATTTTAATGTATATTTACAATTGAATATAACTAGTTTATCTATCTACCATCAATCTTTCTCTTTTAAATAAATAGAACCTTCAATGAATAGGAAGCTCAAGTTGAGCTATTAGGAATGATTGGATTCTTCAAAACGTCCTTTGAACATCAAGTACCCAACATGCTTCTCATTGTGCTTGGATAGACTTTTACTTTTTATATTAAACTGAACTGATCCTCATTTCCAAGTTCACAGAAAATATTAAAGAAGAACATTTTTGGAATAATGTACTAAAAGCTTATTTCAATGTATAATATAAATTATTTAACTTTTGTATACCAACTAATACCATTTGTTTATTTTTTATTATTACGAAAATCATAATCAACGAAGATTATTTATTTTTATATAATATCCATAACAAATAATATATTAAAATACAAAACTGGACTTGCTAAATAAGCAGTTTCCTTTTTGAAACCTAAAATAGTTTTAAGTATTCAGCCAGCTTCATAACAAGTTACATTTACTGCTGAAACCAAAATTTAAACTTAAAAGACATAAATTAATAAAGAAAAATTAGAACATTATAATTAATTTAGGACTATATTAATTATTTACTGTGATCCGTAACATTCTCTGGGTTTATACACATATAATACAGTTTATGTTCACATCAAATCAAACGTATTTGAAAACCTGATTTATATTAATATGATTTGCTATTTGTAATTTATAGATTTGTTGGATTGGTCATGCTATTTTTCCCCTTATGGGAACTAAAGAACAATACATGATCTAATCAATTTTATATTCGAAATAAAATATAGGCCAGTAAAACATATAACAAAAAATATTTTAAAGTCACTTTCCGCAATATGACATGGCTTTTATTTTATAGACCATAAGCTATCTACTGGATGTTAAACCTCAATGAGTGGTAGTTTTGAATGTGTTTTCACCAATATGCTTTAATTTAGAGTTAACTGAAAGTGAAAACTTGCTTTATATAACAATAAATCTGTTTTCAGTTCGTAAGTCGTAATTTTAAAAACTAACGAAAATATTTTAATGTCAAGATATCGGAATTAGTTTAATGATATAAACGCAGTTTTACATTGTAGTAATAATAAAAAAATATATTTAGTAACTAGATAAAAATTAAAATCTTATTATCAGATAAAGGTTTTAATCTACTAAAAGGTGAAAACTGTTAAATCAAATTAAGATAGTAACATATTTTAAATTTAAAGAATATAATATTGATAGGGGTTCAAGAATAAAAATATAGTAAGTATTCCACATGATCTTAATTAACTTCCATCATGGGTAATCATGTTAAGCCAAGTTTTACACTACCAACGTAAACTGATTCTGATCCAGCCTGAAGAGTTTCTGATTGAGGCATATTAAACTTTAGCACAGAAACATTAAAACTTTATTCTGCATGATCAGCCTGATAAAATCGTGAAACTATCACATTCCAATAAAGCATTTTAGTGAAAAACAAAATAATTACGACTTAAAAAACTACACAATAAGTACAGTAGTTAAAGTATAAGTAGCAAAACGGTTTTTTCTAAAATTCACTGTTAACAAACATCCACAAGCTGTTTGCTTTTTCAAATTCAGGTAATATAAATTCGGTAAATAAAACATATAAATATTTGCTTTAGGGTATTTATAGTGTTTGGAACTTGTTAAAGACACTATAATAATAATAGTTCAATTTTATCATGTGAACTCTTAGAGAAACAAATTTATGCATAGGCAACATTTTAATAAAAAATCTATGAAATCAGTGAATATTTTATGTGTTAAAAAATTTATTTTCTATAAAATTTTCAGTTGGTAAAAGGTAACAAATAGAAATAAGTGGAATTCATAAATTATTTAGTTAAAATAAACAAAACTTCCGCATTTGTAATTGGGAAACCTTGCACGCCCAATGCGAAATTGCTTTAGCGCAAATTAGATTTTAATTAATTAAACGTTTGTTGTGAAAAAGGATTAGAAATAACAGATTCGTTAGTTTTGAACACAGTAATAGGCAAATTAATTAAAAACAATTCTCTATTGTATATGATGGGGAAGAATTGAGATAAAAAATGCTAAATTATTTAATAGCTAATATTACTTCCATTTTTAAATACTAAAACAATATAAAAATTTTAATTTAATTTTTTCAAATCTCTCTTTAAGAAATAATTATAACCTTATTGAAAATATCAAATGAACACTTATATAAAACAAAACACAAACAGCTGATATTTGTATTGAGCAGCTCTGCATCAATTTAGTTTACATGCCTTTCAATTTATACAGCGCTGCTACGAAGTAATTATTACTAAAAGCTCCAAACCACAGCACTACCCGAGTCATTTCCTATTAGTCATTTTCCACTACGACCCTACTCAATACATATTAACTTTTTAAAATAATCCATTAAAATTTTCAAATAAGTAAAGAAGTATTATTGGGCAACAAATTAGTTTATTATAAAATAAGACGTTAAATTTAAATTATGTTTAACCGTGGTTTTGGCTACTTGTTAACACAGGTTAGCAATATATTATTATTATAAAATTAAATTATTCTTCCACAAACAATTTGCTATTTCAATATTTTTTATTTACTATTATTTCGCACAGATTCCACAAACATAGTCAATGTTATAGACCCAACTAGTTCTTACTATTTTAGCAGCCATTGGTCCATTTCAATCGAAGTTAAGACCAAAACAATTGAAAAAAACACGATATGATTAACATCTTTAAATGTAAAGTGTTTGTAAATTACTTTATACTGAAATATATACTGTCATATTGATTTATATTTTGCCAGTAATTTGTGCTGTTTTAGACGCTCTACAAGTTCGGTCCTTTGGAATTTTCAGTGTCTCACCCCCCTCACCCTTAAAAAGAAGCGTACTTTCACGATATCGAAATTCTTTTACAACAATTGCTCTATTTCAACATTTGTCGTTTACTGTTATGGCACATAGAAGCCACAAATTTAGATTATACTATTACGATGTCTAGGTCTAACTATAGGTGCAGCCATTGGCCAATTTTAGTATGGTAGTTGTTAAAAAAAAAACTGTGAAAATACGAAATTATATACATTTTTTTATTTATAGTTTTGTTGTGATTTCTTTTGATCCGGTAAAAGTACTGCCATACCGATATGTTTTGTCAGGATTATATTATTTTTAGATGCTCTACAAGCTCGGCCCTTTGAGGTTTTGTAGCATCTCATCCCCTTCACCCTTAAAAAGGGGCGTAATTTCGAAATTTCAATTTCAATTTTTACTAAGGGGTATTAAAACGGATTCATAGGAGATTTTCCAATCTTTTTTACTATTGATTGAGAATTTTTGTATTAAGCAGTTTTGTTGCTCACTTTAATGTCTAGCTCTTCAGTGGAACTAACCTATTACATATTTGACTTTTTATTATTCTACAAATTTAGGGCAACCTTTAAGGGGGCATGGGGGCGGAGCCCCCATCGAGCCGTAGGCGAGTTATTATTATAAAACTGAATTATTATTGTTTTTCAATCCAGATAACAATATAATAAAACTCTATTTATTTATTAATGAAGTAAGAAATAAATCTAAGTAAATCCTTTAATATAATAGTTAAACTAATTATACACATTTTAGAATAAAATGATATAAGCGAATTGATGATGATTCATTGAAAAAAATATTTTTGTTTAATATTGATATAATTTTAATTAAAGTTCATTACACATCAAAGTAGATTTATTGAACATACTAAACATGGGTTAATTTATATTTTATACATATACCTAGTCAAAATTACATTTTGTACTGAAATGGGTTAAAATAATTGAAATTGTCTAGTTAGTTATGTGATTTATGCAAACTTTAACTAATAATATACAACAAAGTACTTTATTACAATTAGATAAAATCAAAACCCTTTCATTAAGTTTAAAATGTTATTGGCTAAGAGGAGGCCACTTTTTTAAGAACGGGGTTTAAATTGAAACAATACGATGATAAATTTGTTGTAAAATAACACACATTTAATCTATTGATAAAAATAATAAATTTTACAGTTCATTTTTGCCCACAGTGCATCTCACAACTGGACAACATGAAGCTGAATGAAGCGGTCATCCACCACAAAAGGTTTTCAAGGCGATTGTTAGGATAGATTATGTTAGATTTGATTTGATTCAATAAAGAAAAATAAAAAACTAATTTAACAATCAGGATAGTTGATATAATAAACTCAATACTAATTTATAAGCAGTGCAGATCAAGTAGGACTAGCCTATCCAGGCCCGGGTTTAAGCACTACATCTGGCGGTAATAACTGGATATCTTGCTTCATGCTTTTAAAAACACTTAAAAACATAAATGAAATATAATTGACATCTTCGGATATAAATTTAAATAGCTTTGCCCTATTCACAAGAAACGCATTAGTGTATTATCTTTCACTTCACTTCAAATAAAATGTAAGAAACATTACTTTTTTAAATTATAGAACTTCACTTTTATTGTAATCTTTCCGTTAATATTTATTGGAATAAACTAGTTATAGTTTAATCTCTAATCTTTTATAGTTACCATATATCTGACTATAGTTATAATATCTAATCTCTCATGCCTTACAAGAAGTAAGATAGTGTAAAGTAACACTTTAATGTCTAAATCTTTAAGATTTGTCCTGTCGGTTGTTGACAGCGCAAAAATGAAGCTAGATGTTGAAAATAAAACTGTTCCGTATTGGTTAGCTTCACAAAACAAACTAAAACGAAATATTAAATTAAATTTAGTTGTTTTTAACGAGTTGTTTTTATGTTGTTTTTCTATGCCAGATTACGTCAGATGGTGTATAAGGTATCAAAAATTATAAATGATTGTATAATAAATGCTTACAAAACATTTTCTACTCTTATCGATGTTTTTGTACATCAAATTGGAACACGAAAAGACGTTTTAAAAGATGAAACAGGAAAAACATGTAACTAGTTCAAATGAACTTCTGTTGGACGACATGTCTCTTGTAAACCTTATTACGTAATATGCAACTTATCTCCCCCAAAACTTCATTTTAATATTACAGTGAACTATAAATTTGGTCATTTATAAACCACATTGAAATAATAATTAAGATTGATACTCTGGAATGCAAAATCTTTCTCACGAAATACTCGTTTTTATTAAACATTTTTACGGTAAATACAGGCTCATTAGCAGCAAGTTGAACATCGCAGCCAGTGGTTGTTCCTGAGACTTGTACCCATCATTAATCTCAGAGGAGAGAAGGGCCACTGTCATAAGTTGATCATTAATCTGCGGTGTGGAGATGAATAGAGGGCCAGCTCTTGCTGTCAATAGTTGAATAAATCGCCAATATATACGTAATTACCTGATAGATTTTGCTTTCATTCCCTGATTATTTTCTTTCTTTTAATATGCATATAAGAATTTACTTAAATTAGACTAATAAGTTATTATTTACATTGCAAGGTGGTAGCATTCAAAAATATAAATTATTGGTACTTCATTAATGTTTACAAAACATATTAGGTAGTTTACAGGCATCAACAATAAATTAATAAACAAAAGTATCAAACGGTACATGAAATATAATGAAACCTTCAATATCTTTCGTTACTAAATGAATAAAGTTCTTAGTATTCGCTGATATAAGACTGATTGAAAATAAATTTTGATTCAAAGTATGCTATATTTTTTAAAAACAATACATTTATATTACAAAAAAGTTCATATTGTACAGTTATACAATTATTAACTCTATGTTTTATTTTCCAGGTACGTTTTGATTCATTTTTAAAACCGTAAGTACATAAATGTAAGGTTTTAACAGTATTGAGTTTTCAAAGAAAAAGATAATTATAAGAATAAATTTCAACTATATATTAAAAAGAAAAATTCACACAATTTACATTTAAAAAATTTTATCCGATTATTAGAGTAGCATAAAAAAAGTATTTTAATGATTTTTCTTAACCAAGTTAAAGAAAACTTGTATGTGAGGTCCATTAATAATTCAAGAATACTAAAAATTATTCGTTCAAATTATTTTTCTAAATATCTCGAATTTATTTTTTACTTAATCTTTAGTAACGATATATTATTGATGTATATAGTATTTAGGGTGTTAAAAACCGATTCAGGAATTCATGAAGTTGTTCCCACATCAAAATGAGAAAAATGTTTCTGTAAACATATATCCTAAAATGCCTCTATACGCATTTTGTTTTTTATATAAAATAATTTATATTTCCGTAACGAATCATTATATTAAGTTCATATTTGGCGTAAACCTTTATAACATCAATGTTCATAAAAAAATCCGATGTGTATTTTCAAAATGGTGGCCGTTTATAATTTTCAAACGCAAATGACTCAAAACCGGTAAATTATAACAAAACTTTATTAGAAACAACAAAATTGAAAAATTAAATTATTTGCAAACAGATACCAAGATTTTAATTACCTAACAACAAATAATGGAGCTATTGCAAATTTTCAATTAAAATAACCTTAATTTCCATGAGTTATAATGCAAAATTAATTTTTTTCACATAAAAAATGCAATAACTCCATAATTTGTTGTTAGATCTTTATAAATTTGATCGTGTATCATTTGTTAGATAATTTAATTTGTCAACTTATTTGTTTTAAGTAAAATTTTAATAAAACTTACTTTTAACAAAGTTTGAAAATTTAAAATGGCCGCCATTTTGAAAATAAACTTTGGAAAAAAATGTTTTACTGAAAATGGGACTTTGTGTGACAAAGGTTTATGAACTTAATTCTAAGATTTGTTACCAAAATAAAAATTATTCCGTGTAAAAAACAAATTGGCGACTAGGGGGTTAAAAAAATATTTTATTACATATGTTTGAAAGAAATTTTTGCTCATTTTGATGGGGGAAATAACCTCCTCAATTCCTGAAACGTTTTTTTTTCGAACATCATGTCTATTATGGTGTTTTTATTGTCATCAAATAGGGTAATTACAGAAAGATAAATACCACAATCAAAATTCGTTTTGGTACATCGTTTTAATTGTTTTTAGTGAGGTAATTTGATTGCAAATTATTTGTTTATTAAACTATAAAGTTCATTGTAAAATTTACTCTATAATGTTTAGAACTATTTGTTTTCTAGTGATTTATTAACCATATAGGCCTACCAATGTCGCAGTGCATTATTTTAATTGGCATTCAAAAAAAGGTCATTTATATTATAATTTAACATTTAAATATTTGACCATTAAGTACTGTATTATAACTCCTATTACTAGTCCATCACCACCTATGACACATTAGCTCAGAGCATGGCCTTTGATAATGTTAAGGGACATTAGTTCGACAATAGCCGTTGGGCGTAGAAATAGACATGTTTAATGCTATAATAGCTATACATTATAAATGTTTATACAGTATGACATTTTTTACATACATTTAATCATGAATAGCATTACATAAGCACTCGGTCTACCTTTTTTCCTTTCAGGGCTCACCCTGAACACAGACATTCATTTTTCCAAAGATCTAAGATTAGTTAGTGATCTTTTCTGTATCGATCTACGTGGATCAGAGGACTCTCTTGCGAACATGCATTAAACAACCACAATTTTCCTCACTTTCCAACAAGTATATTTAGTTTGAGTCCCTTGACAGTACTCAAATACGTTGTGTAGCCTTACAACCGTTATTAGCATGGACGCGAAATGTGTGTTCCACTGACCGGGGACGCTCGGGTAATAAATGTAATAACGTAAACAAGTCTTGCCCAAACTCTGGACGTTCGAATAAACAGTCAATATGAAAAAATAAATTAAAAAAAATTAGTCACTAAGTAGTCCACCTCACAATTCCCCCGCTCCTTCAAAGGTTGCACCTGCCTGATGAGTCTCACAGTCCATCGACAGGACTCTCCAGCAATCAGCCCTCCTGCCATGTTCGCTGATGTTCCTGTGTCATGCACAGTACTTGATGACTAAATCTGATAGATCGCTTTTTTCTCCAGTGCCAAGAGATGTACATTGATAAATCCAGCAATTACTGGGACAGATGGGTCGGACGCCGTATGAGCTTTGCTTGACGTTGCACTCAAGCAAGCCTTACCCGTGATAATTCTTTAGTGAGAGCGTCTGCCCACACTTTGGAATCGTAGTGGAACAAAGACTGGACTATGTGGAAATCAGTCTCCTTCTACTCTACCGGGGAACTTCCAGTTTAGCTATAAGCTTGCTGAGATGGTGCCGTAACTAGCAGCCTTGCCCGCCATGTGGAAGATCTGATCCCTCCAACTGAGTTTCGTGTTCACCATTACCCATAGATATTTGGCAGCCCATGTCTGGACCAAATTATATCCCACGTTCAGCGGAACGATGATGTTAGCTCTCTTAATTGTAAAGACCGAATCTCTGTCCTTTTCAAGGCTAGAGGCAGTCTGTAGTCACTTATTCATTCGTTAATAATGCAAAAAAATTAATTCAGCTTCTGCTGAGCAATCTCAACATTTCGTGCAGTGATGAGTGGGGAAATTCCGATACAATTAGTTCCATCGTGGTCCATCGTCACTGGCTGTTAAGACTTTTAGAACATCCAAACCAAGATCCTTGCCAGCAGTGACTTCGACGACAGAGTTATACATGGTAACCACCCAGTATATGTAAGAGAATACAACTGTTTGTAGTCAGGGACGCCTTACGTTCATTCAAATGACTCAATGAACAGTCAGTGGGAAGATACCTTGATTTGGCGTTTAAAAAGTTAATGTACTTATCTTCTTTGCCAAACCAGCTCTATGAATAAGAGTTACCCCTCCTCTTCCAAAAAATAATTGTTAAGAAGAGCTGATATGAATAGAATGTAGCTGGTTTGTTTATTTATATTCAATCTGTAGAGAAATGATTTATGTTTTAAGAGCTAATTAAATTTTGCAAACTTTTCCGAATTGGGGCGTGGAATGATTTTGCAATGTGTGAACTATCCAAACCAAAATATCTAAAATGAGGAATTTAATAAATCGTTGTTGTAGACGAAAACGCTTGACTTTTTTAAAAGTGAAAGTTTTTAAAGTAAAAGTGAAACAATTGAACAGTCATATTTTTATTTTTAATAATTTTGGTGGTCGAGTAGGAATTATTATAAGCTAGTGTAAAAAAAATTACATGCAAACTAAAAAGTAAATGTATCAGTTATGTGTAAATTATTCGTTTTATTAGAGGTTTAATACATTTTTTAGGTTGTAGGTTTTAAAACATTTTGTTTTTAAATTTGGTTAAATATGACCTAATATTATTTTCATTCCTCAAGACATAATGTGCTAGAAAAAATTACTCAGGGGTTACATAACATTTCAAATTGCATTACATTTACTTTCATTGGATGAGAAAACAGAGTAGGATCAAAACCTAACTTAATATATTAACCTTTATATATGTTTAGAGAATTTATATTTTGATAATATATTTCATATAAGTCCCTGTGTAAGTCCTGTGTAATATAATTGCTATCAAGGGATTTGTATGGAAATGGAATTTGGTCCCTGTGTGTTGCTTCGCCTTGTATAGAGGGTCTTAAGGAGGCTTAAGGTGTCAGGGTGAATCAATGAATAACAGAAGTTAGGAATACTCTCCGATAACGTAATCTATGAACATTATACCACATGGTGTCTGCTTATTCAAAAGTTGTGGATTAGGTCGATTTCTATTTATTAAGAATTTTTGTTAAATGTGAATTCATGTTTTAAATTAAAAACAAAAATGAGTCAGTAAATTTTTTGTCAAACGTATTTTCAAACAAACATAATGTTGCTATTTCATGTATTTTTTACTTATAGTGTAAAATAAAATAATCATTTAATTATTGTTAATATGCAACTATGTTATTTTTTTAGTTTAATATACATTAGCTTTTTAATATTTAATGACACAGTTTTATGATAAATCAACTAATGTTTTCAGGAAATTAAATTGCATTGTCTTATGCCTCACATATGTATCACGATTGATCACCAGAGTGATTGAAAAAAAAAAAAACTAGAATAGAATATTGTTTGGTTTAAGATTTGGTCATCACCCACCAGTAATATTTGACTAAATATATATTTAAATACAATGAAACAATTACTAAATAAAAAAAGTGTTTACTGTTTTCAATTCACACTTAATGTTACTGATGGGTTTCGATTTCCGAACGTTACGATGGAAAAGCACTTGGACTCGCAATAAACTTGAACTGCTTCGTAAATGTTGGCCGTTAATGTGCTACAACGTTCTGTGTCAGGTGTAAATGTCACAGCTTAAAAGCCGGTTATCGAACTCTTAAAATATTGCTGTTTCATCAATGTACTATAAAAAGGTATTTTTGGGAAATTAAAAGAATAATGGGATTTTATTATAAGCTAAAGTACATTAAATACAGGTACGATAATGTTTTTTTTTTCATAACATCTTTTTTTTAAACCTAAAGGCATTTATCTGGTTACGAGTTGAAAACTGAAATAATGTTTTATTTTTGGTAAAAGATTCTACGTGAATAGCTAAATTATTTTAGTATTCTATCAATAAGTATTATCCTTTAAAATATAATATTAATTAACAAAAATTTAAATAAATTCAATGGTGATATAATAAATATAAATCTTATTAAAGCAATTCATTATAAATGCGAGATTTTATCGTCTACATTTACATGATATTTACAAGGGGTTAGATATCAATATCTCAATAATTAATTGCATTTTTATCTATGCTGTAAATACGGTAACAAATAATGTTTCTGGCATTCATTCATTCTTATTTATAAAAATCTTTTATTGTTTTGAATTAAATTTGTATAACGTAAATTAACGTAATTAATTTCGTACGGATGTAGTTAAAGGTTTTCCTATTGCACGGTTGAATTTTTACTATATTCCTATTAACTTTTTCTAAAAAGGGACAAAAACATATTAACTATTCATTGTAAGGAATTGGGTAAACAGAGAAACAAGAGATCGCAAGGGTGCAATGACCCTAATATTTGTGTCTAATTTTGTGCGTAGTAAATATTATAAAGACCTTTCTGCTAAAGCCTGATTGGATAAACATTTTCATATTAAATTTGTGCATTTAGTATATGATGAAATGATTTATATTCAAAATATACACAGTATTAAAAATTAATGCTCGCAATTTTATTGGAATTTTAGCTATAAGCAATAGTTACAAGGTTTAATTTATATGTTATTTTTAATCAATTCATACTATTACTTCTAAATAGATAATAAATAACACTAGTTCAAGTTTTTTCAACTATTTTTAAATTAATTGAATAGAATATTGTTATTACTGTTTTAAAAATCAACCAAATTAAAAAAAATCATGCATTTTCAGGAATACTTGGTAATTTGTTTTAAAAATCTGACGGAAGAAATACGTTAAAAAATGCAGTGTTAACAAAAAGCCGTTACGGCCACAGAGTAATTAAACTAGGTATATTATATTTTGCTCAATAAAAGGTTACATTTTTTATTATTGTTTTAGGCAGTTAATAATTAGCAATATATAATTTGGGTATCTTCGGGGTGTTCTCCTATTGTTTAATACATAGGATGAAACAATATCAATTAAATTAAGAACTGAAGGATTGTAAAGGTAAATTATTTGTGAGACATAAAAAGCCAAAATAGATTTATATAATTTGATAGTTGAAATTTAATAATATTCGTCAATAAATGAATGACAAGGAAAGCTTGAAAATAATTATTTTGAATGCGCTCTGTTCTGCTTGTATCGATCGAAGAGGCGCCTTCTGCCCTCCCCCAAAAACCCAGCCCCAATAACATTAGCGTTTATCCTTAGCCATTATGGGACTTAAATTTAAACTTTTTATAGTTTATCGACTTTAATTTTATCCAATTTATATCCTTTATCTACATTGTTATATAAAATCTTGTTATATACATTGTTATATACATTGTTCCTTATGTACCCTATACTTTTTGTACATATAGTTTTTGATTATTTGATGATTATCAGTGTAACATTTAATTTATCTTATGTCTTACTAATTTGAACTTATGTGTTATCAACATTTTTATTGACAGTTTAGTTTTTAAAATACTAATGATAACTACAATAACAATTATAAACTTCTTGTTTTTAACTCAAATTTTGACTGCATATTTATTACCGTTTTAATCTTGCCATTATCACATTACATTCCATGCATTTGTCGTTCTCTTCAAGTACATATTATTTTATGAATAAGTTATTTTTCACAGGGTATGCAAATTAAAGCTTTCTTTGAAATTATATTTTATTGTATCATTATCTCTACGTCTGTGGTCCAAAACAGGTATATACGTTATAGTTCTTAAATATTTCACTCCCCTCACTCACCAATTAATTGTATTACTTTGTTCACTTAGCTTGCTATCATTCCCAATGAACTCGTTCCTTATGTACACCAATCTTAATAAACGTAAAAACTTTAAATTAAGAATTACGGATGTTATATTACTTACTAGGTTTTACTGGCTGGCGCCTTATGTCCAGTTGTATTTTTTACCTTAATATACTCGCTTCAGAAATATTTGAATTATTTTCATTCATATATACACACAAATATATATATAAAATGGTTTACCTAATTAACAATCTGTATCGTGAATCCTGTGTCCATAAGAATAACAAGGGAATTTGCAAAGCCCAGTTAGTATGGAGTGGTAATCCAGTGGTTAATATTGGTTAAAATACACAGTTGTTTGAAGCCCATAACCAAAAAACATAACCGTTTTTTATCTTAGTAAGAAATCATCTAATGTATTTTTACCTTTATGTTTAGTGGCTTATGATTGATTCAGTAATAAATAAACTAACAAATAAATTAACGAAAGTTAATAGGCCTATCATGACTTTGAATATTTTTAAATAGAACTAATTAGTTTATATTTTTTCTAAGTTAAAAAAAGAAAACCGTAAAAACTCCTTATTGTGAACTCACCATGTAAGGCAAACATGTGAGTTTGTAAAATATAACAAGAGAAAAAAGAGTATTTTTAAGTATTTTTAAATCATAGTCAGTTTAATAAAGATTATTTTTGTAATAGTAAAAACTATTTAGCCACTTCAGTGGATAATTTCTTATATTGAATGAGATAATCATATGTGATTGTTGTTCTGTTCTACATTCTCACAAAAATAAAGAAGTGTTCTTTTGTAGTTCTTACTTATTATTTTACCAATAATTAGAGGATATTACACTGGCGCAGTCTAAAGCCGCTTGAAAAGGGAGAAGTAGGAAATGTTTATGAAGTGAGTATATAGATTAGCCTGGAAAATATGTCTAAAGGGAGTATTGGCTAGTTGCATGAGTTCAACCCACAGGAAGAAGCAATTGATGCTTACTTATTACGGGTAAAACACTATTTCAAGGCCAATAGTGTAAAGGAAGACAACAAAGTATCTATACTTATTACTGTAATTGGGTCTAAAGTTTTGGCTACTCTTTCAGATATTATTTCTCCTGAAGCGGTGGACAGTAAAACCTATGATGAATTGGCAACTATATTGCAAGAGCATTATGCTCCAAAAAGGCTAGAAGTAGCAGAAAGATATGTCTTTTATAGTAGAAAGCAGAAACCGGGAGAGTCAATTTCTGAGTTTGTAATTGCCATTAAGCACTTGGCTAGCACTTGTAAGTTTGGCACTTTTCTTAAGGATGCTTTGCGAGATAAGTTGGTTTCGGGTCTCAGTAATGAAAATATTAGGCAAAAACTGTTGTCAGATGAAAGAGATTTCGAAGAAACTTATTCAATAGCATTAAGACTTGAACAAGCTGAAAAACAATCCGATGTGTTTGGTCCACCTAACAGCGAAGTAGCTAAACTAAATGTTCATGGTCGGGTTAAAAAGGACTTTCAGGGGACAAACACAATTGTAAATATTAATAATAAATCAAACGTTAAAAATAACTCGTTACAGGGTCAATTGTGCTGGCGTTGTGGGTCAGAAGACCACCTTTCATCTTCATGTAGGTACGCTTCGTTTAAGTGTCATGGTTGTAATCAACAAGAGCACTTGTTGAAAATGTGCAAACAAAGGAGAAGTTTTCAATCAGCTAGGGGAAATCCGAAGTCCGGAGTAGCTGTTCATCAACTGGAAGAAGAAACGGAGCCTTATCCCGACACGGACGTTGAACGCCATCTGTACAATCTCGGTACAGGGGACGATGGATATAAGGTAAGACTTGTAATAAATGGTCAGTCTGTGTGCATGGTTTTAGACACAGGCAGTGCTCTATCGATTTGTCCTATAGAAAGTTTTGAAAAGTATTTTCCAAATGTTGGACAAAAGTCAGTAAATCTTAAACTTTCTACTTACTCTGGGCATGATGTTGAGGTTTTGGGACAAGCAGATGTAACTGTAATACACAATAATCAACAAATTAAATTACCATTGATAGTTAAAAAATTAAATTGGATCGAAAGTCTCAACCCATGCTACTAGGTAGGAACTGGCTACAGAAGCTCGAACTTGACTGGCATAACATTTTTTCTTGTGAATCAAGTTGCCCTGTAGGGAACATTACTAAACAATCTTCTTCCAATCTTGATCAGGAGAGTTATGAAGATATAGATGTTAAGAAGTTAAAGCAGAAGTATAGAGTTGTATTTCAACCCGGTACAGGTAAAATCAAGGGAATAAATTTCCATATAACTTTGAAACTTGGGTCAGTGCCTAAGTTTTGTAAGTTCAGACCCGTGCCATTTGCTTTACGAGATAAAGTGGAGGAAGAATTGGATCGTTGGATTAAAGAAGGCATTGCCTATAAGGTAACTAATTCTGTTTGGAGTACACCGTTGGCCGTGGTTCCGAAACCCAAAGGAGTAAGACTTTGTGCTGATTTTAAGGTAACTCTTAATCCCTGTGTTGAAACAGAACATTACCCGTTACCTCAAGCACAAGATATTTTCGCCTCACTTGCTAGTTGTTCAATATTTAGCTGTATTGATTTGTCTAATGCACATCTGCAATTGGTAGTTGCTGAGGAATCTCAACATTTGCTAACGTTGTCCACACATAAAGGGTTAGTACGTCTTAAACGATTACCTTTTGGGCTGTCATCAAGCCCAGCTTTGTTTCAAGCTGCTATTGACAGGATTTTAAGTGGAATTCCAGGAACGGTCGCTTATTTGGATGACGTACTAATTGGAGCTTCTTCAAGGGAAGAGGGGCTTCACAGACTGGAGATGGTTCTTCGGCGCTTAGAAGAATATGGTGTAAAAGTAAACGAGGCAAAATGTAAGTTTTTGAGACCATCCATAGAATATCTAGGACATGTCATTTCAGCTGAGGGCGTACGTCCGCAAGAGAGTACCTTAGCTGCATTGAAGGAAGCTCCAGAACCAACTAACAAGGACGAGCTAAGAGCCTACTTGGGTTTGATAAACTATTACCATGCATTTATTCCTAACTTGTCATCTAGGCTAAGTTGTTTTTATGTTTTATTGCATAAAGATGTTCCTTGGATTTGGTCTAATGAATGTTCTAAGGTTTTCAAAGAAAGTAAACATTGGGTTTTGAAGTATAGTTTACTAGTTCACTACGACGTAAACAAACCTATAGTTTTGACATGTGACGCGAGCCCGAGAGGTGTAGCAGCTGTCTTGTCACATCTGATTGATGGTCAAGAGAGACCAATCGCTTTTGCTTCAAAGACTCTCAGTTCTAGTGAGAAAAATTACTCACAGTTACACAGGGAAGCATTGGCTTTGATTTTTGGCGTAAAGAAGTTCCGCAAATACTTGTATGGTAGAAAGAATATTATTTTACAGACAGATCGCCAGCCTTTAGCGGCAATTTTTGGTTCTAAGAAAGGTATTCCTAGTTTAGCGGCTGCTCGTCTTCAAAGATGGGCTTTGATACTATCGGCTTATGATTTGGAAGTTCGTTATCGAAAGGGAGCTGATGTACCTCATGCTGACGCATTGTCACGTCTTCCCCTGCCAGATTCTGAGCCCGTGGAATTAGAAGCTAATTACATTTCTCATGTGGAGCAATGCATTAACGTTATGAATGCTTTCTGTACAGCAGGTGAATCTTCACTTATTACATCTTTAGATATTGGAAGATGTACTGATAGGGACCCGATTTTATCCAAAGTAAAGGATTTTGTGATGCATGGTTGGAGAGAAGTTACTGATTCGGAGTTGAAGATATTTCTAAGGAAAAAGGATGAACTTTCGGTGGATCAAAATTGTATTCTCTGGGGTGCACGAGTAATCATTCCTAAAAGGCTGCAACCTCTGGTGTTAAAAATGCTACACGAGCAACACCCTGGCATCACTCGAATGAAAATGTTGGCTAGAAGCTACGTGTGGTGGCCAGGAATAGATCAATCTATTGAACAGACAGTTACAGAATGTAATGTATGCCTGTATACTAGAAATTCAGAACCTAGAATACCTTTACAGCAGTGGCCATTAGCTTCTCGTCGTTGGCAGCGTGTGCATATTGATTATGCCCAGGAACCCAGTACCCATGAACAACTGTTAATCGTGGTGGACAGTTATTCAAAATGGCTTGAAGTTTTTATCATGAAATCTACCACTTCGGCGAAAACTATTGAACGTCTTCGAACATTGTTTTCATCATTTGGCCTGCCAGAGGAGGTAGTAACTGATAATGGCACATGTTTCAGTAGCTACGAGTTTCGAGAGTTTCTCCAGAAAAATAATGTGAAATTTACCCTGATACCACCCTACCATGCTGAATCTAATGGAGCTGCAGAACGTTGCGTACAGATTGTCAAGAAAAATTTGGTTCGTCAAGTATTAGAGGAAAATTTACGTTCTCACAACCTTCCGTTACAGCACAAACTGGACAACTTTCTATTTTCTTACAGAAACACGCCATCCACAGCGACAGGTATGACTCCGGCAGAGATGTTTTTAAACTGGAAACCTAGAACCAAGTTAACTTGTCTAAAACCTAATTTAATTGATGCAGTTCAAGAAAAGAGAGACCGACAAAAAGAAGCGTCAGACAGACTTCGAGGACAAAGTAGAATTTTGAGGAAGGTCAAAAAGTATTAGTGAAAACTGTTCGAAATGAAAAAGTCTCTTGGTTACCTGGCAAAAATAATTTCTCAAAGATGTCCAGTTACATATCTAGTTAGTGTTTCAGGGAAAACCCGATTTTGTCATGCAGACCATCTAAAATCAGATTCATTGAAAGGGGAAGAAGAATCAAAGAGTAACGGAACAAAATCAGAAGGTGAAAATAATGAAAAAAGTGAAGGACAAAGATCAAATCAAAACCAGAATCTTAGAAGATCGAATCGAACCATACACAAACCAACAAGGTTGCAGTATTTTTGAAATACATTTCTTTGTTAAATAGTTCAAAACAGTGTTGTGTGTCAAAGTTTTAATTTATTCTATTTTGTTTGATCAATAACACTTGTCTAATAAAAAGGGAACGAGTGTAATAGTAAAAACTATTTAGCCACTTCAGTGGATAATTTCTTATATTGAATGAGATAATCATATGTGATTGTTGTTCTGTTCTACATTCTCACAAAAATAAAGAAGTGTTCTTTTGTAGTTCTTACTTATTATTTTACCAATAATTAGAGGATATTACAATTTTATATGTCAATAGGATATTTAGTAATTTGTACTTGATAATATAAATTAATAGGTAATCTTTATAAAATTTTGTAAAAATATATATGATTTTTTTTAATCATCATTACAAATAATATCAAGTTTAAACTTAGGACTTTTTTATGTATAGACCTTTGGCATCTTGTGTACTATATAATAAAAGTGAATAATTCCATAACTGTATGTGTACACTACTTTATATGTATGTTATCATAATTTCCTGCATGGTTGATTAAATTAGGTTCACTTAGAGCTGGATGAAAATTCAATTAATCTGCAACATATTATTCAACACATTGATGTACGAACTTTTATGTATATTTGGAGTGAATGTTTTTTTCTGTTTTGTGCACTGATTTAAAGTCATATAAATATATTATTAGTATGTTATAATTGCAAAGTAAAATAGGTAAAAAATGTCGTACTTGTTTGTTTGACCTTGTGACCATGTAGTAAATTTCATAATACCGTGTGTGTTAGTTTACACTTTTTAGTTTTACTTTAAATAAGTCAAATGACATTTGAATGAACATTTGCATTAATATTTTAATTTTATTTATATTTAAATTGGTTTTACTGCAGTAAATATCATTTTATTGCACTGACAATTTCAAATTAGTTGAGATATTCTCAATATTGGCAGTCCACAACTCAATTGTCCATATTTTAAAGTATAGAATCCATAAACATAGTTCAGGTAATTTCGTGTAGCAAAGAACGTTTTGATTAATGGATATTAATTTCAACACATACTTATATTTATAATTTCATTTAATATAGACCCTAAAAACATAATTTTAATGATAGTGTAAATTCATTTAGAGTATTTTTGTAAACTTTCGTTTTTTTAAGCTCAAAAACAACACAAACACATTGCAATGAACATTGAAAAAATAGCTTATTAAATAATACGTTTTGGGGATAGTGTATGGAAGAAGGAGAAGAAAAAGTAAATTAAATATAATAGTAAAAATATATTAGATGATAAAAAGGTTATACAATAACTTTGGATTAATTTGTGTTTTATTTGTAAACCCATCTTACAAGGTTGTGTGAAAACCATTTTACTGTCTACTTCTAAATTTAATATTATTGCAGCAAATTACATATAGAACAAAAATATGTAGGAAGAATGGAGCAAAGCATACATAGAACAAGACTGTACAATTTCATAAAATTTTGGTCAGCAGTGTCTAAAAAATCAGGCCACTTCCTTAGACTTTTTTATAAAAAAGAAGACACAGAGCGCTGGGTTGAGATGCTAACTCGATTCACGGTTGTTCGTCACAACCGTTAATGAGATATTAAACTGTAACGCGAGAGCTCGAGGTGTTACTTTTATGACCCAATTACATGAAGAAGTTACAGGAGCCGCTTGGGTTTATTGCCAATAGAGTTCGCCCTTCACACCTTCCCTTACGTTTACTGATATTAGAAGAATAAAAAAAAACTGTCTTTTAGAGTTCCATATTCGCAAACCCTTTCATATATGTAGTAGCTTTTCTATAACCTAGCATTCCTAGGAAAGTATACATTTAAGTTTAGTGACTATCACAATAACAACGTAGATGTCTAAATATTTGGTATTAATTGAACTCAATTTATTTAAATGAAATATTAAAAGCTATACTTATAGTGTTACAGTATTCCACATAAGTTAACTGAAGCTTGACTTCTCTCGACAAAAAAACTTCATAATTATTTTACCTTATTGAGGCTCTCTCACCTCCAGGATATGATGATGTATGTTATTTTGTTGGGTTTTTTTTAGCGGCGATCTTTGGGTTCGTCAAGATTAAACAAAAACGTGTACTATTCGGGAAATTTATATTTAAAAGTAAACATAAAGAAAGTGAATTCTTTCAAATGAGTTTATTCAGATGTAAACAGTAAAGGTAAACAATAATACAAAACTCTGATAATCAAAACAACAACAACATGACATTTTAAACTAAACAGCTGATTAGTTATAAAGAAAGACCAACACATCCTCCCTTCACAAATCGAGTCCCTGAAGGGGTTTAAGAAAGATAATTTTTTTTTTAACTCTCTCGTTCTTATGGGGTAGAGATCCTGTTAACTTGAGAGTTAGTTCGAGATTCGTCTTTAAATTCCGACAAGTGAATCCTATTTCTTCTTAATCTTCCTCCACCTTCCGTTTCCACGATATATGATCTTGGATATTCATGCTGTTGAACTATCTTGCCTCGGACTTGTTTGTCCCTGACATAAACCATTTGTCCATTTTTTAGGTCTTCTTTCTCCCTCGTACCATGAGCTGATTAGTCATAAAGAAAGACCAGCACAAAACGCACACAAAACACATACGTAAAACCGAATACCAACACATAACAATCTGACTATTTAAAGGAAAATGCATCTGTTTTCAGGGTGCTTCTGTACACTAGTCTCGCAGGGCGCATAGATAATTACAAAAACAAACCTTATTTCACTATAAGATATTTGAAATGAATGTAAATTGTAAAAGGCCAATATAACTGGCTGGGTAGCTGAGTGGTTATAGTGCTCGCCTTTGAATCCAAATGTTGCCGGTTTGATACTGAGGAAAGTTTGTAGCTTTTTTAAGGATCGATTCAGGACCCAGTTGCCATTTGTCATTGGGCTATTAATTAATGATGCTTTCTAACAATTGGTCAATGTTAGATAGTAACAAGACTGGGGTTTGGACCGTTCCCCGTCAAAACGTAAAAAATGCCAATGGCGTAGATAGACACAAAAAATTAAAAAAAAATTAAAATAAAAAAATAGCAGTCATGTACAATTATTAGATGCACATATTTAGGTGATAGAGGCCATCCTGGCGTTCCATACATCTGCCTTCTTCAGCATCGGCTTCCATCTGCTCTCGTAGGTCGGATCCTAGCAGACTCTTGACGACTATGATTTGACATCAAAATTAGGAGAGGACAAAGAGCTAAATAAAAGAAAATATTTTTAAAACTTACAAATGTTGGACAAATCAACCGATTTAACTACAATAGATTTTTTAATTTTAATTATAATTATGAGTAAGTAGTGAATAAATATATAATACCAAACTATAATTATTGCAAAATCGGCAATTTTTTGTTTGAAATGCAGTACTTAGTATTGAGTATTTAATTCTCACAAAAAAATGTCATTAGTTTCAATAATCTCTAAAATGAACATAATTCCTAATATATTGCTGGCTTAAATAGCAGGCAAATCCAATAGGTGAGACCAGAGGGCATGTATAGACGCTCTCATAGCAGAGCTATATTGGGCACGGCTCAGAGTGGACAGTGATACTGCTCCTAGTTCTATCGATTCGATGCAGTCGCCCCCCTTCCACCCTTGCCCATCCCGACATACAGGCACCGCTAACCTCACCTTTTATTCTGAAGAAGATCCGAATTTATAACGCGAAAATTTTATATCTTTGTAAAAAGCATAATCAACCATTGTTTTCACTTTCATGTCCAGCGTATTTTGTATAAATTTGGAAATATTATGTTTTAATCAAATAAGAGATTAAAAAATTTTTAACTTGTTCTACAACATGAATGTTGTTTGATTTTTAAAGATCAAATCCTCATCATAGTGTAAAATAATTGAGTAGTTTTTTTACACAATAAAGCAGTTATATTTTAGTTTACTACAGTTTTCAGAGATTTTTTATTCGTGGTAATGTAACTTGTTTCATAAAATTAACTACTTTTTATCCGTGTATGATTCCTTAGTTTCATGTTGCGTTGAGGGTGTATCAAGAAAAAAATATATCTCTGGAAAAACTTAAAACCGTTTTATACTAGTTAAAAAGTTGATATCGGTTACAGCAAACAGATTGCCATCATATAGGTGAAGTATTTTTGCAGTGCACTATGACTATTTCCCTTCCCTCATGATCCATTCATGTTCCACACAGCAGGATTTTGATGTCATCCGGAGGACATAGAAACCCCTAATGGTTGGTTGGCCATTTATAGGGCAAAGCGGACGTTTTTGATCCTGCAAATCAGTTGTCACAGGAGCACAGGATTTGGCCCGCTGAGTAGTCAATCGCCAGTCGGCGGTCCCATTTCCCATTAAAGGAAGATAAAGGGTGAGAAATGCCCTTTATCTTCCATTAATATCCCGTCCCTCTGGGGGAGTGCTCAAAATTACCGTTAGGAGCAGACGTGCTTAGCGGTTCAGCCTTGATCCCCTCATCCACCAGCAACACGACAAAATATAACGAATATCGTTTTTTATGACTCACGGTTCCAGCTTGTATTCCCCATTCATTAGATTATATTTGATTTTAATTTTCAACGTACTTTACATTTGAAAGTAATTTCAAGCCAATTTAATTTTATTTAAATATAACCTATGACATTTGGCAAAAACTGTTAGGTATTTTAAAAACCGTTTTACTTGTGTTGTAATCTGTAAAAATTCTTTGCGTGTTCTATTTTCTTTACGCTGTTCCATATCATTTCCGGTTCAAGCTCGATCAGGCTTATGCTATTGTGCTGACGTGGCCGATGATTGAAAACGGGGTTGGACCGTTCTCCGTCAAAATATGAGAAAATGTCACTGACATAGAAACACACAAAAGAAAAAAGAGGACATAAGAGAACATAAGTTTGGGCAAAAACTTATGGCGAATCACATCACTTGAATACAGGGTGAGTTTCTTAAAGTGATCCAATAGCTAACTTTTTTATTCTAAATTTGACAGTATACTTCTTAACACATTCGCTGCTAATGGCACAGTAATGTGCCATGAAAATCTGTACGCTCACCCTGATGGCACAGTACTGTGCCATGCTACAATGCACTTATCATTTGTATCTTGTGAGGTTAGCTCCTGGCGGAGTTAGTTGTATACCACGTTAGCGTGGGGGGTAGGTATGGCTTTACCTTAGGGCTGAGCAGTTCCCGCGTCGCGGCGACAGCAGCGCTGTAGCGGCGGGAACAGTAAAGTGCCACGCCTGCGCTCATTGCCACCATTCTTGTCAGTGTGAAGTTGGCCTTTGTTGTGAACAGACGAGTTGGTAACTATGTTTAGCGCACCTCAAAAACCAAACGAACACTATACTTTGGTGCGCAGTGCCCTGGGGAGCCCGGACTATGCCCTATGCCGTGCTACGAAAAATACCATGTTTAGTGGTAAACAATGAGGATAGATTAGGGTAGTTAATTTCAAAACATTTTAAATAACCCCCCTTAGTGTTTTTCATTCATAGTTTTATTATCTTTATTGTGTTTTACTCAAATAAACAAATACTTCTTTCAATTTTAGTACATTATTTTCACCTGCATGCTGATGGCACAGTACTGTGCCATACATATGACGTCACAAAATGACTTCATAAACACAACGGATAACATTTTTGACCTCTGTTCCTTAATTATGTCATATAAAGGAATGTTTTGGTACAATAAAATTTTTCAGCTCCTGGGGAAGGTTTTATGTTTTTATTAGCCATTTTTCTCAAAACCTAACGGTTAGGGAGCTGAGTTAATTAAAGTTAATTTTCAGTTCCGTAAGAGTAACATGTGACAAACTTTATCTGCCCATATCTCCGAAACCATTGATAACAAAAAAATACTCAAGAATAAAAATGTCTTATACTGATGTTCTAAGGACATTTTTTCACAATAACAAAAACTTTTTGAAAATTTTATTTTTTGTCCGCCATATTGCAAATAAGTTAATTTATGCGTAAATGATAGTTTTTATGAGTGAAATTTTCTTAAAACATTGAATAAAAAATTTTTTTCTTGAGTATTTTTATTTTTTATTTTTATTTTAATTAATAGTTTTGGAGATATGAACAGATACTTTTTGCCCTATGTTTTTATTATGAACTAAAATGAACTTTAATTGCCTCTAGCTCCCTAACCGTTACAACTAAAAAAAATGGCAAGGTTTAAAAAAGTCTTAGAATGACATGGAAATTTCATTGACCCCATAAAATGAAGGGTGTTCCATAAAAAATTTTTTTGTTTGTTGCGATATTTGAAAAATGTCGGGAAATTTGGAAAAGTGAAATACATACCTGAAAGCGAAATAAAAGAATGAAAGGGGGTCCTCTGTAAAAGTTATACTGTCAGATGTATAGTAAAAAGTTAGATACTGGATCACTTTAAGAAACTCACCCTGTATACTTTAGGCTTATGGCTAAAGGGAAAGCATGACATAATTGAACAATCGTAAATAATATTTATGCAACTCTGTAAATACTTCAGTTGTTGTGTGTCTTTATTTACAAGGTTATTGGTGTTTAGCAACACTATTGAATTTATTTACGTTTTGGAAGTAAATATTAAAAACACTCATCGCATTCTACAAAAAAATTAAAGTTAACTAAAAACTCCTTTTAGCCCAACAATTAATTATGACTGATAACTGAAAGCGCTATAAATATATAAATATAAATAAATATATACATGTATTCACAATGGTTTATTTTTTGTGTTTTAACAGATTAGGTTACTTTGCTAGTAATTACATGAAAATTGCACTTTTCTGAAAACTTCAGTTGTTAAAGATTTTAATTAGAGACAGAGGTCGTATGTGTCATAAAACACCTGAACAAAGACTTTTTGGTTGCAACTTGGAGTCTGAAACGCCATTGTAACTCTCTTCTTGCGACATTTCTTTCTCAAAATTGGTCGTTAGTTTCTCAAATGTTTTCAAATTATTGTACTGTGTACTCATCAAACACCAAATGTCACATTCGAGGTTTTTGATGTCTTAGGCTCTTGTCATTTTGTGTTTTGTTCAGTTCCTAAGTAGCCAATGACAAATTTTAAATGGTTATATTTATTTGTAATTTGATCACCAACTAACGTAATTAGTGATTTATCGGGAAATGTTTCTAATGTTAGAACTCAAAATTCAAATATTTTTGTCACCTTTTAAACATATTTTAAATTAAAGAATTGGCACTTTTATTTTTATCGCTGTTTTACAAAGCTTCTTAAATGTTTAGCACATTACGTTCTTGTTTAATTATATGTTCACAAAATATTTTCTTTTGCCATATATATGTTATTATTATCAATTTATAAATATGCTAGTGTTGGCTACTATTTTTATCAGTTATTGTTACTGTGAAGAGGTAATCCCTATAATTGCAAAATACAAAACAAAACTAGTATGTTTGTTCTGATTTATTGCTCAAATTTTGTTGTACACACACATATCGATGTTTTTCTTCGTTCGAGAATTGGTTTCACGCCATAAGAAAAATTGTGTTCTAATAGGTCAAAGTCTTATCTATTATTAAATATGCAAACTTATCAATTTTACAAATCAATTGAATGTAAGGTAATCATAAATAACGATGATGTAAAATAACGATGGGTCGAGCATTTGCTAGGTAAACTTGGAACAAATATTTTTTATCAAAGACTGCATGTTAAGTCGTAGTAATCAGCTCCTTTATTATTCATTTACACACTCTCACAACATTATACTACGATCTCAAGTCAAAATAAAACGTTATTCTTTTCAAGACGATCTAGTTTGCCTTGTTTACGAACCCTTCACGATGTTCACAAAAATTCGCTTACATTTTTGCTGATCAGCTGAATTACGAGTTTCAACGCCTGGTTTTTACTTCTTCTGTTATCAGCTAATTTTACTAACATTTTTGTATAAAAAGTAAAAGGTTAACCAAGGAATCGAATATATATTGGCAAGAAATAATTACTTTTATTGCTTATATATTGCTTTATATAACACATTTATTAATAAAAAATGGTTAATAAAACATTTTTCCATAATTTATAGATCAACAGTTTGTCCTACAATCTTGAAATAAAATCATTTTTCACTAAATTGACTCCAAGGAATAATTTAAAAATATTTTTAATGTTGTATAAATATATGGTGTTCCAAAAACTGGAGGTCACAGGTTCAAATCTCAAAAATTTCAAATACAAACATACGTCATATTATACATCATTAATACGAACATTTTGGTGAAAACAGAATTCAGTTATCTTTATTCGTTTCAAAATGACGTCCATTTTTGTAGCCAAAATTAACATTTACAGAATACCCTGTAATTCTTTTATTATTTGTCATAAATGACTTCTGATTCAAAATAATTATTTGAAATGAGCTAGGCTTTACAATAATGTGTCACAAGACAACATTTATTAAAAAACTAAAATTTCCAAAATTTAATATTTTTGAAAATGTTTACATAAACAAAACTCAAAAATTTTAAATACAAACACATGTCATTTTGTACATCATATTAAAGCCCTCGTTAAACTGAGCAACTTTATAATTTACAATAATAGCGTATCTCTTATGGTTTTGTAGTAATAACGTAAAAATGTCATTTTCCCATATAACTTGCATGTTAATTTAATTGTATGACAACAATGAAAGAAGGACTGCCAAACTATCATGTTCTGATTAATTAACGTTCAAATCGTTAATTAACGTTCTCATATTAAAGAAATGTTTATGTTTCATTTTTGACCTATTTAACGGAAATATTTTTTAAATACAAATAAAAACTGTTAGTATAGGACCAAATACGTTTGTTTTTGTACAACTCCAATGAAATTGGCCCAGTAGAAGTCTCAGACAAACTGTCCAAACGTGCATTTATCTTGCTGTTTCAAATATATAGATAACCCGATATAAATCTAATATAGAGTACAAAGTTATGAGTAAAATCTAAATAATTCCATCCTGTGCCCAATTTAATTCAACTATGACAGTTTAGACTTATTTTACATGGTTGATTAGCGGGTTGTTCCGAATTACTAAAAATTAAGCCAAAATGGGGTTTATTTTCCAACTGAGCACTGTGAGACCACGTTCCTCTCCAATACAATAGAACTGCGACGCACAGGATAACCACAAACTCAACATAAATTAATAATCCACAATCCAATTGTAGATGAATTTATAAAATCTAGGTATTTGGCAAAAGATCACACTCTAAAGACTTTTACGTTCAAGAACTATACCTGTTAATAGCATAATTTATATCACCAAGTTATGCATAAAACTTATGAGTTATAAATACTGTTTGAACTCCAGAATTATATTTAGAAATACATATTTTTATCATAAATAACTTCTTAGGCTTATTTCGTAGGCCAGTCGGAGGCTAGTCTCAAGCCTTTAAACACTGCCCAACGTATGAAGGGGATAAAATGGATTCAACTATTAGTGTAGTTAAATTAGTCGGGAAAAATGAAATAATTTTTGGAAATCCAATTTCTTTCGAAATGTGTTCTGTGGCGTCCCCTGACCTTCCTCCAAAAAGTCCCCAGAAATCCCATATAAGGATCACGCTTAAAAATGAGGGGTTGGCTCGTAAGGAGTTACATTAAAATTTGATAATAAGCATACTAAATTTAAATACATTCCAGAAAGTTTATATATATCAAATTAAAGGTCTTCAAATGTAGAATACAATGCCGTAAACCCGACCTCAATATAACTGTCGGGAGTAAAATGGCAGGCGTTCAAAATTTAGAATAAAATAATACTATCAAAATTTTGAAATACAATAACTTCCGACATATTTAACCTTTTGAGGTCTGGGTTTCGGCTATGTACTCTCCTTACTAAGACCTTTAAAATTATGTATAGGGTGGCTATGGTCTAAGAAAATTTTTTAAACTTCCTCTTTGGGACGTCTATGTGGAGGGGGGTTCAAGGGTAGTATGATAAGCATATGACTAGCTATCCGCATTTTCAAAGGTAATTGTAAAAGCAAACGTTTGCCGCAAACCGCACCTCAAAAGGTCAAGTATTTCAAAAATTATTACATTTTTAAGCGTTTAGATTAAAATTTGATTTTTATTCAAAGTTTGACAGACTGCCGTTTTCGACTCAGGCAACCTTTTGAGATGGGTTTTGCGGCATTAAATTCTACTACTTAAGAGCTTTAATTTGATGTACATAAACCCATTGGTCGAAGAAAGATTTATTTATGACTCCACGCGGGCCATCCCATCATTTTTAGGCATGTTGCCCACAGGGGATTTCAGGGGACTTTTCTGAGGGAGGTCAGGGGATGGTATAGAACACATTTCAGCAAAAATTCGCTGTCCAAAAATTATTTCATTTTCCAGCCATATTTTGGCTTAATTTTACTACACTATATGGTAGTTGTTTAATAGATACTTTTATTGTAACGATATTTAGTTTTTTAGTTTAATATTTTTGGCATTAGCGTTGTTGTCAAATATTCCGTTCTGTTAACAAAGAAATGTGAAGCTGAAGGCAAGACTTTTGAAGACGCATGCTGCCTCTTAATCAGGCCTCCATTGTGGTGGTTTCTATTCTTAGACTACAATACACCAACAAGTAGGGCTGAGGTTTTTATGCTACCTACGGATTAAATATTCCTTGATAACTTCACAGTAAACATTTTTAACACTAACTCATATTTCTTTTTTTCTGTAATTAAAAGGTCTTATATATTTTTTATGTCCAATGCACTCAAGAACACGTATATTAAATATTTAAACTATTTAGGGTTTATATTTATTTACCATTAATATTTTAATATGACTAACATATTACATCGTAATATAATATTTTTTTAATAAAATTAAACTAATTATAATGTAATGCTAACTTATAATGTATTTTTAAATTAATAATATAATAAGACAATAATAAAGTTTTCACTAAAATGAATAAACTAAGTAGTCTTTTCATTTGCAGTAGACGTGGCCCAGAGATTGGACAGAATGACCTTGAAAATCAGCTGATCGGAAAATCAGCTGATCGGAAAAGCGCGGGAAAAAAAATCAGCAGGGTTGCCAACCCCCAGGGTTAGAATTTCCCTGCAAATTCCCTGCAGTGTTACCAACTCATACCATTCACTATAAGGTATATACTATATTATATGTTATACACTACAATACTCTATGGCAGAGGTGTGGAATAAAAACTAATATTGTGGGTTAGTAAAAAACTATATTAAGCTATATATTTACAATATTGGTTAAAAAAAAAAACTATACTAAACTATATATTATAATATTTACATATGTACATTACTCTTCATTCCCATCCCCCTGCCCTCTTCCTTCTTCTTCCTCCTCCTCCTCTTCCTCTTCTTCCTCCTCTTCCCCTTCCATGTCTTCTTCTTCTTCTCCTCCCGCCATCTCTCCTCTTTCCGCTGCCGCCTCTCTTCCCGCTGCCACCTCTCCTCCCGCTGCCTCTCCTCCCACCACCCCCTCCAGCTCCTCCGGTGGGACGAGGAAGAGCTCGCCGTGGTTCACTGCAACAGAAGAATACCATGGCTGTGATTGGTTGGAATAAGAAGGTCCCTGATTGGTGGATAATGGGCGTGCAGCGCTCTGATTGGCTGGTTGGTAATTATACCGCCGACCGCTGCTCGTCCTCGCTCTCTTTGCGTCAGGCTCTTGTAGTGAACGGACGTAATGGAGTCGGTTGTCGAACCTGTTAATGTTCTTAGTGAGGACCAGACTTACATAAAGAAATTCAGATTATATGGGCTTAGAACGATTTTCAAATTTACTAACCCTCCACCTGAAACAAATGAAATTGATTGGCTAAGGCAAGGTTTTGCGAGCATAGTAAACGAAGTGAAAACTCAATGCCATGAAAATGATCAACTTGGTTTCACTTTACAGAGTCTAAATTTAAAATCTAAAGACCCGGGGTACGTAGCTTTTCGGCCCTTCAACGAAGTAACTGAAGATGTTTTGTGGGAAATATTTGGAGGAATTATTCAAAGTAATTCGGAATCAATTAAATCGACAGACACTTTTAAAGTAGAATGTACTCGAGTTAATCTCCCTGTAGGGTCTGGGGCATGCAGGAGACCTGGTTTATACAACACCTTTGAAGAAGAATGTAAAGCTAGGAAGGGTATTGTAATTATTAATAATAAAGACAATCTGTGTCTGCCTAGAGCTATAGTAGTTGCGATTGCTAAGGTTACCGGTGATTCAGATTACAATTTGATTAAAAAAGACCGTAGAGGAAGACAAACCGTTAGGGCTCAAGAGCTTATGCGTAGAGCGCGTGTTGAGATATCTAATGGTGGAGCGGGTATCCCAGAACTCAAGAAATTCCAAGATTACTTGAAAGAGTTAAAAATAACTGTCTACAACTACGATTGTAAAGGTCGTGAAGTTTACTTTGAGGGACGAGTTGAAAACCCAAAATTCAAAATTAACTTGCTTTTCCACAATGGCCATTACAATGTAATCAATTCACTAACCGCTGCTTTTGCATGCAAATATTTCTGCGAAGCGTGCCATGTACCCTATGACCATAAAGGGCGTCATCGTTGTTCTAATATTTGTCCTTCTTGCCAGACTATCTCGCCCCCCTGTAAGCTGGAGCACCAAGGAATCGATTGTCCTGAATGTAACATGACTTATAAAAATCAGGCCTGTTTTATAGCACACAAAATTGACAGATGCAAGTCAGTAAAGAAATGTCTTGATTGTGGTAAACTAGTAATGATCAATGAAAGGTCCAAGCCCCATCAATGCGGGGAAACATACTGTAAAGTATGCGAAGAGTTTATGGACCCTAACCATAAATGTTACATGAAACCTAATGAAAGCCAACCGAAGGGGAAAAACTATCTATTTATTTTCTTTGATTTTGAAACCCGACAAGATGAAAACCTTCCATCTGACCCAGAGAAAAAATTGCATCAAGTCAATTTGTGCGTAAGCCAGCAGTTCTGTGGACAGTGTCTAGGTTCAGGCTTCTGTATGGCATGCAAAAACCGTACAAAGATTTTCAAAGAGGATCCGGTAAAACAGTTTATGGAGTATGTGATGCAAGTCAGGAAAAAGTTTAAAGATGTTTGTGTGATTGCACATAATGGACAGGGGTTTGACTTTCAGTTTATTTTAAAGTATACTCTGGAAGAGACTAAATTCACACCCGAACTGGTAATGAGAGGATCCAAAATTATTTTAATGGAAATGGATAATGTTAGGTTTGTTGATTCCTTAAGCTATTTCCCCATGCCCCTCTCTGCACTCCCGAAAGCGTTTGACTTGCCTCCGGAGAAAAAGAAGGGTTATTTCCCGCACCTATTCAACACCCTTGAGAACCAAAATTATGTAGGCCCTATGCCAGCAAAAGAGTTTTACTGCCCCGAGAATATGTTTGAGAAATCCCACAATGATTTTGAAAAATGGTATAATGAATAAGTGAACAGTGGCTATGTATTTGACTTTCAAAAAGAGATTTTGGAGTATTGCATTTCGGATGTAGAGATTCTGGCCCAAGCCTGTATTAAATTCAGAGCCTTATTTTTAAAAGAATGCAGCGTAGACCCGTTTCTAGAGGCCGTGACTATTGCTAGTGCGTGCAACCTGGCTTTCCGCCGAAAATTCCTGAAACCTAATACAATTGGCTTGATCCCGAAAGGTGGGTACCGATTAACGGACAATCAGTCAGCCGTAGCCCTACAGTGGCTATCGTGGGAAGAGGAGAAGCGTGGTGTTAGGATTGAGCATGCAGGCCGAGGCAAAGAAGTTAAAATTAATGGGGCGAAAGTAGATGGTTTTGATGGGGACAACATTTATGAATTTCATGGGTGTTACTGGCACGGATGCCCTAAATGTTTCCCTTACAGCCGGGAGGCCCCTCTGAAGGAGGATCCCTCTGATTCACTTCACTTGCGTTATCAGAGGACTTTAAAGAAAATTGAGAAACTCGGAAGTAATGTTATTGAAATGTGGGAGTGCGAGTTTAGGAAAACGAAAAAGGATGAGAACCTCAAACACTTGGACAGTCTACCGATACTGAACACCCTTCCCCTTGACCCGAGAGATTCATTTTTTGGAGGTAGGACCGGTAATGCGAAAGCTTATCATAAATGCTCGGAGGGAGAAACTATTCAGTATGTAGATGTCTGTTCTCTTTATCCGTACGTAAATAAATACTGTAACTACCCCGTAGGCCACCCCGAAATTTATGTAGGAGATAGGGAGTGCAGAGAGCGGGGACTTGGCGTAGAAGGATTGCTCAAGTGTAAAATCTTACCGCCTAGGGACCTATACCACCCTGTGCTCCCAGTAAAAATGAACAACAAATTAATGTTTGTCTTGTGTCAAACTTGTGGAGAGACTTTAAATCAGGGGAATGTTTTCATGAAAGTAATGAGAGGGCATTGGTAGGGACTTGGACAATGCAGGAGATCAGAAAGGCAGTAGAGAAGGGTTATGTGATTCTAGACATGTATGAACTCTGGGAATACCAAGTGGCGACTTATGAAACCGGTGGTCTGTTTACTGATTTTATAAATAAATTTTTGAAAATGAAACAGGAGGCGTCAGGGTTTCCTAGTTGGTGCAAGACCGAAGAAGATAAAGACAAGTATATTGCTGATTACTATAAACATGAGGGGGTAAAACTGGAGAAAAACAAGATTGCTAAGAATGGGGGTTTAAGGTCTTTGGCAAAATTAATGTTGAATTCTTTCTGGGGGAAATTCGGACAGAGGGAGAACCAAACCAAAGCCTCAATTGTTAGAGACCCGAAAGATTTCTTTCAAATGTTAATTAGTCCTGAAATAAAGATAAACATGATACAGGTTATCAATGAAAAAGTGTTAGTTGTTAGCTGGGAGTACATTGATGAGGTGGGAGAGGCGTTGAGAAATGTGAATGTTGTGATCGCGGCCTACACTACTGCCCATGCCCGACTTAAATTATATGAACATCTTGAAAAGTTGGGAGGTCAAGTCCTATATTATGATACAGATTCGGTAATATATTACTTGAGAGGTAATTTGTATAAAGTGCCTACAGGGGACTACCTTGGGGAAATGACCGACGAGTTGGTAGAGTACGGGCCCGGGTCCTACATAGTAGAGTTTGTATCTGGAGGGCCGAAGACCTACGCCTATCTCGTGTGGTCTACCAACAAACAGAAATTGATCCCTGTATGTAAAGTTAAGGGCCTAACACTGAATCTTAAAACTTCTAAATTGGTAAACTTTCAGACATTGAAAGAAATGGTTTTGAGTGAATCCGCTCAAGTATTACAAGTCGAAGAGAATAGAATCAGACGCACAAAAGATAAAAATATTGTAACAGTCACTGAAATCAAACAGTTTAAGATCACTGGTCCTAAAAGAAAACTAGAAGATAACTACGACACAGTACCCTATGGATTTAAACAACCTAAACTTACCTATTAGTCCCACCACTCAATAAACTTCTCCAACTCCTGCTGTTCCTTTTTCATTTCGTTTATCTTATGTTCTAATTCAAAATATCTACTCAAATATTTCTCTTGAACAAAAGTATTATAGGGACCCCCCAACCATTGTAAAAACACAAACACCGTTAGAAACATCTTACTACACAACCACACCACAACTAACTCCCGAGAACAACAAGTAAGAAAGAGTAGGGGCATACCCCCTCCAACTCACCCATGAATCCATCATCTCCACCTTCTTCTTATAAAGAAAATCCCTTCTCTTTTCAATCTCATCCAACTCGTTACACAATTCCCTAAAAGCCGATAATTTTTCCTCCCTCCTCCTCTCCCGACCCCCAAAAAACACTTTACTTAAAAACACTATAACTGTTAGAAGCATGGTGGCAGACTGAAGAGACTAGAGAGAGCTAGCCATGGAGGGAGAGAGAGAGGCGGGGGGAGGGGGAGGGGAAGGGTGACCTCAATATTGTGACACAAGCAGTTAACCTTTCAAAAGTGTGTCGTCATTGGTCATAATTAGAAAGCTTGTGATTGGTTAAAAATAAGCGTGTCACGTTGTGATTGGCTGTAATTATTTAATTTCCCCCTCCACCTCTTTAATTTATTAAAATTATTAAATTATTTTTTCTCTTTATGCCCAACCTCTGTAGCGAACAGACGTGTTTCCTAACCTCAAATATGTCAGTACTACATTCCTACATATTTGATAACAGCCCTGTAACTGTCTTATTCGATTCTGAAAACAATCCATGGTTTAAAGCAAAAGATATATGTGAGATACTAGAGTATGAAAATTCAAATAAAGCAATCAGAGACCATGTCAGAGAAAAGTATCGTAAAACAGTTGAAAACAAAGGGGGTAACGAAACGTTACCCCCTTCGAACTTTCAAAAACATACTGTATTTATCAGTGAACCGGGTTTATATCAATTAATTATGAGATCCAAAATGAAAGTAGCTGAAAGATTCCAGGATTGGGTATTTGAAGTAGTCCTACCTACAATTCGCAAGTATGGGGAGTATAAATTAAGGAGAGAAAACTTTGAATTGACACATACCTTGAATCTAGCACTGGAAAACAATAAAAACCTAACCAAAAAACTAGTTGACCAAGCACCCAAAGTTGCTGTTATGACAGAAGACGAGGGGTTGAAACATGTATTCTGTGTCCTGGAGAAGGACGCATACTACAAACAGTATGGCTTAATGGAATATAAATGTATTAGGGCAGAAAAAAGACGATATAAAAGAGCGCTAAAGAGAGCAAAGAAAGATGGTTTTGTCCCCTGCTTTATGAGATACCCTGTGCCTAACGGTATAAATATTCTAAACAGAGTCAAGGAGGTCATGCGTAAATATGACATGCACTATGAATCTGCACATAATAATGTCTTAACCTGTCATAACCTTGTAAATATTGTAAAGACTGTTTTAAATGAATAAAGAAAATGTGTGTATGTGTGTGTGTGTGTGTGTGTGTGTCCATGGAGAGGTCACCTGTCAAGGCTGGGTTAACCCCTGGTAAGTCCTGACAGATGAGTGGGTTTGCCTAAAAACAGTAAAACATTGTGTTCCCCACGACCGCCACGGACTAAGGGCTTAGTAGATTGAGATGCCCTGACCCGAGGAGGGTTCGGATTTCGCCTTCGAAAAGCCCGGTGTGAATGAAGGTCACTGGCGCGACTGAAAAGTCCGTAAACCTGTATGTGTGAGCGAGTGTGGAAAAATAATGGAGGAGGCAATTAATTTGGAAGGCCTTCACAAACCATAGCGATGGTTGGGGCTATGGTTATAAAAAATATAAAAAAACCTGCAGGAGGACTTAACCATTTCTGTATAAAAATATAAAAAATTGGGGTGCGGGGGCAGCAACTAATTTGGAAGGCTGCCACGCTTTCTACTGCGGTGGCAGGGGCAGTAGAATTGGGGGTTTAAATACAAAAAGACTAAATAAAAAGTATTAGTTTAAAGATGGATGTAAGGGAAGCTATTGCTAATGAACTTCATGCTCCAAGTAGGAAAAACTATGTCAGAAGAAAAGTCACACTAAAAGGGTTAAATGATCTCTACCAAGCGGATCTTGTGGAGATGCAACCATATTCGAAAACTAACAAAGGTTATAAATATATAATGACTATAATTAACTGTTTAACAAAATTTGCTTTTGCCATTCCTATTAAAAACAAATCGGGTCTTGAAGTAGCAAGAGCCTTAGAACCGATCCTAGCTAAATATAAAATGAAAAATTTTCAGACTGATCAAGGAACTGAATGGTTTAATAAACATGTTAACAAACTTATGAAACAGTATAATATTAACCACTATCATACTTTTTCTGAATTAAAAGCAAGTATTGTAGAACGATTAAATAGAACACTAAAGTCCCGTATGTGGAAACTATTTACAGCCAGGGGGAGTTACGAATGGTTAAGTATTCTACCAGAAATAGTAAAGTCTTACAACAATACAAAACATAGCAGTATAGGCATGAAACCAAAAGATGTAAGGCAAAAACATGTTAAAACTATTTTAAAAAACTTAATAATATCAGGAAAAGCCCCCATAAAAAACCCAAGTTTCAACTCGGTGATAAAGTGCGAATCAGTAAATACAAAAGAGTTTTCAAAAAAAGTTATCTACCTTCATGGTCTAATGAGGTATTTACAGTCTACGCCATAAAACCCACGAGACCGGTAACGTATATTTTGCAAGACCATAATGGTGAAATACTAAAAGGAGGTTTCTACAGCGAAGAGTTATTAAAGTCGAAAGTAGGTGAAGTCTATCTTGTCGAGAAAGTGTTGCAACGTAAAAAAGATAAAGTGAAGGTCAGGTGGTTCAATTTCGACAGTAATTATGACTCTTGGGTAAATGTGAAGGACTTGGTGAAGGGAAAATTACAAATCCGTGACAAGGCCAAGTCGTAATGAGCGACCACAGTATCCGGGACGCGGCGGTATAAATTATCTTGCGGTCGTGACTACTATCTAATCGCTCAGGATGAAGGCTGAGAAACAGGATATCACGTTTCCTGTCAGAAATTACGACATAGTAATGGGGTCTGGTGTTGTAAAAAATAATAAGCATGGAGTATTATTACCCGATTCCATTCGTTGCATTATAGCTGGCCCGTCTAATTGTGGTAAAACAAATGTTTTATTCAACTTACTATTTGACCCTAATGGATTAAGATTCGAAAACATTTATGTCTTTTCAAAGTCTCTTTACCAACCGAAATATCAATTATTAAAAAAGGTAATGCCTAGAGAGGTGGGATATTTCGCCTATGATGATAATAAACTAGTAGTTCATCCAAACGACAGTAAAAGGAATTCTATTATGATTTTCGATGATATATCATGTGAGAAACACGATAATATTCGTAATTATTTTTCCATGGGGAGACACAAGAATATTGATACATTTTATTTGGGTCAGACATACAGTGCTATCCCAAAACAACTTATCAGGGACAACTGCAACTTTATTATCCTGTTTAAGCAAGATGAAACAAATCTAAGACATATATATAATGACCATGTAACCACCGATATGCCATTTGAGAAATTCAAAGAAATGTGTGGTAAAGCATGGGTTGATAATTATGGATTCATTGTAATTGATAAGACTCGTGATCCTTATAAGGGGCGGTACAGAGTTGGTTTGGACACTTTTATTACGGAAATATAATGGTTCGCATCTATGCATTTAACGACTTGACAGGGTTCAAAAGAAAACTACACAACGTCAAGTCCAATCTTTGTACATTTTATTATAAGGATAAAAAGAGATTTTGTGGTAATTACTGTAGTCGTAAACCCCCACATGGATATCAATTTAATAAAAGGTGTTGGCGACACAAGAGGCCCACATATTCAGCTATGCTACCCCCTGTGGTACTTTTGATGATATCTGCCAGTGAGCGGACATATAACCGTGAAACATGGTTAAACTTTTTATTTCATTGTGAAAAGAAAAATATCCCTTTGGAATTAGTAATATACCATGAAGACATGGCAAACTGTACAGTGAGGGACCCTCAAAATCTAATATCCAGGTTTAGACCATTTCCCGATATCTTTGACCAACCCCTACCACTACGTAACCTCCACGGTAGTGTAAACTTTACACAAATATGCAATAGAATGTTGGAATACGGAAGTAAAATACCCTATGCCAGCAAGTGTATACTGCTTACGGAGAGAACCATACCGATTAGATCACCTCTAAAAATCTACAAATTAGCACTATCTTTGAAATGTTACATAGATATAAGCTATAATACAGCTTATGGTCCTGTACCTGATGGTATTCCCAAAGGCTATCGTAATAAACCATATATCGGTGTTAACAACCTATGTCAAGGACTCTATACAGTAGAATTTCTAAAAGAAGCGTTACCCACTCTACCCATACACTGTGAAAAATTTGGAATATCTCTAAACAGGGGAGTATACACAGTGACAAACCAAAAGTTATTCGACCAATGGAGAGCATTTACAGGTGCTAATCCCAGCGAGTTTTGGCTTTTAAACAGTTTCCTATTACAACACATAAATGATCAGAGACCGCTTATCGCTTTAAAGAAATATATGGAAGACACTATCGAAGGGGATAGGTACATTATTTCGGAAATACCTCAATGGAGAAATGGTTGGAAAAGAACTTTTGTATTTAAGAGTTTTACTATACCTTATATGATTCCCAAATTTGATGCAAGAGAACAGAGATACTATAAAGACTTAGACTTGAGTAAAGGAGTTTCACTTTTGGATGTTATCAATTATATAAAGAGGTATAAGAAGCGTGCTATGTTTATAAGACAGGTGGAAATGCCATAAATTAGAAGTAATCCACCCCGGGTAATCATTTGCAAATATGAAACGCAAGAGCGAACAACTGACAGAGCAACTAATAAAGTTGCGAAACGCCATCAGGCGTAAATATAAAATGTTCAAAGAAGGTATCGAAGAGACAGATATTAAATTAGAAAAACAATATAACCCTCTACTGAAGGAACTGAGAAAAAATGTTAATCAGCCAGAAATAAAAAAGGAGGAGGAATCAAAACAGGATATCAAGGAAGAAGAAGGAATGGAAAACATGGATTACAGTGAGGATGAGTTTTTTCCCTCTGTCTCCTCGACTCCAAGAGCAACTACAACACAACTGTCAGACTTGGTGTCTGAATCATCTGCATCCGAGCTAGTGAATGAACACTTCAATAACAGCCTAACCAAAGAATATATGAAAACCTTTTTAAAAGACGTTACCAGTAAAAAAGTTATAGACTATACGTATGGACCTAGGTATGAAAATCAAACCTTAATGATTGGAGATAAAACAATGGACTTTGATAGCGATGGTAATATAATTATAGGGGGTGTAAACTATGGCAACACCGAGGGATTGTATGAACTCATTTTTAAAAATGTTCCGGATAAAAAAACAACCACCGAAAACGATATGAAAACATATAAAAGTATACTGACGGCTTGTAATGCTCATAGAGAGGGTTATAGATATAATGGAAAGCTCAAAGGAACAAGAGGTACAAAATATAAAAAATTTATTAGAATCCTGTTTCCTCCATTGAGGGGTAGAGGTGTAGAGTGGAAAAATGAAAGATCCCGCAACATAATTTACTGGGATGATATTAATGAATTAGTGGCACGACTCAAGCATATCTGTATGTCTACTGAAACCGGTAACCGGGTGCACGCTAACGAAATCATAAGTATTATTGAAGAGCTGAGGGAGGCAGGTTATATAAGAGGTGCCGGTAACAGCAGATATAAAGCATTATTAAAATGACCATCGACAAGTTTGGACGTACCCTAAAGGGTGATCAAAAGGATCTCAAAGGTCCGAAAGGAGATGGATTTAATTTAACACCTGAAGGGAATTTCGATATCGAAAAGAAAAGACTAACTAACTTGGGCGACCCCGTGGCTTCCAGAGATGCCGCTACAAAAGTGTATGTTGATATAAAAAGTATTCCCACAGTCAAGGATGGATACACATTCCTAGGAAAAAGATTACAAAATATCAGCGATCCCATTGAAGACAGTGATGCTGTTAATCTACACACCATAAAAAAAATCTGCTTACACACCAAAAACAGTGACTACAATGCCAATAATAATAAAATTATTAATCTGAATAACCCTGTAAACAGTCAGGATGCAGCTACAAAAGCATTTGTACAAAAAGAATTAACGCTGGTAACCACTAACTTGGTCAACCAACAACTGACCTTGAATGAAATGAAGGACCGTTTAGCAAAGTGCGAAGGTAAAATCGAAAATAATAAAATATATCACGATAAAAACCTGAGAAAATTTGGAGTATTACTTTTCAACTACATCAATCAGAAACAGTCGGGCAGAACCGTGTCATTACCTACAGCCGGTGAGGATGATTATCTCAATTGGGAGGAATTATTTGCTGTTGGTAAAGGTCAGACAGCCAGTCTTTTAGAAAGTGACATGATGGTTGATGGCAGTGGTGATGTAAGCAGAAACAAGAGAGTCTAATGATGATGGCCTTAAATAGGGGTTTGACCTCGAGGAACAATCAGATGCTTGTTAAGTGTTGAACACTAAGGATGGGGTCTGTTTTATTATTTATAGCTCTATTGCCCTTGGTCTTGTGCAACCAGACGGTAGAGTATCTTACACGCTATGGTTACCTCAATGAAAACGCCAAGACCGAGGATATACATAATTCAGTTAGATTATTCCAAGACACTTTCGGTTTAAACAGCACTGGTATTTTAGATAATGAAACGCTACAGTTAATGTCTCAACCCAGGTGTGGGAATAAAGATGTTCTACTACCATTTTCAGCAATCCCTAACAGGAAATGGAATAGCACTCAGATAACATGGTTCCAGTTTGGGAATAATTTACACCCAGAAATTATCGAAAAAGCTTTCGCTCTATGGGGAAGTCATATAAATGTAACTTTTAAAAGAGATTTTAAAAACCCTACAATTATTATATCATTTTCCAACGATAGAAAACATTTCTTTTATTCACGTCATGATACGTGTTATTACGAATTTGACGGTCCTGGGACCGTCCTTGGACACGCGTTTCTCCCCACCCCACATTACAATCAAACCGATATCCATATGGATTCTGAAGAGACTTGGGATTTTTCAATGTCACTACCTCAACATGGAAATTCATCGTTCTTTTTAACTATTTTACATGAGATTGGTCACGCCTTAGGCTTAGACCATTCATATGATAAAAGTTCTATAATGTATCCTTTATACCGCGACCCCGAAAATATCACATCGCTTGATGAATATACTCTAAGTAAAGACGACATACTGGCGGTTCAGTTCTTGTATGGACGTGCGGGAAACACAACATCTACCACAACAACCCCTGCTACAACCACTACTTCTACTACCACGACTACACATAAACCGTATGTGCAAGAGAACAGAGATATTTGTGAGATAAAAAACCAAATAAAAACATTTGTTATAGTTAATAAAAAGATTTTCGCATTCTTTAGAGATTATGTGTGGGTTATAAATTTAATACCAAGCTATAGATACCCTGAGGAATATACTAAGCCAACAAAGATAACCGATTGGTTGGGGTTTTTACCTAGAGACTTTTATGAGGTTTCAGGCATTTACCAGAGACCCAATGGAGAGATTGCGTTATTTACAAACAAACAGGTATATATCTTTTCATTCCCAACACTGAATCTAAAAGTAAGCTACAACATAAACACAATACTGGGGAAACAGGTGTCAAAGATTAACGCTGTTGTTTCAACTAATTCCGGTAAAACACTTCTCATTGCTGACGATTATTACATATTTGAAATAAACGAATGTACATTCATGGGAACCTTTTTGGGGTCCACTTCATCCGTATTGTTTGGTGTGCCCGCTCGAGTTAGTGGGGCCTTTAGATATATAAACGGTCGCATTTACTTTATAACCGACAGTGGTGTTTTAGAGTACAATGAATTCAGTAATACAGTGGAAACCTCTCACCCCAGTGCATTAGAAATACTAGAACTGACCTGTATACGTGAAACCCTATTAAACAAGCTATACGAGGTGCTGAGATACATCAAATAAAATGGGGAAATCAAAGAGAACCCGCATCATTCGGCCTTCTACTGTCAAAGGGGGCGGAGGTATTATCTCTTCTATTGTTAACAGAGCGATAGACGCTTTACCATACGAATTACATCTGCCCGGAGGTTATCAGTATTGCGGACCAGGAACTAAATTGAAAAAACGATTGGCAAGAGGCGATCCGGGTATAAATAAATTAGACCAAGCGTGTAAAGAACACGATATAGCATACTCGAGATATAAAGATTCGGAAAACCGGAGGCGCGCGGACCAAGTATTGACCGAAAGAGCTTGGCAACGAGTAAAATCGAGTGACGCTTCAATTGGGGAAAAAGCCGCAGCTTGGGCGGTCACAACAGCCATGAAGGCAAAAACAAAATTTGGTGGGGGAAAAAGGAAAAAACGGGGTCCAAAAAGAAAAGGCAAGGGGTTATATCTAAGACCGTACAGAACAGAAGGTTCCGGCAAGAGAAAAAGGCGTAGCTCAAGAAAAAAAAAACATCAAAATACCAATAAAACCACTTACAAACTACGAATTAATGAATTATGCGAAATGCTTGGGAATACCAAACTTTAGAGGAGTGTTTATGCGTGATAACCTACCCACTCGCCCCAGGGCTTATGAGACAGCTATAATAAATTTAGATTCCAGCGGTGGTACCGGTACTCACTGGGTATGCTACAAAAAGCTTAATAATAAAGTATATTATTTTGACAGTTTCGGTAATCTGAGACCCCCACCGGAGCTATTGGAATACTTCAAAGGTTGTGACATTTATTATAATAGTAAGAGAGAGCAAAGTTTTAATTCAGTCGTTTGTGGACACTTGTGTTTAAAGTTTCTCAGCAGTAATGTTTTGTCTCACGGGGACAAGTAGTGTACTATCACATGAACTGTCATTCCCTATCGATGTCAGTAATGGGAGATACGAACTCGGTCTCATAGAGATTATGACTTGGAACTCTATACCTAATATAGAAAAAAACATCAACAATATATTTTATTATGGTGACAATAAAGAAATTCATATTCCTGATGGATCTTATGAACTCCAAGATATTGAAAAGTATATCGCGGGAAAATTACCGAAAGAAGTTACATTCAGTTTAAAACCTAACAACAATACATTGAAAGCCGAACTAAATTGCTCAGAGGCGGTGAATTTCGAAAAACCGGCAAATATTGGCAAACTACTAGGTTTCAAACCTGAAATATTACCGGCCAATATACTACACACGTCACCTTTACCGGTGGATATTTTAAAAGTGAATTCCATACGCGTAGAATGCAATATCACTCGCGCGTCATATCTGAACGGTATCGAGGGACATGTAATACACGAGTTCTATCCGGCCGTACCACCCGGGTATAAAATCATCGAAATACCTAAGAATGTTATTTACTTGCCTGTGATCGCTCAACGTATCACAAACATTAGTGTGTCTTTTAAAGACCAAAATCAAAACCTTATAAATTTTCGCGGAGAACCTATTTCGGTTAGACTTCATCTTAGACACAATGGGGCTGGTACTACATAGGGACACATCACATATAAAAGTGCTTAGTCCTAGACGGAAAGCCAACGAGTTAAGTTGGAAAAACATTAATTTCTTACGCTCTCTCGGTTTTAAAGTTTACAAGAATGGCTCTACTGGCAATAGACGATAAAGCTATGTATGATGATAGTATTACTAATATGGAGTTTCACACACATCAACCTTACGCGTCTACTACATATAAAAATAACGATGAAATCAGAATCCCCATCTTACAACAAGACATAATCACCGCTCCGTTTGATAGTTATATTATAATTGAAGGCAAAGCTTCCGCCGTCAAAACCGATAACACTACTGCTCAGGATGTTAAATTTATAAACAATGCAATTGCATTTTTATTCGACGAGATCCGGTTTGAGATTTTCGGTGTAACCGTGGATCGCATCAGAAGTGTCGGACTTACCACGACATTGAAGCATCTAGTGTCTTTGCGCGGTGAAGAGAAAAATAGTTTAAAAAGCGCATGCTGGCTAGGGCCAGGGCAATCGGAAACGGTCACGGATTTCGTTTATTCTATACCCTTGCAATTACTTTTGGGATTCGCAGAAGATTACAGAAGAGTTTTAGTAAACGTCAAGCAAGAATTGATTTTGCTAAGATCTTCTACTGATTTAAACGCTGCCTTGACAACCACGGCTGGAACATTAGATTTAAAAATTTCTAAAATTTACTGGAGGGTCCCTCACATTACTGTAAATGATGCGACAAAACTTAAACTTTATAGATTTATCGAAAAAAATCCTGCTATCCACATACCATTCCGCTCATGGGAGATACACGAATATCCCAACCTACCGACGACTACCAAAGTATTATCATGGCCTATCAGGTGTAGCTCCAGACTAGAGGTCCCTCGAATGGTTATTGTAGGGTTTCAAACCGATAGAAGGAACAATTTAGTAAAAGATATGAGTCTTTTTGATTCATGCAAAATTCGAGAAATAAAATTATATTTAAACTCTAAATATTACCCGTATGAACCGACCAATGGTAACAGCGCTCTGTACTACGATTATTACAAGTTGTTTCAAAACTCTTACTACGGTAGAGTGGGATCCCCAATATTGGATTTTAATGACTTTAAAACTAAATGCCCACTGTATGTCATCGACTGTTCTAAACAAGACGAGTCTATAAAAACCGGGGGTGTAGAAATAAAATTGGAAATTCAGGCCGACGAGGACTTTAAAGCAAACACTTGGGCCTACTGTTTAATCCTGCACGACGACCACTTCACATACACTCCCATAACAGGGGAGGTACGCAAGGTGGCCGTTTAATCATGACAAAGAAAAAAGTTACATTTTCAAAACCTCTCGTAACGAAGGTTTACATTTTACCCGAGGAAGATAGAAAATCAATTTGGATGCAAATCGCTAGAGACAGGGGTCGCCGGCAACAGTCTTTAACTTGACTCCGGTAGTAAAAGAAATTAACTCTAACGAAATTACATAATTGGTCAGTCGTGATCATGGAGTCAAGCGGAGCGGATCCCGCACCTATTCCTAAAATTAACGAACCCATCAATCTGGTAACCGGGGTATTCTTAAAATCTGTTCACTACCTAGATTCGGAATTAAAGAAATGTGTTATAACTGGGATCTTCAAAAACAGAGACAACTCTCTCGGAATTTTATTCAAGGGGAGAAACGGTCTAGTTTACTGGTCATATGACCTATTCTGCCAATTTTACAGCAAATTCAATGAAATAACGCTATCGCTTGAAAATAAGAGTAGAATAATTGTAAACGAGGGAACCTATAGTATAAAGGTGTCCCCAGTGTTTGGTAATCATTGTGTGTTCATCTCTGATGGAGATCACTCCCTAGCTCTAGGCAACACCGAATGGTACATTTTGTTAAATAATTTATCGCTAATATCTCGGTCTCTTTTAGAATTGTTTTATATTGAAAACGAGATTAAAGCTTTTATCGATCAAGTTATATCGGGTAATGAAATTCAATCGGATCAGTTACCATCGTATTTGTGTGACCGTTTAGTAGACAAAATTTTACTGTACACCCGGTGGCCGAATGGAGGCCGTAGTTGAATTTCACGGGTTCAAAGACAATAATAATGAGTTTATTGTAAAAGAGCTGGCCATTGTAGGGAGATCGTATAGAACACAGATAGTGTTCCGATCTCCTTACAATTTCAACAGATTAAATGAAAAAATGCAGAGAACAGCTAACTGGCTGACTCACCACTTCCACAGGATAAAGTGGGAAGATGGTGAAATGCCATTCAGTAAGAAACTGATGCGTTCTCTGCTAAAACCCTTTGATGTTATTCATACAAAGGGAAATGAAAAAGCTCAATTTCTAAGGAACTTCCATAATAATGTAATAGAAATTTATGAAAAACAAAACACAGTCACAGTAGACTGTATTATACATAAAAATAATAATAAAAAGTGCGCTATAGCTTCTGCTGAGTACCACATCCGGGATCTATCCCGGGTGAACTCTTATTGAGTTGGCACCCTCGTCTATCAGGCCGGGGTAAGACCTTATAAGACCAGGGACAGAGGTTATACAGGTTGGGTTAAACCCCATAAAACGTAACATGTTTTCCCTGTATGTGCTCGGGAAACGCAGAAGTTGAGATGCACAATAAAAAAATACATAAAAAGTAAAAAATAAAAAAATAAAAAGGGAGGTAGCATTTTTGTAATGGAGTGGCTACCACCGTAGGTTGCGATGGTTGGGGCAACCTACCCCAGAGGTTAGGCCTCCGGGGGAAGCTCTGGGTTAACAAAAAGAACGCGCCTACAACTGTACGGCCTGGCATACATGGCTACCGTGGTGTGGAAAACAGTTGAAAACAAAGGGGGTAACGAAACGTTACCCCCTTCGAACCGCAAAAAATAATTTATATCAAAAAATAAGAAATCAGAATAATATTTAATAATAGAAACACAAGGGTAACGAAACGTTACCCTTCGAACCGCAAAAATAATTTATATCAAAAATAAGAAATCAGAATAATATTTAATAATAGAAACACAAGGGTAACGAAACGTTACCCTTCGAACCGCAAAAAATAATTTATATCAAAAAATAAGAAATCAGAATAATATTTAATAATAGAAACACAAGGGTAACGAAACGTTACCCTTCGAACCTACAGAAAATAATTTATATCAAAAATAAGAAATCAGAATAATATTTAATAATAGAAACGCAAGGGTAACGAAACGTTACTCCCTTCGAACCGCAAAAAATAATTTATATCAAAAAATAAGAAATCAGAATAATATTTAATAATAGAAACACAAGGGTAACGAAACGTTACCCTTCGAACCGCAAAAATAATTTATATCAAAAATAAGAAATCAGAATAATATTTAATAATAGAAACACAAGGGTAACGAAACGTTACCCTTCGAACCACAAAAAAAAAATAAGAAATCAGAATAATATTTAATAATAGAAACACAAGGGTAACGAAACGTTACCCTTCGAACCTACAGAAAATAATAGGAGTAAAAATAAAATGGAAATACACTCACCAGGGCCGGTTGTGTAATCTGTGCCACAATTGTGGCACAGATATCTTACGCGCCAATGGGTTTTAACACTGGCGCGTAACACGGGGGAAATGCATAGATGGTATCGCACCACCAATGTTGGGACCACCTGTATAGGGTGGCCCCTATAGCAAATTCCCTGAACCCATACGGGGAACAGGGAATGTTCAAAAACGTCAAACTCAACACAAGTGTGCTCCATGACTGAATAACCCAAAAGAGATGGCTAACCCAACCACTCTTCCCCCACCACTACTACTAACCTTATCGCAAGAAGTGTTCCAGCCAGCCGGTGGAGAAGTGCATATTGCATCGCGGGCAACTGTAAAATATTTCCCACCTATACTGCATCCACCCGAGAAATCTCGGGTAGACGCAGTAGTGGTATGTAATTTGTAAAATTGGGGCCACCTGGACTATGTGGCCCTCTACACACACACTTTGTACAAACAAAGGCAGCAAGACTTCGTGAAACACAATAACATCTACACAAGTAGCCATCTTGCCACTGACTGATCACAGCCACTTCCGCGCTGATAAAAAATTACACTCACCATTATCGGACAGCTGGTACTGAAGCGTGACCCGAATTTGTATTCCCGGGTCACGTGCATACAAACTTAATAAACATAAGTACACTTCGTTTAGCTGGTCCAAATCTAACAATAGGAGATCCCACCTCTCCATTATGCTACAGCAAACTGACTGACTGATATCTCAGCAGGATGTGGTGGGGGGACCTGTCCACACTGAAAGTCAAACTGTAGGAAGCCAAATGAAATACTCACCATTGTTGGAGTATTCTAATGTGACTTGTATTTGAAGTCTCGGGTCCCACATCATCAGGCTAAACAAGTTTAAGTAAACTTCATTGAGCTGGTCTACATCCACTAATACAAACTCCCACCTCACCATTGCTAAACAGACTAACTAGTGCAGTGTTGTCTCAACAGGAAGTGGTGGGGAGGACCCCAATATACTCACATGCTAATGGTACCAGTTCATCCACTTTTGATATTCGATCATGGCAACAGGACAATGAAATGCCTCTAGTAATGTAAGAATTAACATCACGATAGTACAAGTCGATAGACTCTTTCAAAGGCAAATTATCGAATATTATACATATACATCCACTCAATCTCCCATGATAAATTTGAAGGTTAGGTTCATGGAATGTACGCCAATGTATAGTGATAAAATGTTCTAAAATAACTGGTGGTAAGTTAAGTTGAAACAGTTCAAAAACACACCCAACACAATATAATATTACAGATTCACAGATTTGGAATAGTGACTTTGGTTGCTTCATAACTGACTGTGGGGCATTATCTAGGCAGGTGGGGGGAGTACTCACCTCGGATTCATCTGAGGAGTAGTACTGCGGGGAAGGTGGCGAATACTGCGGCACTACTTGGTCTTGATGCACCTCCGACCAATCGTAATCCAGAGCCATCTTTATCTTGATTCCGGGGTTTTCACGCAGTATATCTTTCATTTTGTTGTAAATATTTTCTAAATAATATAAACTGTCGATTGACAGTTTCCAACCCCTACTTAAATCAACGTCGGTAGTGGAGTCAGCCTGGGCAACGGTGTTGTCCGCCATAGTTGAACTAGGAATGATGCTTGGTGGGGCATTATCTCAACAGGATGTCCTTTGCGGTAGCCAGTCTCAGTCCACGATGAACTCGTGTTGCTATAGTTTCAAAGTGACCTGTTGTGTTATAGAATACACTGCTCAGCCACCACAATCATCCCACTATCTCCCTTCCAATCAAACTCTAACATCATTTCAAACACCACCTCAACACTCACTAACACCACCTCAACACTCACCCCCAATCCAATCACAGCCACTTCCACGGATACCTTCGGACCCCATATACATCGAGATGAAACCCAGCCCATAGGTAAGCTAGACACACATTTTACATAACTTTTTAGAGTTAACCATATATAGTCCCCTTGACATAATTTTTAGCGGTAGTTTCCTCACAGCAAGATTTTAAACTCTACGTATAACTAATACCCCTATGATAGGTTTTTTCAGCAGTAGTCTCCTTACATGACTGTAGTTTTTAATTTCTATGGGCATTTGTATAACCAATACCCCTATGATAGGTTTTCAGTGATAGTTTTCTCACATGACAGTGAAATTGTAAAGCTTTCGGTCATCTGTATCACCAAGTCCCTTGAGAAAATTTTCAGCGGTAATTTAATTAACTTGACTGTAAAGTAGTAATGCCTTCAGTTATCTATATTGCTAAGTCCCCTTGAGATAATTTTCAGCGGTAATTTTCTCACATGACAGTGAAATTGTAAAGCTTTCGGTCATCTGTACCACCAAACCCCTTGAGTTGTTTTACCTTACCAATAATATCTTAAAGTCTCACTGAGCCCTAACTTAGCTAGGCTAACACCTCAGCATTTTTAAGGTTAGGTTAACATAAAAAAACAATATTCCACCAGTCTTACAGTATCACTAACCTAGCTGTACTTACCTCCACTCTTCTACTTAGTAGACAGCATGGCAACGGCCAACGCATAGCTTTCCACCCACTTCTCTACTTCTGTAACACTCGGACGGGGTCTCTGACTTAGAATTATGAAATCCTGTGTACTACATGTGTTAATACAAATAGATGTAAGGGGAACGAAAAGTTCACCTTGAAGTTTTACAGTATTTTTCTCTATTGTAGCGGTATCTGCCATATATTTAATTATTTATATTTTAAAGATCGCTGCTGGTCCCAAAGACTCAGAAATAACACATGGTATTGTATACTGTACACTGCAGTACATAAGTTGACTTGCATTATACACTGCTAGCCTGTACCTTCAGAACTATGTAGTAGTATCTGCTGCCTTCTAAAGACTAATTGTTGACATGTAATACACTAATGTGTTGTATTTTCCCTCTCTAATAAAAACCCTGTGCTCTACATGATACTTACTACACCTCCTAAGTATTGAGAAGGTAGACTCCTGTGCCAATGGGCCCCTGTCTGTTATTTAAGATGGAAGATGGTGTAGGGTTTAGTAGACTGTGGTTAATTATATTACCGTAGAGACGTACGCGAGCGGAAAATAGAAATAATAATAATTATAGGTTTTTTTATTTTTGAATAGGGCTGACCTTGACCACTACACTCTTCTTAGTCTTAACAAATACCTAAAAGGTAGAGCCCTGGGCCAGAGGGCCCATGTCTGTAGGTTTTGCTATGTAGTCACTGGTATCATAAAGATAAATATCACATACTTCACATTTATGAGTTTTTTTTATTTGTGAATGGGTCTGACCTTGACCACTACACTCTTCTTGGTCTTAACAAATACTTAGTAAGAGTCCTACGCCGAAAGGGGATAAAAAATTAATAGTTGTAAGTTTTTTTTTATTTTTCACAGCTATGACCTTGACTCTGGGAAGTGATGCATAGCATTTTATTACATGTTTATACTATACGTATACACATACCAAGTTTGAAGAAAATCTGTAGTGCCATTCTCGAGATAAAAAATAAAACTTTTTCGCGCCTTCATTTTTTGGATACTTCCTGCCATGCATTTTTTAATACTAACCAAGTGTACACACATACCAAGTATGAAGTTGATACATGGAGCCATTCCTAAGATATGATTTTTCAAAGTTTTGCCCCTTCATTGCCCCTTCATTTTTTGGATGCAACCCGCAACATTTTGGTTAATTTTGTTATTTTAGGGTACCTACCCCCCGGGGGGGCACCTCTACTTCGTAGAAGGTGGTTTTTTGAGGTCCCCGGACCCCTAGGACTCACCGTTTTCGAGATATTTGCGATTTTTAGGTTTTTTAAGCCAAAATTTTCATGTTTTCCACTTTATATAGTATTATATACACTTTATATAGTATGATATACACTTTATATAGTATGATACATCATTTTATATAGTTTCCACTTTATATAGTACTGTATACACTTTATATAGTATAATAATAACCCTAACAATTAAGATGGTCTTGATCCTTAGCGATCCAGATGGTCTTGTTCCCTAGCAATCCAGGTGTTTTGTTTGCATACGCTATAGTGTATAATATGGTATATACCTTATAGTATATACCTTATAGTGAATGGTATGAGTTGGTAACACTGCAGGGAATTTGCAGGGAAATTCTAACCCATGGGGGTTGGCAACCCTGCTGATTTTTTTTCCCGCGCTTTTCCGATCAGCTGATTTTCCGATCAGCTGATTTTCAAGGTCATTCTGTCCAATCTCTGGGCCACGTCTACTATTTGCTCTTACAGGGCAATTAGTTGGAAAAGGATGGACAAAATATAAACGTTTCGTGATTAAATACTTCTCCAATGCGACCTTTAATTTCTTCTCAACACTTTTGATTCATTAAAAAAAATACCTTTTTCATTTATTAAGATCCTAATTGATTACATTAAAACCTGTAAAGTCAAGTATTATATTGGCGTATCTCGTTTCCGTATTTTCATAAACTATTTCTTATGATCTCTTTAAAACATATTTAATTAAATTCTATTTATCTTTAAATTTGTGTTGTTGTTTTATAAATTTAATGTATATTTAACTATTAAATGAAATATAAACAAATATTACACCATTATTTAATTATACTTAGGCCTACCTGCCTTTTTTGGTGTTTAATAAAAATATCCCGTTTTATTTAGAAATGGTTTTTGGTATTAAGTATTACTTTATACAAATTTAAAAAGTTACGAAAGATAAGATATTTTTATTTTTGTGTTAGTATTAATATTAATACCATTATTCTTAATGAAAAAACGCAAATATTTATATTTTTATTATGTTTTAGTTTTTGTAATCTTTTTTGTTAAAATTACCATATCAACATGTATACTTCTGTGGGTGTGAAATATTATGACGAATAAGTGAGTGAGTGAAGTAAGTAAATACCTGTAAGTGAGCTATACAGTATTTGTGAAAAGTACTGATACAAAATACCAGGCAGAGTGCAGATTTGAACCCATGGCATTGAAGTCATAGGCTTCAAAATATTAAGTAATTGGTAATAAATATATTGACTCAAAAAGCAGTAAGACATTAACATAATTATTACAGTAAATAAAAAGCTTAACAAGAAAAAAACTCTACTTTTAAATGGTATGTTTGTATACCACCTAAATAATGTAAAACCAACGAAAAACACGATACAGCACTCATTATTATTTGACAAAATATTAATCAAACTCATTTTTAACAAGAAAAACATAAAATCCATACTTTAACGGTAAATAGTTGTTGTCAGTAAACGGTTGGTTAGCCACTGGAGCCGGGACTACCTGAGAACACCCTTCCAGGAGCATGCAACCGGCATAAGAATGTCCAGTCAGTAGGTCCATTCCTGAATGTATGTTATAGTACACATTTTGAAATAAATTATGATTTAATATTCTTTATCTATATTCGAACTCCACTTAAAAGTTATAAAAAACGACAATAAACTTGGCAAAGTAAAACATGTAATATGATGCAGTCGATATTGTTACTTTCACTACAATCGACTCTAGTTTGGTATGATTTTGCATAACTTCTTTTGCATATTTTGTGTAAAAATTTTTATCTATTAAATTATAAAACGGTTAAAAATATAGTATAACAATAAACACAGCCAGTAGGTGACTCACTGCCCGGACATCTCTAGCCCTGGCGGAGGCCACGCCACTTGGACCCAAGTAGTCTGGGATCTAGCGGTCATCTAACCATTTACTGAGTAACCATATAATACATATTGTGTAGTATGTTTTCTTTTTCAAAATGGAAACATACGCGCTAGATATATTTCAACGCTCGCGTGGTAAAAAAAATAAAATCCCAAATAAAAGGTTTGGTTCTATCAGTTCGCACTAATGATGTTCGCACACAAAAATATAAAGGATAATATAAAGCGTAGTCAACAACAAAGTCAGACGTCAAAGGCGCTGACAGACTTGTAATCAAACATCCATTGTCACGGTTGTTGCCTTTGTCCCATTGTGAACACGTCGCCAACCTTTTATTCTTTTTAATTGTTTTCCTGCCAACTTGTTATACCAATAAATATAATATATTCGGGACTTTGTCGTTATTAAAAAAACTCATGTGTACCATACATACCATATTTCAAAAACAAGTACAGATGTATTTCATTTGTGGGGCTCATTTTATTTTACTGTATGTATTTACTGCATATTTATTAATACATTTTAAGAGATTAAATATATCGAGTAACATTAATTAGAATAAATTTTACTATAAGTTTTATAGGTTTTAGCTAGTAACATAAAACAATTAAGCAAAAATAAAACAAAGAAACCATTATTTTTAGCATAGGTATAAAACTATTAATTATTCAAAAATACAAATATTCATTAGTGTTTAAAAACGCAACTCAGTAAACATTTTCTAAACTTACACCGTAATAACTTCTTGAAACTAAACGTAGAACAGACCGTTTTAATTTTTTTCCTAACGCAGAACTAACAAAATAATTTCTTTCTTATTTCAAAATAAATAGATTTTTTATAAGTGTAAACACTGAAGGAGGTGTATTAACTAACTATGTTTAAATGAAAACATACCAATTTTCATTTGAAAAAAAAAAACAAAAAACAAATCTAAAAGGTTTTAAATATAACAGAATGTCAGTTAAGTGGGTATTTTTATCATAACTGGCATTACCTTAACCTGGTCAATGCGAAATAACAAAGACACTCCGAGTGTGGTTCTGCCCAACAATTAAGAAAAGTTCTCAAGCCTCTAATTATTCCTCAACTCGTTGGAACTAATTACACTCTTTTTTGTTAGCTTGCTCCCTGGATTTAAAGCAAAAAAGTCACACTATATCACTCAATGACGGTTAAAACATCTGTTTCTTTGTTCAAAACAATGTAAAACAATTGAAATTAATCTTTATGTAGTATTTATCTAACAGGGATATAATTGTATATTTTTCAATAAAGAGCAATTTTTATTATTTAAATACAATTTATCTGTTACATTTTTATAAAAAAATATTTTTTTTATTTAATTTACACTAATTAAGTATTAAAATTGCCTATATACACTGTTTAAGCAATTGTTTAATTAAACAATTAAACTTAATTTCACTAAAAATGTTACACACAATTGAATCATGCACAAAAATGAAGGATAATGAACCTGCACTTTAATTTAATATTTTCTAATTTTTTTTAAGTTGTTACATACGGATCATTGTACCCTATTAAAACATTTAAGTATCCTAAGCACTATTCTGTATTATTTTACAAATATTAAAAATGTTGTATATACTGGCTATCTACTTCTTTGTTAAGTTATTAAATCATACATTTCAACTTGTACTTAATCTTTAAATGATTCAATTTACTCTTAAAACTTATTATTCTCAATTTTTATATAATAAATTGATTAATTTATGGTTTACTAATTTTATAATATGGCTCTTTTATTTTAGTAATGGAATTTTCCTGTGAAATTTCGGTATAAAGCCCGACGAAAATCCCACATCAAACGTATTGACAGAGCTTAATAAAATACCCATTGTTAAGGTGTCTGCCTTTGTCTCCACAGCGATCATGTGGTTAGGCAGTCGCTCATTCAAATTGGATTTTTGAAAAAAATAATAAAAGTTCACATTTGTTGTTATTATTTTGTAAATTTAACAAATTAGCTCTTCAAAGGGGTCCCAATTTTTTTATTTATTTCAATTTTATTGCAATTGCAATCTTAAAAATAAAATAAAAAATACTTTTATATTGAGGTTAAAAATTAAACAAAGATATTGTTTTGTATTCTCTAAAATTTTATCGAAATCGTATTAATATAGCTTTATCATAACACAGGAAATTTTTTTAATATTTTTTAAGTTTATAATATATAACAAACTATGGCAATGAAATTAGGTTTAAAGGTAGATGTTGATATATTTAATTGGCTGTTAGTGAATGTAAGTTTTCACCATAAATTATCAATATTTGAAAATACATATTTTAATAAATTCCTATCTTAATTCCTTTCTCATTATAAACTCACTTAAAAAACAAACAAACATAAAACTAGAAATAAACTGTAATTAATTATATTTAAATAACTTTTTTCGTAGGGCAACAAGCTTCAGTCATTATCTGTAGTATTTTGCTACGGTATTTTAAAATATTTTATTGTTCTTTTATTGAGGTGCATATGCAAAACAAAAAATTCCATCAGTCTGTTTTAAATAGAAATAACAAAAATTATATTTAAAGTTTAATTGGAATGTTTTCGTCCTAGAGAAACATAACTGACGTAACCTATAGAATTATCCACAGGCTTTCAGCGTGCTGTGGAACAACAGAAGTACTTAGCATGCTGAATACTTCAGAGAATACTCCACACCCTAACACAAACACACTCCATGTAACACGTGTCCCGCCGACAAGGGGATGTACCACTCAATCTATTCATCACAGTTTTACGCAATATTTAGTTCCCTTCACATTTTTTGTTTTGGAAATATGAACATTTTACATGTAATATATTTACTTAAAATAGTGATTGGAGATTGGTATCCTTGAAATAAAACCTAGCCTATTTAGAACTATCCAATCATATGTTTTTTATAAGCCCTACAAATACATCACTCATGTTTATTCATCCGGAGCTGTAAAAAGATTACCTATGGTAAATAGATCAAATGTATCACCTTGTTGGTGTCTCAGACCACCCGTACACCCCTTTTAAAATATGTACAATTAATTTTTCAAAAAAAAAAAAAAAAAAAAAAAAAAAAAAAAAACTGTACCATTATAAGTGAACCGGTTGTGCTCTATCCATTGATGATAATTTCAATGTACATAAGTACCAGAAGTAACCAATCCAGACCGGAACTCTTTCGTTTTGTTTTAAATACGAAACCACCCTTATTATAGTATTTTTTTGGATTCTAGATATAATTTTAAGACTACTTTACACATAAATGTGTACCTTTAATACTGGCGGTATGGGAGATAATGGAGGTAGAAGTTTTTTCCCATAAGAATAACATGGAGCAAATTTTCATATCCATTACATCTGAAACTCTTACATTTAACATAACCGTCCAAGCATAAAAATATCTTAGAACCTCATTTTAATCAACATTTAAAAATAAAATACCGATTATCACGTAATTAATTTTTGTTTTCCACACATTTGAAATTATTTCTGCCATATAATAAAATTTATATAAAAATTTATGGCAAAACTATTAATTTATGGTGCTTAAAGAGAAGAACCAAAGGCATTTTCATGCCAGGCCTTTTTAGTTTAACTGAAAATTTACATAGATAATGGATGAGAAATTTAGACCCATGCTATTCTTATGGGAAAAAATAAAACTTACACCGCCATTATCTCCCAAACCGATTAGATTACGGATACACATTCAATTGTAAATTAGTCTTAAGATTATGTCTAGAATCCAAAAATACCATAAAAATGGGGGTCTTGGTTTAAAATTTATGACTTCCGGTCTGGATATGTTACTTCTGGTACACCCGGTACATTGAGATTATCATCGATAGATAGAGCACAACCAGTTTACCTACAATGGCACAATTTGTTTTGTGAAAAATTAATTATGTGGATTTTAAATGGGGTGTACAGGTGATCTGGGACACCCAGTATATTCAATCTGATAAAAATTATTAACTTACAAACCGTGAAAAAAGTTATTGATGGTTTAATTGCACAAGAATATCTGCAGTGAATGAGGTAGGGCTGTGTGCGGAGACAAGACAAAACGCTGTTCTGTCTCAGGCAGGCTCAGAACATAGACGCAAGGAACTACTCCGGATAATGAGGTTGTAAATCAAAAGGCAGGAACATTCATGCTGCTTTTGTCTGAATAAACAATGCAATTTATTAGATGAAGAAGCGATGTATTGGAAAAATTATTTCAACTTTTATCGTGCATTGATTTATAACAATGGAACGGTGGCTCTCATGTAATTTAAAACAAATAGTTATTCAACCAATCGGCCGTATTTAAAGTGATGATAGATTAATCGACAATAAGGGATGTAGAACATTTACTAGCATTAACTTTTTGTATCACGAGTGTTTGAGACGTAAAATTCGCTTTGATATTTAAAATATTAAAAGTCATTAACCTGTTTAGGTTTACTAACATTTACAGATTTTATCCCCGCATGTTGTTACAGAAAAATAATAATAGATCTATATATCTTTTTTGTGAGACAAAGTTTAATTTAAACACAAAAGAATGCAAACTGGAAGATAGTTTTACAACAAAATTAGGTTTAATAATGCAATTATAATTGATATATTACATGAGTGTCATATTACCTCTTACAATACACTAAGGATTTTGTTGCGTTTTAATTAAATTAATGTGTCGTTCAGGCGTTGAAACTTTAAGTTGTCATTTCATTTAAAATGAATCTTATCATAGCATAAAAATGTGAGGTTAAAATAAACACTAGAGTCATTAGACTACGGTAGCTGTAAGTGCAATTTCAAAAGTTTATGTTAGATATTTGTATGTATCGGGTCTAATAGTAATCAGAAACTCTCAATGATGTATTGTAAAAGTAGCCTACCTATCAATTATGAGGCCCATTTTAGACTCTATTGTTTGTGCGGGCTATTTACCAAAAACTTTATGAAATTCATCCAAAAAGAGTATTACTTCTCGTTCATCTACTTGCCTTATATATATATATATATATATATATATATATATATATATATATATATATATATATATAAATAAAAATTATAAACAAGACATTTAATACTTTATTTAGTAAAAATACCGAAAGTAGTGGGGAATGGGGGCTTTTGGGCCAGTTCAAGGTCACCCGAGCGATGACGTCATCGATGACGTCATCGAGGTCAATGACCTCATTGATGACGTCATCGATTGCATCATCGATGACGTCATCACCAATGACGTCACTTCCTTGACGTCACACCCATGACGTCACAAAAATGACGTGCTGATGACGTCATCACCCCTTACGTCACCAAGATGACGTCATCGATGTCACAAAGGTCAAGGTCACGCTGAAACCTAAAATTTTTTGGCACTTTTGCTGTTTCTCGCACTACGCTCCGAGTTTCAGTCACAGTTACCATGACCTTGACAACTTGGAGCGAATTTGCGATGAGAAACAGCAAAAGTGCTGAGGAAACTTGAAGTTTGCAACGTGACTCTGCCTAAACCATCATGTGACACCGCTCGGGTGACCTTGAACTGACCCAGAAGCCCCCATTCGACCATTACTGCAACCGCGATGCGTACCCTACGACAGACACCGAGCGACTGACTGTCCAGCCCCGCGCACTCTAGGTATATGGGAAGTGGTGGGGGAAATTGTGATGACCTCGGGAAACTTGAAAATGTCAAGCCGGGTAGCACCGTTTCGGTGCTACCTTAAAGTTACATGCTAAAGTGTGATGACCTTGAGTAAAAACATAGAAATACTACAAGTTGATACCGTCCCAGAGTTAAAGTGTGGTGACATTGAGTCAAAACACTGAAATACTATAAGTTAAAATCATCCCAGAGTTAAAGTGTGATGACCTTGAGTCAAAACACAGAAAAAATACAAGTTGATGCAGTCTCAGAGTTAAAGTGTGGTGACCTTGAGCTAAAATACTGAAGTACTACAAGTCGATATTGCCCCAGAGTTAAAGTGTGATGACCTTGAGTCAAAACATAGAAATACTACAAGTTGATACCATCCCAGAGTTTAAGTGAGATGACCTTGAGTCAAAACACAGAAATAATACAAGTTGATGCAGTCCCAGAGTTAAAGTGTGATGACCTTGAAGTTGTAGAAGTGTGGTGACTTTGAACTACCCCAAATTGTCAGGAATTGGAGTAGCAACCGCGATGTGCACCCTACGACGGACACCGAGCGACTGACTGTCCAGCCCTGCGCACTCTAGGTATATGGGAAGTGGTGGGGGAAATCTCAAGGTCATCCAAATTGGGTTTTAAAAAAATAAGAAACTCTAAACCTCATGCTCCTCTTCTTCCCTTTCCACCTCATTTGTAGTATATATGGTTGACGATGGTAAATTTGACAAATACTCCAGTGATTGTTGATCGTCTTGCTGCAGTATAACTTCAGACCAATCATAATCTAAAGTGACCTTGAGCTTTATTCCCGGGTTGTCGAGGAGAATAGACTTCATCCAATCGCAGATGGTTTCTAAATAATGCACGTTGTCGATTGTCAATTTCCAATTCGTATTGGGTACATCTTCGGTGGAAGACATGGCATTGCAAGCAGGTGTGTCCGCCATGGTTGTTGGAGGAGGAATGATGCTTGGTGCAGCGAGCAATGGTGGTATTACAGAGTAGTGGGGGAAATTTCAAGGTCATCCAAATGGAGTTTTTTAAAAAAAGGAAACTTTTTCTATTTACTTATAACATAACCACTTAAAACTAAAAGGATTGGGATCAACAGTACGTTTAATCACCATATTCGTTATATTCTTCCTGTTTCTCAGTTTTCACCTCCGCCCGGATAGTACCTCCACTCTTTAGCTCCTTTTCGGCTTCTTCTAGTTGCTGGGTAATCACCATCTGACATTGAAGTTCAAAATCATCACGCGGCACAGATCCGCAAATATCCATCTGAGCCAACCAGAGCTGCCTGAGGTTCTTTTCCTTTTCCTCGACAGCTTCGACGGCTGCATGTAATTCCTTTTCTGTAATAGAGGAGTCCCACAATTGTTGATCATCGGTTTTGTTGACAACCTCCTTTTCAGACTCCTTGTACAAATTGTTCAGCTCCTGCTGAGTCTTAATGGTTACCTCCTCGTAACTAGCACAACTTACATTGAGAGACATCTTGATGTTGTACGGTTGACCGTTGGAGTTGAAATGAGGCTGAGGCACAGCGCTTGGGGGTACTATGAAAAAGTGGTGGGGGAAGTTTCAAGGTCATCCAAATTGTGTTTTAAAAAATCCTATCTTGTTACTGAGCACATATGTCAGTAACAAGATAGGTGTTTTTTTCTCTTTTACATCTTTAATATAACAAATAAATAAACATATTCTACAATGGTAAGAAGAAGGAAGACAACTGCTAGTCAGCTGAAATAATCCAAAGTCTGGCTCGCTTCAGTCTTCATGGATGCCGGTGATGAAGTCGCTGGAGAAGAGTAATGTTCTGACTCTTCTTTTGGGTGTCGGAGATTGCGTATATTGCAAGCGTAGACTTGCACATTTATACGGTAGCCTCGCGCCACCATCAGCTGCAACTCCTTGTACAAGTCGTTCAGCTCCTGCTGAGTCTTAATGGTTACCTCCTCATAACTAGCACAACTTACATTGAGAGACATCTTGATGTTGTACGGTTGACCGTCGGAGTTGAAATGAAGCTGAGGCACAGCGCTTGGGGATACTATAAAAAGTGGTGGGGGTGTTTGCATCGAAGCAGGTTTAACCTTTAGCTTGGTGGTGGGGGTAACTGTGAAATGCAAAGGTCAAAGGTCAAGGTCACCCGCGAAGTTTAAAAAAAATGCAACATATCAATATGTGACAAACTTCACATATTGATATGTTGCATTTTTTGTCTTTTATGGTTTATTTATTTATAAAACATTACAATAACATATGTACAACAGTAAAATTAAAATCTAACACTGCTGCTTGTCGGCGATGTGGATGGTCAACTCGGTGGAATTGCTACCCGTGCAACCGTGGGAAACCAGGTAGAGACAGCCGGGTTGGATGGAGCGCAGATCCTCGTTCTGGAGGAGATGGACGAACCGTTTCGGCAGGTAGACTTGGAACTTGGGCTCATCCCCCGGAGTGAACGGTGCCTCGCTAAGACTGCAGCAAATGGCCTCTCCAACTGAAGTCTCCATCTTCTTCATGGCGTGGATAATGTAGTGCTTCTCGTCTTTAAGTTCGGAACACTTCTTGACGGGTAGTATGGTAGATTTGGAGTGAGCATTGAACTGCTCAACCAAAGTTTGCAGGAACTGGTGAGATGCCATGGTTGAGTTAAAGATTGTCTTCTTCTTCGTCTTCTTGCTGGGAGATGTTGTCGTCTCGGAATCTCGAGTAATACTCATGCCAGGTCCCGGTCTGCTCCTCACTTATATAACCCCCGTCACCCCCACCACTCCCCACTTCCCCACTTTGAAGGTAAGATGCGAGTTTATAGGCGTTTTTTAAAGCGCAATGTCTATCTTTTTCATGTTCTGGACTTTTAGTACAAATACAAACATTTTCCATCGTATACTTGTAGTTTTTATCCAAGTCCACATCATTAACCGGAACATGAGTAAATTCTTCGATCCATCTCTTCTTTTCCAGTCCTTTTGTATAAATATTGGTAAACCTGTTTGAAAACTGATGCATGATGTTATATAAGTCCGTGTAACTTGCAAAACCATCATACCAATCGATATGATGGAAATATTTTGAAATCCACCTGTTGGTAGTAGCGGCTTTGCTAGTTAATGATGAATAAGAACATGGTGGTTTGAACAAAAATGTATATGGAACACTTGTATTGATATCGAAAAACACAAGTTCTTTTATGATAAATCTATCATCATTACCCCGAAACGCTTGGAACTCAATTATACCAGGTTTGGACTTTACTTGTTCTTCTTCCTTGTCCATTGCGAAGATCACCCGTCTGCTCATGACGAAGTCCAAAGGTCAACTGATTTCCACACCACGGTAGGTACGACTTTTATACCTGGCCGTACAGTTGTTGGCGCGTTGGTGTATATTTAACGTGGGCACCGTCCCCGGTAGGCCTAACCCCACAAAGTGTTTGATATTGTTTTAAAAACCAACCATTGTCATCTAAGTTTCCATCTTTACATTCTCCTTGTTTTCATTTTCATCACTAACACTTGATTCTTCTCCTCCTTCTTCCTCTTCTTCCTGTTTTACTGATTTCTTATGTAGTTGAGCGTATTTTTCCAACTGTCTCCACATTTGTACTTCATGAGGAACCCTATTAAATATAGAAGTATCCACAGGTCCGTACAATATAGGTGCGTCCGGTTGTTTGTCCAAAGTGTCTTCCAAATAATCTTTAATAATAGAACTTGAAAACACTAGTTGTCTCAAGTATCTTGTTATTGGTTCAGTTGCACAGGTTAGAATAAAAAACTCTTCTCGATTAAGTTGAATCTTGTTATCATGTCTTGTTGTGTCTCTAAACCGCAATTGATGGTCACCACGATTCTTTATAATATCAATTTCCACATTTGAATCCAAAAGTCCTACTCTTGTCTTTCTTCCATACATGTTACTAGTTAAATAGCATTCTAGCAGATGCAAGTGCTTCATAAAAGATTCCCAAGCACTATCGGTGAACAAAATCATTTTGGGTCCATGAGTCAAAATTACAGTAGGTGAATAATTCGTCGATTTCATAACACCGATTAAAACACTTTTGTCCAAACTGGATGAGATTGGATAAAATATTCGCAAGAATACCTCACTCAATATGTTAGGAGAAATATTATCTTCAGTATCCCTTTTCTTCTTCTGTGCATTCTTTCTTCTTTTACCTTTTTCCTCAACATTATTACTGCCGTGGAGTTGTCCGCAAGCGTTGTGTTCATCTCCCTCCGGTTGACCTTGAAGATCTAAAAAGTCGGATATCTCCTTCTCAATATCTACTACATTTTCTTGTGTACCACTAGGAGAAGCCATATTGAATAAGATGCTACCCATACAAGAACAGGCAACAAACTGATGAGGAGCGACCTGAACACTCTGCTTTTATACTCGCGGAATGCATTGGAATGTAACAAAACCGGTTTTTTACAATACATTTTTAACAATTCCAGTTAAAGGTGTGTATGTTACGATTTTATCATGTAGAATTAAACAGTATGCAGTTGTATTAGCCGATATAGGCGCGTTGAATTCCATTTCTATTTTTATATCTACACTTGATGATTTTACCGATTCATTTTGTTTAGAACAATCGATTACAACTATAGGGTAACCATCTAAGTATTTTTCTGGTGATAGTAAAGGTGCATTCGTTTTACCATAATATGAACTTTGGAATCTTGCATACATATCGTACAATATGCTGTACTTTTTATTAGCGAATGACACATTTAAATTATCATATGGAAAAAATTGTGAATTTAAATAAACTTTAATATTTTTCAAGTTGCAATGATCAAATTGGCCTGCATGTTTGGTGATGGTGTCTCTTCTGCCTGTTTGTAAACCAAATATAATATACCTGGCTCGTTCCACATAATTAGATGTTTTAACTGTCCAAGTGTGTCGATCCGTAGTTGGCAAGCTGGGATGTTCATGAAATTCCCAACTTCTAAAAGGAATTACAATATCACGATCAGCCTTTAACTTTCTTAATTGTAGCATTCTATGCTCGTCAGCTAATTTTACATGTGGAACTCTCCATACAATTTTGTCTAATGTTAATTTCCATTCTAAAGTTGCATCTGTTGTACCGTCTGGAGCTTTAATAATATCTTTATCGTTTGAAGATCTCAACAAAACTAATTCTTGTTTAACGTTTAATATTATTTTCCTATAATCTTCAGCAAAACCAAGCAACAAACGTAACGGAATATGAAAATCAAAATTTCCATTTGTATCTGGAGTGATTGTGTCTTTTGCAGGTAAAACCCATCCTGCAGGTTGTATTAAATTGGTTTCATTAGGTGATATAGATGTTAATCCCTTTAAAGTTGTTGCAATACCTACTTTTTTAGTAGAATCAACTGTTACACCTGATATTTCATATCTAATTTCATCAAACAGGAAAGCCATGGGATTATTTATAAATGGAACTGTTGTACCAGTAGTAGTACCGTCCTTTTTAGTAACTTTTCCTTCAATATACAAGTAACTTTCACATGGTAGTGTGTAAATGTCTTGATTTTGTATGGGAATACGAATTTCATCGTTATTGTTTAATTTTGATGAAGTGTAAGGGTTGTGGGTGTGATATTCTTTTTCCCATAGGGTTTCGTCGAATGTTGGACCCTGAGCTATATCCAGTATATCCATTTTCGGTTACTTTTAATCCAATTCTCTCTAAGAAACGAATGTTCTCGCGTGTTAACTCCTCCACAGCTGAAGAGCTACTAATGCGGATTCCCGTAGGTTGTTCGCTTTTAAATGTTAAACCCATGGTTTTGTATTAAAGTGTTGATTTTAAATGTAATCTAACCGTAATAGGCTCTTCTCGGAAATCTATCAAGTTACCGTCTTGATCCAATACGTTCAACACGATGTCTGAAATGAAAGTGGTGTTCAAAGGTAGATATACCAGGTTTTGCGGCTTTTCAACAATTTTAAATCCAGGTGGTACACTGGGGTAAAAAGTATGTATTATATGAGTATTTGCTCCATCTCTGTAAGCTCCTTGTATAATATTACAAGTTATGTCTATACTATTGACTTTTAATATTGTTACAGTTTGTTTACCGGAATGTGTTTTATTTGGTTCTAAAATCGCTCCATCTTTGGGAAATCCTAATAAATCACCAATTGAGTCTGACTTACTGAAATCTATATAATATTTTGAAGTAAGCTCAGCTTTCATTGTATTGTTATTACCTTTTAGCGTTATATTGTCTTTTCCCATTTTATTTTGCAAAAATTCATTAATATGATCAATTTCATAAGAACCTGTGGGTAGAGTGCAAACTTCCAAGTCTGTAAACTTCCCACTGGCATCTTTTCCTTTATAATAATGTAATAAGTTATTTTTACCTTCCGTAACATTGGGAATAGAGTTGTAAGTTGTAAAATCCAACAGTGCTGCCTCCCAAAATCTTCCTTTTTGCAAGCGTAACGCTGGAAAAAGGATACTTCGTAAAGTGGACGATTTTCCTGTTAATGATACCGTATAGGAAGACATCTCAATAGTGACTGATACTTTTAGCTAGGAATTCCAAACATAAATGGCCGCATATTGAAGTATTATCAGGTTGTTCTCTTTTATAGTTGTAATATATGTTTTTAGCAGATTTAAAGTAATGTTCAAGTTCTTTAGGTGGTGGCAAATTTCCAAAACTATCAAAATAATATACATTACTATTTAGTTTCTTATAACACACCCAATGGGTGCCGGACCCTTCAGTATTATCCAAATTTACGATTCCAGTCTCATTTTTCCATATTTTCTTTGGTAAACTGTCTTTCATAAATACTCCGCGGAAAAATGGTATTTTTAAACAGGAAATATATTTAAATAATTCAACATTAGTCAACGCTTTATGTGGTATAACCAATTGATTTCTTTTATTTAATATGCACGATACGGTCTTAGGTATAGACCAGCCCCGTTTTTTACCATTGACCATATTGTCGGTTTTTTATTATTTTTCCTCGGAGAACGTCTTTTTAGTCTAATATTACCACCATGTTTTCTCTTGGTTGATCCTTTTTTATTCTTACCCCTCCTTTTTCCACCTCCTACCGCTGTTTTAGCCTTCATACCTGCTGTTACCGCTAAAGCTGCTGCTTTTTCCGCAATACTAGCGTCACTAGACTTTACTCGTTGCCAAGCTATATTCGCTAGCTTTTTATCAGCGATTGACCTATTTTTTGAATCGGTAAACGTGGAATATGCGATATCGTGTTCTTTACAAGCCTGATCTAACTTATTTATGCCTGGATCACCTCTTTCCAGTCGTTTTTTCAATTTAGTTCCTGGTCCGCAATACTGATAACCTCCCGGTATGTGAAATTCGTATGGTAAAGCGTCTATTGCTCTGTTTACGATAGATCCTACTGGAATACGATTTAAAGCTTTACTTAACAGAGAAACCGCTGTGGACGTGATACCGCCTCCTTTCCGTATAGTGTCTCGATATGGACTGGTGTAATGAAACGCCATGATTGTCTTTTATATTCGAAAAGCGTAACCCATGTGTTACCTCTATGACAGGTTGCACATAAATGATGTAATATATGGTGTTATTTAATTAAATATCAAAATCACCCCAATCTGATGATCTAAACTTTTGTGTGTTATGATTAAAAAAATATTTATAAAGAATTTCTTGTTTAATCCATGTATTTCTCATTTTTTCGTCAATAGGTTTATGTTGTCCTGCTGCAATATAATTATGCATATCAAATAATAAATTACCTATTACTTTAACAAGAAAATTAACAGTTACAGCGTTATTGGCATAATCAGGGTCTGCAACATTTGTTAATCGTTTGTTATCACAATTCCACCATTTTTTTCCAGTTGGCTCTAATTGTATTATCTGTTCATAAGTAACAGCATCACCAGGCTTTTCACCAATACCTAAATTTGTCAATAACTTTCCTTTACCATCCCAAACATAATTGTTTTCTTCAAGCAAAGTAAACTTTTTATTTCCTTGTACAAATACATCTCCTTGACGTGTTACTACTTGGTTTTGTTTCACAAAACCGGAGGTTTCTTGTTTTAAAGTTTCCTTCATTTGACCCACCGTTGCACCATCTGATGGTGCAAAACCATCTTTTACATTCGCTAAACAATTACCAAGACAGTCAATAACTCCTACATCACGTGTAATACAATGATCTTTGATGTATTTTAAATTTACAGCATCATTTTCATTTTTTGGATAACCTATATCGTTAATAACAAATTTATAAAAAGAAAACCCATCTTTTGTCTTTTCAGGTATTATAGAATGTAAATAGCGTCTATTTATGCTGTCTTTTTCATCTACAGGGTCTGCTACGTTAGATATACGTCGATTTTCAGCATTATACGTTTTTCCATCGAATTTTAACGTATTTTTCAATTCCGATGATAAATAACCTCTGTTTATTGCATCAGCGTTTTGATTTGGCTTACCGACGTTGGAAATTCTATGATTACCCGCGTTATATGTGTTTTTGTCTAGTTTCAGTGTTGGTAATATCTCTTTTTTTAATACTTTTAAATTTATTGCATCATTTTCATCTGTGGGATCATTAATGTTTTTTAACCGTTTATTACTAATATCATAATCTCCATCAGGTGTTTGTGGTAAGCCAGCACCTCTTTTTAAAGTATTAAAGTAATATAATCCATCCGAGGAATATCGTCCGAACTTGTCAACACTCATGGTGCAACTGAATAACATTCTAGAGTGTAACCCATTTTTATAATATTAGTCTCGATTTCTAACCCATATCAGTTTTTATACAAATTCTTAGTCTTTATCAGTTACATTTTCATCGCTCCCGGGACATTTAAAATATTTAAAATTTCCACTAACTAATGCTCCGTCTGATTCATTTCGAAACACATGATTTTTATGAATAAATTGTTCACCAGACAATTTTCTAAATCCGCTAAATGAATTTGGATCTGCAATTAATATATTTTGATAATCATTTACATCCATTAATTTAAATCTTTGCTTATTATAAATAAACTCTTTATTTGCACTGTCATATTGTAATGTTTGTCCTACAGTTGCAGCATCATTTGGATCTCTTCCATTATGCAAGTATTTTATTACTTTATTTTTACATGTAAAAAATCTAAAAGAATGATCTGGATCTAGATGTACGGTTTGTGATAAAGCAGCTGCATCATGTTTTTCATAACCCCATCCCATATTTGATAACCCTTTACCCATGCAATCCCAAGCATTATTTTTGTATGTTAATAAATTAAATTTTTCATTACCTTGAACAAATTCATCCCCTTGCTTTGATACTACTTGATCTTGTTTTACAAAAGAGGTTGTTTCTTGTTTTAAGGTTTCCATCATTTGACCCACTGTTGCACCATCTGATGGTGCCGAACCATCTTTAACATTCGCTAAACAATTACCTAGACAATCAATAACTCCTACATCACGTGTAATACAATGATCTTTTATATATTTTAAATTTACAGCATCATTTTCATTTTTCGGATAACCTATATCGTTAATAACAAATTTATAAAAAGAAAAACCATCTTTTGTCTTTTCAGGTATTAATGAATGTAAATAGCGTCTATTTACGCTGTCTTTTGCATCTTTAGGATCATCTACGTTGGATATACGTTTATTTTCAGCAGTATACGTTTTTCCATTGAATTTTGGCGTATTTTTTAATTCTGATGATAAATAACCTTTGTTTATTGCATCAGCGTTTTGATTTGGCTTACCAACATTGACAATTCTATGATTACCTGCGTCATATGTGTTTTTCTGTAGTCTTAATGTTGGTGATATATTTTCTTTTAATACTTTTAAATTTATTGCATCGTTTTCATCTGTGGGATCTTTTATGTTTTTTAACCTTTTATTAGTTATATCATAATCTCCATCAGGTGTTTGTGGTAAACCAGCACCTCTTTTTAAATTATTTGCGTAATATAACCCATCCGAGGAGTAACGTCCGAACTTGTCGACACTCATGGTGCAACTGAATAGTAATCTAGGGAGTAACGCATTTTTATGAGATTACCCCACGGTTTCGGAGTTCATCCACTAAAGCCACCCATTCGTTTTCCAATCCAGTATGACCCGCTTCTTTAGCTTCATGTATTAGTTTCATTCTATCCACCAATTTATTGATATTATTGTAATAAATCACATTTGTGTTATATAGTTTCTTCATTAAACCTGTACCTGTAACAGATTTGTTTCTTTTTCTTGGTTCTGGAGCACTTATATCCAAAGTGGATGACACAAACCTTCGTTTTACAGGTTTTCTTGGCATTATCGGCATTGGTTGTCTTCTCGTTGTTGGTATTAACTTGGATACAAATACTCTATATTTTAAAGACCTAGATCTAAAAACTGGCTGGTCAGCTAAATACTTCCTCCTGTATGCATTGGTGTGTTCCAAAATCTGTTTATATGCTTCCATATCTTCTTCTTTAACTAACAATTCTAAAGGCTTTTTTTCAAATAATAATTCAAATAATCCTCTTGTGCCCTTATATCTTTGATTACCAACAATAATATTATCATCTTCATCAATGTTTACCGGGCTATTACCAACCATTAAACCTTCTTCTGTTAATCTTACTCCATAACTATGGTAGTTTTTATTAGGATTTATTCCAGCTAACATTTTTATCATGTATTTCCTTCCTAAAGGTCCTTTGTTATGAATGTTTTCACCCAACAAGCTTATGTTTGACGGACCTTCCCTTGCTTCTTCTTCTTTTTCCTCTTCACTAGCAGTTGATACATCTTCATGTCCTCTTTTAGCTTTTACTTCATATAATTCTCTTATACCACTATAGTCTGGTGATTCTAGCTCTCTTTCAGGTTCTTCACCGGTAAAACCACTATATGTAGAGGATTCCAGGTCTTCATCACTAAAATCTTCTGATTTTATATTTTCTCTTTCAAACTTTGTAATAGGTGCAATTGCATCTCCTTCCAAAACGGGTTTAGCAAATTTTTTGTTTAATTGTTTCAAGGGTTCAGTAATAGGTTTAAAAGTAGATTCAAGAAATTTCTCCCTTTCGCTAATACCTAATTTTAATGCTCTGTTTTTATCCCGAATAGAATCACTAAGTGATTTTATTTCCTTTATTAACTTTTCTTGGTTAACCATGTTTGTAGCAAGACGTGTTGTACAACAATGAATGTTTTACATCATGATCAGTGTATTAGTATAAATTTATCAAATCCTATCCTGTATCGACCATTGTTTAGCGGTTGTTCCTTTATAATTGTTAAAAACCCATACTTTTCAGCCCAAGCCTTTCCACACAACTCTTTAAATCGTTCGAATGGCATATCCGCACTTACATGGTCATAATATATGTGTTTTAGGTTGGTTTCATCCTGTTTAAATACAATTAACATGTTTGCATTGTCTCTAATGAGCTGTTTCGGTATTTTGCTGTAAGTTTGACCAATATAAATGCTATCTATGTTGTTATGTCGACCCATGGCGAAGTAATTCCTTATTGTATTTTGATTTTCACAAGATACATCGTCAAATATGAATACTGAGAATGGTTTAGCCTCTTGCGGTTGCATGACACTCTCGCTCGCGTTAAATTTAAAATATTTAACTTCAGGTACATTATTGAGTATTTGTTCCAATAACTGATATTTTGGTTGTTGTAGTGACTTAGAAAATACATATAAATTATTAAAACGTAAGCCTTTAGGGTTTGTAATCAAATTGAATACTACATTTGTTTTTCCACAATTGGAAGGACCGGTAACCAGACAACGCACCGTGTTTGGTAACAAAACACCGTGTTTCCCAGTATTGAATTGAGAACCATCCACTGTGAGTTCATCTATATTATTAATAGTAAAATTGTCTTTTTGCGGTATTATCTCCATCCTTTGTAATGGTTCAACCCAAAATGAAGCTCTATCATTATATTAGATCCTTTTTAGGTATCCAAGAATCTTCCGTCTTATTAAATCCTAACCATCTTACTTTAACCTTATCTTTTTTGCGTTGCAACACCTTTTCTACTAGATATACATCACCTACTGTTGATTTTAACATTTCATGTCCATAAAAACCTCCTTCAAGCAATTGTCCTTTATTATCTTTTAAAATGTAAGTTTCTGGTACTGTAGGTTGCACCTTAAATACGGTAAATACCTCATTTGTCCAGTTCGGAAGATATCTTTTACTGAATACACCTTTGTATTTGCTTATTCGCACTTTATCACCAACATTAAACCTTTTAGGCTTTAGTTTTTCAACTTTTGGTTTAGTATTCATTTTTATACGTTTTAATACAAGTTTTTCATTTTTATTAGTCACCTGGCTTGGTTTCATACCGATAGTTCTATGAAACTTGTTATTGTAATCGCTTATAAGTTTTGGTAACACATCAATCCATACGTGTGATCCTCTGTTGGAAAACATCTTATACATCGCACCTTTTAAAGTTCTGTTAAATCTTTCAATTATTGATGCTTTTACCTCTGAATTGGTTGAGTAATGGTTAATGTTGTGTTTTTTCATTAAATTTGCAAATTCCTTATTAAAATATTCTTTTCCATCATCAGTTTGTAAATGTTTTATAGTATGTTTGTCTCTTTGTATAGCTGTTTCCATTGCTTTTGTAACACTTTTGCCACTTTTATCTTTTAGTGGTAAAGCATCTGCCATTTTTGAAAACAATTAATAATAGTCAATATGTATTTAAATCCTCTATTTTGTTTACTATAAGGAATCATTTCGATTAAATCCGCTTGATATAAATCATTTATTCCTTTTATCACTGTATTTCTTCGTGGAAACTTTCTTCTTGCAGGTTTATGAAGCTCGTTGACAATTTCTTGCTTCAAGTTCTTCATATTGCAGGTTTGAATGTTTCATGTATCACATGTATAATCACAATGAATGTTGTCTTAAATATTCACATCATTTATATAGGTCAAGGTCATCCAAACTTGTGTAAAAAAATGGGGAACACGGCGTTTGACTTGCCGTGTTCCCCATTTTTTTACGGAAGGAGAAAGGAATAAGGTCGAAGTTGTAGAAGGACGAAGAATAGGTTACTAGTCGATAGGGTTTAGAGAGTAGTGGCCGAAAGGAAGAGTATGAATCTTATCCGGCATAATATGCCTTTTATCATCTTGAGCTGATAGTGCTCTTTTAACTTCAGTGACACTGTAGACCTCATGTTTAAAGCTTCTGATAGTGTTGAACGTTGCAGACATTGTAGAATCTTCAAACAAGCAGGTCTTGTAATGGTCAAATGT
>CM061532.1:93299150-93329202 GCA_030545055.2 Neoaliturus tenellus | reverse complement strand
GATGATTAAAATAGGAATAGTTTTAATAGGGATAATTTTCTGTTCAAGATAAAGGCAGAGAATTCCATACAAATCAAGTTTTTTATGAATTATTATTATTGTTTTTTGTGAATTATTATTATTAACAAAAAAATATTTACGCAAAAAATAACTGCTTCGGTTTTATATTTTTATTTAATAACATGAAATAGTTTCTTGGCAGTTTTTGTCTCTATAGTTTTGCCATTTACCTTCTAATAGCTGTATAATAGTTAGGAACAGCACAAAGACATAAGTTGATCAAGTTATATCCAAGCTGGGACAAGAACGTCTTTGTGCACGTGACTGCCCCAGTGGGACTTGTTTAGTGTTTTGTCCTCACTGTTTTAGGTCAATACCTCCTCTTGGTAGACTTCAAAGTCTACATCATAAATCCAAAGTTATTTAAAATAAAAATCGTCCATAAATCTATAACGATAAAACAATTAAATCATATTTTTTCAACACATTGTAAAAGACATGAAAATTGTATCATTCAATACAAATCTTGTAGTAAAAACATTAAAAAATATATTTAAACGTTATAAGCACAAATAAACATCCAAAAATATATTTTAACGTAATAAGCAAAAATAAACTCTTTACATGGTGTATGTAGTTTTAATGTTATAGTAATAATTCTATTTACCACAAAGCTTGATGTAAAAATTGTTGGTTTATGTGATAGTTTCACTCACTTTCCGGGGTGGTTAGTAAGGATGTTAGTAAGGTAGTAGTGGTGTTTAGACCGGGGCTTTCTTCCAAACTGTATGTATTATATTAAAATCTTAAGACACCAACTCTTCTGCGTATTCTAAGGCGGATATAGACAAGGTATAAGTGTGATGAGTGTAATGGAACCGAATAAATGTAGCTTTGTTTCCGACAAATACCAGCCGATTCATTTGTGAGGACAATTAATTGGTGGCCAATAAACAAATACAGGTCTCTGTCCAGTTTCAAACTTTAAAAAGGATTCAATTTTTTTTGGATTTAACCAAAATGCTTTGAGTTATAAGGCAAGATGTATGATTGTATAACCACTAACATACTAAACTACTAAAATGTCAGTTGAATATCATTATTTAGCAATACATTATACTAAAGTTAGATTAAATATATTTTATAATTAAATTTCAAATTTACAGAATAAAAAACAAATAGAATTTTCTCTACGTAATAGGATAAAGCTCTTCTTATTAACTTACTAATGAAGAAAAACAATGGACCCTCCATTCCATTAAAGGACAATAGAGCTACAGTATCAATAGACTTTATGTAATCTGCCTTTTTAAGTGGAGAAGTGAAATTGCCTTTCCTTGATTTAAGTAGGCCTTTACTTGCCTTTCCTTGATTTAAGTTTGGTATTAGAAAGATATGATAAATAAAAATTGTATTTAAATACAAGCTTAAAACGTACACTATAATATAATTACAGCGTTAAAAGATATCTAATTCGTTACAAAAACAAAATTAAAATTGTTTGTATATAAACGATTGTTATAAATAATTTGTATTTTAACCGAATTTTAAAACGTTTTTTTAGCATTATTTGTAATATTATTTCACACAACTTAAAAAGCGTCAATTGAGAATTGTATTTCCTTTTACTAATTAATTACTAACGATAATTAATTAATGGATTTGAAGTTAACTGAATAACAAAACAACTTTCTATTATGTATTAAAGGTTACTCGTAATATTTGTTTTTGCTGTATCATACGGTTTTTTTGGAGAAACTACGACTAACCATCTAAGAAAGTTTTTTTATATTGATAAATGCGGAGATTCAAAGAAATTACAGTTATATTTTAATAGTACCAGGAGGACCGAGCGTTGCTCGGTGAAATATTAGTAAATTTAAATATCAGAATAAACTTTATTGACATTTAATATGCAGTACATAAACAGCTGTTACATTTCTTTTTGAAGTTCTGAATGTATCTTGTTTATATGTTGTTAATTCGTTGCCAACATGGCAACCCATAAGCCCAATGTTAAAATTTTGTAATTTTAAACTTTAATTTTTAGCAAAATTAGATTTTCCCTGGGGGCGAGACCCATCTCAATCGTATTTTTAAGGTAAAACTAAGTTTATTCCAAAATTTGAAGGAAATCGTCGGAGCCGTTTTTGAGATAATTGCGCAAGCAAGCAAACAAGCAAACAAGCAAACATTGCTCGTATAAGAGTATAGGATTATTCATTTATCAGCTGATTGATTTTAATTATAAAAAAGTTGTTTACTTTTAAGTGGAGGATTACATCTCTGTTTCTGTTCATGTTTTACAACTTTTACTTTTTACATTAAATTTAAATTGTTATCTACGCGACTTTTCATTAACAACATCGACATAATTGATGTAAAAACACATCTACAATCGGTACAAAAATTATTTTCTTCTTGTATTTTTTTGTTTGAAAAAAAAAAATATATATAGCCTATAGCCTTTAATATGTAAAACTGAAAATCTCAATTTGGGGGAGAGGGTGAATTCTATAAGTACTTCAAAAAAGTAAAAAAAGTACTTCAAATTATTCATGTGGTGTGTGTTGAAGGTTATTTGAATTTATATCAGTTTGAAATTAACTACTTGGGATGTTTTGATATGCTCAGTATAGTTTGTAATAAGCCATATGTAAAAGAGAAGGTTTTATAATATGTCGCTAAATATTTCTTAGCATTATAAAACGTTCTTTTAATGTTAGTTCTTCTTTAGCATCACTCCTGGTACACAATGTTAATAATAATAGAAGCTAATATTCCACATACCTCTACACACTCTCTTTATATGAAAGAATTTTGAAAGAAAAACTATAATGGTATGGAGATCAAATTAAGTATTTTAATTTAATGTTCTTAAAAAAAATTGTAAATTAAGAGAATAGGTCCTTTACATTCTTATACCTGAGCTTCAAACACTTTTTTCAATTTATATATTTTGTATATAAAGCCTATGAATATTGTCATTGAATTACTATCACGGCACAGGGAATTTTCAACACAGCCTTTATTTATTACCAGAAGATCATCAATTACTTTATTGTTTTGAAGAATTCGAGAAGACAAAAAAGTGTTATTTTAGTACTGGATTTACAGTATATGATATATTATCTGCTTTACATCTTGTACCAATATAAATTTTATTTACGACCTTTAAGCACTATAAGATAATAAGCACCAATTCAATTAAAATCTTGAAGTAGTGCATTATTAAACCAAACACAATTCTGTATATAATGAGCTCATTATGATGCGAGGAGTATCATAATGAGCTCATCGGGATCATGACGAGGAGGAGCTTTATGATACAGTTTTCTTGACCAATGAGAGCTCGACATTTGCAAAAGTTTTGTCATGATAAAAGTTGCACAATTTGCACTTAAGCTGATTTCCAGGACACATTTAAAACTGGTTTATACTTATTGCGAAGTTGACATTTTTTTACAGCAAAGGAAATTGTATAACACTGTGGTAAGTCTTTTGGCTGTCCACCATGACAATTCCCCTTCCTTCGTAATCCTTTCATGTTCAAGATAGTAGGGGGTTAATACGAACTGCATGTAAACCCCTAGCTGGAACACATGTAGACAGCAGGGGGTGAGAAGAAATGCTATGGCAATGGAAACCCCTAGCTGAAACATATGTTTAAGACAGCAGGGGGTGGGGAATGCGGCGGGCATATAAACCCCTAACTGGAACATGAGTGGACAGTCCCGTGTCTCACCCTTTCTCTTCCTTTAGTATCCCATCCTTCCGGGGGCTCGCGGAAAATGCCCATTAGAGGCAGACGTGCTCAACGGTTCGGCCGGGGTCTCCTTATCCACGAATAACAACAAACATAAGCTGATTGCGATTTACGTTTTTATTTCTTTATTTTCCAAACCTCAAAAGAACTTGATATAAAGTGCTTGAGAGAGACGATAGGATTAATTTGTCATCCGGTGTTTTCGATGGGTGACCACCTACCATATAAATTTATTACATTTTATTACATGTACACCTACGTAGGCCTAAGCAATGATGACCGACTCAACCGATGACGTCATCAATGCTTACGTCATCGTTATGACGTCACGTCATAAAGTCGTCAAAAAGAAAATACTCACTATTGGAATTTTTAAGCCACTATTGTAACTAAAATTTAACTGAAGACTTAAAGGCCTCTATAATGCAATAGTTGCATAAAATACTACATCACACATTTATAATTCATCCTCAAATTCGTAACTCTAATCTCACTAAAATGGGAAAGAAAAAAAATATTAAAGTTAACAAGAAAATAGGACGAAGTAAATAAAAAAGGTGATAAATTAATGCAGTAAACGACTAGTATTTTCCTCACAAAACATCTTTAAAAAAGGACAGTACGAAAAGGGCACCCTCGACACCTCGCCGATGAAAGAGTGTGTGGTTTCTAAAGCAACAATGCGCGCTCGCAGCGCAGTAATAACTTCCCCCTCCCCCGCGTTTACTCACTGAGCAAAACCTGTCGTTTTTAACAGGTAGACTCGGGCCTTCTAAACATTTATTATAAATATATTGTTATCTACTTACAAATTACGTAATGATCTTTTAGTAGTGAAGAGAACATTTCCGTTATCATTATAAAATTAATAAAAGGAAAAAAAGAACTTTAATTTGTTAAAAATGCATCGTTATTTCATATTTCGTATTATGTTCATAGTTTTTTAGAGATGTTTTCTTGATCTTTCTTTTGCATGTTTTATTGATGCATTATCTATGTGAATTTTGAAAATAGAATGAAAACTTCTGGACAAATACTGAAATTGACTTATTAATACTACGTTATAAATTTTTTATTTCAGGCTTTGATATTAAATCTGTAATATTTCAATGAAAACTTTAATGAAACTAAAAAAAAACCCTTATAATCAATATTTAAGCATAAATTTCATAGTTTACATAAGCATAAGAGTTCGTTGAATCGATTTGCGAATATTAAGTACAAAACAGGCCCCCTGATATTTCCGAATTCCACCTTTAATCTGAATATTCATAAATAACAAATAATATATGTAAAGAAAAAATATCTTGACAATCACAGATAAGAGCAAAAATTAATACTGTTTCAGGGGAATGAAACTTAAACTTTCTTTGATTGTGGGAAAATCTCATGCATACTGGTGCTTTAATTAGAGGAAACATAATTTTGGTAATCATCAGCTCAACTAGCCACATGCATTTATATGCTCATAGAATGCAGGCATAACGGAACAATAGCTTTTCCATAACAAAGGTGAGGGTATTGTTGTAGTTCCAATTCTCCTCTACAAGTGCTGTTGTACTCACTTAATTATTCGCTTTTCAGTAGCCACAATGTTTAAGTGAGGCCAAGGTGTAAGAGAAAAGCCAAGACAATTTGCCACGATACTTGTAATAAGTTTTTTTGACTGTAATAAAAGTGTAATGTTTTACAGGATGTATGAGCTCAATATTTTTATAAATGTAATGGCATTAAAATATAAACTTAAAGAAACGGACTAATCAGAATAGAAACTCGTAGCTTGGGTCAAAAACTTTATTCCGTGCTTTTGGTTTAGAAAGGCCCCTTGCCAACCTAGTGATAAAATAAACTATCTTTATGTCATAGTCATTTTTCAGAACTTCCGGTCTTGTGATTGTTGCTAACACTGGCTTAAGTGTGATCACTAATATTTGCTACAATTCATACAATGTTCCAGGGTTCATGTGGAATTAGGGTAACGGCTTCTGACGGATTACAGTGGCTAATGAATAATTGAGTTTAGATTATCTTATACATTACTTTTTCATTCAAAAGTAAAGTGAATTTTTTAAGAATTTTAGAAATACGACACATTTTTTTTAATTAGGTAGGTTATAAATGAGTTCAGTGAAACTTTGGTTTGATATTGCTTTAATTATGCAGAATTATAAGCAGTAAAAACATAATTTTTAACATCCATTCTATTAAATGGCTGTTTCAATATTTACATACACTTTACATTTATGAATAACACCGGGTCGTTCCTGTTTGTGACATTAATAAAGAGGGACTAATTGATGTGTAATTAGAAACCTACGTCAAAGGACGAAATTCCTCCTGCAGTTTCTAAGCATAAACTTGCACTGGGGAAAGAAAATTTTTCCTTGAAGTAGTTTTCTATGGTTAATAAATAAAAAAGTTATATTTTAAATATTCAAAATATTGTTCGTTTATATACAATTTATACTTTTGGCGTTAGCAATAAATTATGTTTCACAATGTCCTAAACAACTTAAAACAAAAGTTATAACCAATTTATAAACGTATGTGATGTCCTAAACTAATTTATTTTTGTATACATTACGTTTACATTCGTCTATAAAAGGTTGATTCAAGTCGTTGAGGTTTATGTTGTTAGTGTGATTTTTTATTTGTAATTTTTTGACCTGACATTCGTGCTCGTGTGAAACTGAGCACGAATGTCGTCTTATAAACTGTACATTTTCATAACAAAACATTATGTTTATCAACCAAAATATGCATGCTTTCTGTATAACACCAAAGGCCTTGGGATTAAATCGATAGTTATTGACAAAAAATAAAATATATATATCATGTTTATTTTGGAGCTATTTAACATTAACTGATTTGTAAAACGATTAGTGTCAAGAAATTATAAATAAAAGAAAAATCCTAAACCAACAATTTTGGAGAACACAAATGGATAAATTAAAAACAATAAAATATATATATATCATGTTTATTTTGGAGCTATTTTAAACATCAATTGATTTGTAAAACGATTCGTGTCAAGAAATTATAAATAAAAGAAAACTCCTAAACCAAAAATTTTAGAGAACACAGATGGATAAATTAAAATAACTTTAAACTGGAACATTTCATTTTATAATGCAGATGAAATATAAAAATCATCTCCTCAACATCTAGATGCACCGAAAGCAACTCCAACTCATCCTGTCTAGTACATTGGGACCAAGAGATAATTTTCAGTATAATCAGTATTTTGATATCGACCGAAAGATGCTCAGAGGATACAGACATAAGATACAGTAATAATCCTAAAAAAAACTTTTTTTTAGAAACACTGTCAAAATACTCTTTCCACAAATAAATCACACAAACTTTCCTGCAATACATCATTTCTGTAAACAGAAAATGAAAATTCAAAGGCAGAAGACGCTCCAAGGTATGAACGAGATGAAGCTTTGTCGTTAGGATGTCTGCAACTGTACAAGTGCACAGCACTCCCAGCAAGACGTAGATTTTTTGTTCATGGAACTCAACATGAACCATTCAACAATTCAATGAAGCCGCAACAATTCAATATCTTCATAACTTATGGCTGTGATTGATTGTGAATGGCTTATGCTGAGTCTTTGCGTACATAAAATTATCGCAGACGTGCTAAAGGTCAGTCCTCCACTAAATCCCATCCGGCAGCATGACTGAAGAAAAGGAATAATATGCTTTTTACTGAGGACCTGAGTTTTAAAGGATCTCAGACAAACTCGGCAAAGTGTGAGACAGAAATAAGGGAAAGTTCAGGATTTTAGATAGAGTCTTAGCAATGGAATGACAATCGCTTTCTTTCAAACTTCAAAGAAACCCACTAGTCACAAGGAACCGCTTATAAGACCTAATCGGCTAAATAATTTAATCGTGAAAAGTACTATAACATCAGTGAAAACTGCTCCATTATTTATATATTTATTGATTTTTTTACTATTTCAACGGAACCAGTCTGGATCTAAACTGACTCTCAGCAAACGTTGACCTATTATTCTTGTAAAATTTTAAGATCCTTTGGTCTTTTGGGTTACCAATCGCTATAAGCACAAAATATTTATTTATTTCTTTAGGGTTCTAAAAAATAATAATGAAATATAAACTAGGGATGTCATTAAATTTGAATCCACACGCCTTATTTTTCACCCAACAATCATCCGAACAACCTGCCAATTTTGTAAAAAAACTTCGTTGTTCCACTGTTTTTATTTCATCATTTTATTTAAGTTATACTGTATAATATTTCAATAATATATTTTAACATTTTCTGATTGAGTTTCTAACATCTCCCCCATTTTTCGATCATTAATTTTTTTATTCCTTCCAGGGACCTTTTTTTGTAACCTTTTTTGTCACTGTTAAACCATGGTATCAGAAACTTATCAATAATAATGTTTCTTCCTCACAAATTCCTTTTTATTGTATACAACAAGGTCAAATTATAAAAGGAAGCAAAATCTCTGTTTTTATAAATAATTATGTTACTGTAACTCCAAAGAAGATGAACAAATCTCAATCCATACGAATTGTATTGACAAAATATTTACCAGTACACTCAAGTGATCAATGATATTTCAATATTTATCAACTGAACAAATCTCGATTGAATTTAAATTCATATTATACCAAAAGTAAAATTTGCGTTACCTTTCAAAATGTGGTGACAGCTGCTCCCCCACAAGGAGCTGGTTTCAGAGTGTGTGGAACTCTCAAACTAGGTATCTGTCAGAAACATGTCGTAATGATGAACCCCCAAGATTCATCGGTACGAATGTTGAAAAATTAAGGAGTCGCCAGGTCTTTGGAACTTGTGCTACTTATTGTTGCAACACTGACATGTGAATCAATGCCATGTTTTATACTTTTATTCACCCATAATTTTTTCTTAATGAATTTTGAGAATAGTGACAACCGTAACACTGAAGACATATGTTACATCACAACAAGTGGTCTTTAAGATTTTCATTTATAACATTACGATCAATCATTGAAGATGAGGTTTGTATTAAAATGTTATATCAGCCAAAAAGTTGTCCGAGATCCTATTCAGATCTCCCATTACAATAAATAGATTTGTTATGACAACTAGTTTACATTTTAAATTTATAATAATATTTTGTATTATAAATATTTTCACTTATATTTTTTTTTACTTTTTAGCAACCTTTTTAAAACTCCTTAAGTCGTCTGCATGAAATATTTATTTTTCGAATTTTCAGCTAAGCTCACTAAAAAGTATTTTATTTTTAACACAATTTTAGTGCACGATTTTTCTTTTAATCACAGAGAAATTGGGATCATACACAAGATAGACTTAACTACACCCTGAGAATTGTAGAGTCTTTGACGAAGTAAACTTGGCAGTCTTTAAAAACTTTTCTCAGACACAGTACATTAGGAGGGCAGTTACAAAGTAGCCACAAGCTGCTGTCAAACCAAATACATTGACAAACACTAAATTGTTAACAATAAGAATACAGATAAAAATACTTAAATTCAAATATCTTTTGCATAGCCTACCACTATTTTTTTATCACATACATAACTGAGTTTTATTTGAAATAACCTTTACCAATTAATCATATACTATTTATTACTCTAACTATAATGTTATACTCGTAATATTATACAGGGTGTCCTGATCCCATTTCATGCATCACGTTTTTTAGTGGGTTTGGTTCAAAGAAAAAACTTACTGTCCTATGACTGTCAATTAGGACGAACCAGAAAACAGAGTGAGCGTGGTAATATCAAACATCCTTCACACATGTTAAGCCATAAGTAGTGGGTGTAAAGTGACTCCTGCGGACAATTGCTAAAATACTAACGTTCTTGCTGAGAATATAGTACGTCCTTAATATTGTTGGAAACCCTCTACAATTAACTGTAAATGTTTGTTTATTGTATTTGTAAATCTACTAATTAGAGATTTTAAGTAAAATTAATGCAAACACCATTGAAAGAACGATTAAAGTGAACCTTATAAACTATTTTTTCTTTGGAAAAAGTGCATTCTTTTAACTTTTAAACATACCACATAATGTTTAACTGTTCAGCATAAAAAATCAACATAGTATTTAAATATTTAAATTAAGTGTATAAAAAAAGTACAAAGATTTCCCCTATATACGATGGAACCATTGTTATCTGTGATTTGATTAACTTGCAATGTTATAATACCGGTATTTTCATTTTTTATGTATAGATAAATTATTCAAAAAATGAAATTTTATTATGGATTCAATTTAATTTATAATTTAAGTTAAATATAATGAAAATTACAAAGGATTAAATTTTATATGTGAATTATATTTGTAATTTTCATCACTATTTTTGTGTTTAAATTTTATGAAAATTTACTTGTTAAATTCAAAAGAATAATTTATCTTATTAATTTCAATCAATATACGGTAACTATATCCCTAGTAAAATTAACAAATACTAGATCATAAAAAATCATGTATAATAAATCAAACTTGGGTATTGCTACTTACAAAACCTACTTATACCATAATACACTTATGATTTCCGTTTGCAACAAGCTAAAGACTCTAAGTAACGGTTATAAACTCATTAAGCTCTTATTTAAACCAAAGGTAAGGTCATATTTTTATAGGTAACTGCTCTGAAGTATTTGTTTACACCCATGTTTAATATGTTAAGAGTTAAAAAAGATTATAAGTAAATAGCACACAATTATATTACTTACAATAAAATAATAAAAAATACTACACTTTATGCAATTATAATACTGCAATAATTTCAAAAACATTTAATGCAGTGGCTCGATGGATCAAGTTAATGCAGGAAATAGAAAATGTTGGTTTTAAAATTGTAACTTGATACTATTAACTAAAATAATAAATGTTAATAAATGTAAAAACACATTTGGACTTTTAGTTTGTTTTCATGAAAGGAATAAAAACTAAATTCACTAACTTAATGTGGTACTGTAGAGAAACAAGAAAGCCTACAAAACTTTATGGAGCACCAGTGCGGCACACCGAAACACTCTGGTTGATGAAAACAATCTATTGAGCTCACTTTAGGACTAGCAAGATGTTTAAAGCCTACAACTTAAGGTGTGTCCTAATGAATTGCAGGTTAACTCATTCTTTGCATTGCTTCAATAATCTGTTTTAAATGTGTATGGTTAATACACTCTTAAATATCTTACAGTTTGATCTTTCCGATTATTGTGTATATCAGCCAAGATTGCCTAAGGTAAAACATAAATAACATTAAAAATGAAATATTCATACAATTAATTTTCAATACAAAATTAAACATTAGTGTACATTAAATTTCACATTTAATTGCATAATTTTTGTAACCATACTAATATCACATTTGTATTAAGTAGAAACATCGCACAATTTATACGCTTACAGTTTATTTGGGCGTATATATTCATCCCTAACAGAACTTGTAAATTATTATCTCGTTTTACATTATAAATACACGTAACAATTAATAAAATAGTCTTAAAATAGGAATTTATATACATATTACATACACCATACCACATCTCTGTCTTTGAAAATGCTATAGGAATTCTTCTGCCATCAGTATTTGTATGCCAATATACCTGCTAGAGAGGCTTGTTACTTTTGATCTGATGGCTCAGCGTAATATCTAAAAGGACAATCCCTTGGGAGAAGTTGTAAATTGGAAGAAGTGTTTTCCTAATTTTAGCCGAAAGCTTACGATGTAGTTTTTATTTCTTGTAATCTCAAATTACTGGCAGCCTTGGATTTTAAAAGAATTTAAAGATTTGTTCATAAATTCACAGACATTGCAAATATGTTGCTTTGAAGTAAATATTTTTTGTGTTTATTAGTTTTAGCTAATGTTTATTTCTGAGCAACTTTGTAAAACCGGTTATTTCCTGAGAAGAACTTATAAATCAAAGACACTTTTTCTTAATGTACAATAGTCTTAGACATTTGGTCTAAATCATTTTGTAGGTTTAATAAATAAAATCTAGTAATACCCAAATGAAACTGAAACGTCAACTAAAACACGTGCAGTGAAAAACAAGTATTTAAGTTTTTATGTGAAAACTAATAGAATATAGAGAATACTTCACAACTAAAATGTTGAAACCTTTTAAAGACCGTATTAAAGAATCGGGACCACCGTCTAACACCAGCAACAAATTAAACTTTTCACACTTTAAGATAAGAATCCACATATAAGAATGCATCAGTGTGAAATTTTTTAAGGGGAAACAGGGAGCTTTACTTCTACAAGAACCAAGTAACTTATCCGTACATTATTAATAACAGCACTGTTATTTTTATTAATATATTTTTTTAATATATTTTGAAATCTCAAAAGTTTTGATGGGATATAATCATTATTCGATTAAAAATCATTAAAATCGGGAAAACTAATAAAATTTGAATAATTTATTAAAGCCCAACTATGGAAACAAAAAATCTCCACTACCAGTTTGAGATTGATAAAAAAATCAAAGTGTCACAGATGGAGAATGAGTTTATTGCCACTTTTCAACGAACCTTGAATTTTTTGATAAAAAAATGTGGATAAAAGGCCACATCGCCATTTTTCCACCTTAATGACACCCATACAGTGGAATTTTATCTAAACTTTTTTTTTAAATGCACATTTAAAATCCCCAGCAATAATAAAGTAAGTAACTCCACGCAGAGATAACCTTCGATAGTGTGGTATAATCTGATGATTAGTCCTGATATGGAGATAAACGTCTCCAAAACAAAGGTTAACCCATTACGTTCACACTTCCAAACATAGAAAAGATTAGTGTTGCATAAACAACCTTCATTGAATTATATTAATATAACGTTTTAATTACGATAAATACCTATAAATCGTACAAAATTTTTTTTAAACCTTTTTAGAAGAGTTTCATAAACAAAATGAGTTAAATAACAGATCAACCGTTTTTATTTTTTTGTTTGTGGAACATTTTCTGTGATATATAAATATATCAGTTTTTATTTATAAATAAATTGTAATGATGGTTGCCGATTTTGTCTCATATACAGGTCTAAAAAGGTCAATATGAACAATTGTATTGTATTCAGTTCCTTGATCTCCTTCTCATGTGTCATCATTCAGTGGCATTTACATGGAGAGTCCTGTAGGGGAAAGCGACCCTTGCATCCCAAAGAGTGTCTGTAAAGTTTTCCGCCTTTTGACCTCGTATAACGGTCCTTCACTACTGACTCCTTCCTTAGGGCGTCAACCTATTTTGCCTCGTTTTTTGTGATGTTGGAAAGTAAAAGTTAAAATAGAATTTATCATCTTATCTCATTACTTTATCTTGATCAATATCGGCTTCGAAGCATTAAACAATAATAGTCCTTGTTAAAATAATATTATAAAGTAGTGTGGTTTCCAGCTTTAAGAGTACCCCTTCATCTCTTTTGGAACTTTTTTAAAGTTAAAGAGCCAAATTGAGCTCAAGTTAAAGAGAAAAAGAATGTATAAATATAGCAAATGGCTTTCAATAATTCAATGTATGTGATCACAGAGCAAATGGCTTTTTCATAAGGCCTACTGTTGCTGTTTATTTACTGTTAACACGATTCAACAAATATTCATAAAGAGCATCAATATTGGTTGGATGTATAACAATTTTTAGCCAGTACACAACAACCAATATACATACATATACATTTATACATTTATATATATATTTTTATTCATGAGGCCTATCGTAAGTAATGCTGAAAAATCAGACAACCCAAAAGTTGAGAAGTACAATAATATTATATTATAGTAATATTCATTTTTAACCAAAAATGTAATATTATTGCAAATGAAAGTTTGCTAGTTAATAGTGCAACCTTAAGTTTAATTTTCATTAGATTTCTGGCCACTAAAAAATTTAAAGCTACATAGCTTTAAACAAATATGTGTCGGTTTTTATGTCGAATGTGATATTTTCATATATTATTCATTAGTAAATCACCACGAATTGATGGATACAATACTGATTAATTCGACTAATCCTATCCATAATGACATAGTTCAAAATGTTTCAAATAGTATTTTTGAAAATATGCCCTGCTAATCATGTAAAAAAAAAATGAAATACAATACAACACATACACAAACTATATTTAAAAATTACAGAATAAAAATTTTCTTTGTCATATTCAGTTACAAAAATAGTAGAAATTAAAAATATTTTAATATAATTACAAAAATTAAATAAATGATGCTTAAACAAGTTTGTGGAAATTAGATTAGGTATTGCTAAGGTAAACCGAAGATAATGTAATTGATAACAAGTGCAGTGCAAGAGCAGAACGACCCCTGCCTCCAAGGCTCTGTTGAGACTTCCGCTCGTTGACCTCGAATAAAGCTGCGTTCTGCCATCTCAATGCCTCTTCTAATTTTGCAACGTTTATATTTGAACAATAAAAACTAAACCATTTTAAAAATGTTCGTACGAAAAATGTATTAGGGCATTGAACCCTTCTTTATACTTAATGTCCCGTAACTCTGAACGGCGGTATAGCTTAGGTCAAGACAAATGCAATTCAACATAGGAACATGGTGCCTCGTTTCCCGTCTGTCTGTATATATTTTACTGCAAAATGCATAACTCCATATTTAAATGTCATTTACCGATTCAAACCTGATTTTCGTAACGGGTGACCTATTTTCTCCATTTACACAATGTAAAAGTAGCTATAACATTGTTTAAATGAAAAAAATAGCCAAATTATAGAAAAGCTTAAACTTCGCAAAATAATTGTAAGATACATAAAAGTCACTCAATTTTATGTAGATTTCAATGAAAGCTTTTATAATAAGATTGGACGAAGAATATTAGCGATATTCATTAGTTTCATAATGCTGGACTATACTTTTTTCAATTTAAACAATTATTTTTTCTTTTTACGTTGTTTAAATAAAGAAAATTGCTTGCCCATTACCGAAAGAATTTTTTGCTCTGTTATTTTTCATTTAATATTAACGAATAGAGTGTGAGTAAATAGAGTATAGGTATCGTTGAAATCTTTGTAAAATGGGAAAATTTTTATGTCTCTTTCTATTTTTTTACAAAGTATATTATTTTTTTGGAGTTAGGCAACCCAATAAAAATTTCTCCCATTTTAAAGGGGTTGATGAACTTTTGGGCAAAGATCAATCGTAATAAGACAGACATTAGTGCAAAATATCAATGATGTACTGAAACTCAAACCGTTTAGGGTTTAGGAATATGTTAGTGAAAACACATACAGGCTGATAGATAGAAGGGAAGATGGGCACCAGAGACCCATGTTCCTTTTGTGAAATGTTATAAGATATATACAAGTGGAAATAAAACCTATAATGATTATGTAGGTTTCCATGAGATTTAGTTCACAATGCTCTACATACTTACTTGATTAACATTAGCCAAATTTACATGAAACATCCTATGTTTGTTGTCACTATCAAGTTACTGCTGACTAATGGTATTATTTGAAATTTTTTAATAATTTATATTTATTTAATAGTTTAACAATCAATTATTATAACAATTTTATAATAATTAACTCATTTTATAATAATTGCATAATTACGATTATGTAATTATGCAACTAGTAATTTTTTTTAGGACGGTGAGTTAATTTTTTCGTCCATAACATTTATTATCAAACACAGAAGAGCAGAACTATATTAGCTTATATAGTTAGGATGTTTTTGTTTTTAAACTATTAATAATCAAAGCGGTATTAACGTATGTTGGATTTTATACGCTTATAATAGAATATGTTGCACATCTTATTGAATTTACTATATAGTTAATTGCATGTTCATTATATTATTTAATAAAATTTTTATTATGTCTACATTTTGAAGAGACTTGGTAAACTTGAAAAATAATTCTGAACTACTGTCTCCTAACAATCCTTATTAATTTTATGTAAACGCCATAGGTATACAATTTATTGAAAATTTTGCATTGCAAAAGATATTTTTACCTTTTCATATGGTAATAAGATCGCTTTTGTTCCAGGTAAAGAACATTTATCGCACTTCACTTTCCATATATGTACAAAAACGGTAAATATACGATATTGAAATAAATTAGATTAGTTCATGTTAATGGAGTTGTTTTATCACGTATATATCATAACTCTATATTTTTTATATTTTTTTACTAAACCTGTAAATATAATAGGAACATGGGCTTTCACTGTCCTTAGGAAGAGAATGTATTTAAATATTAAGTAAGATAAAGTTAACTCAAACTTCAGTAATTAATGTATATTATAAACATCATAGAAAATTAACCATTTAAAAATAATATATAACTTGCCACCCTCCTCGAGCAAAAGAGTGTGTGAGTTCACAAGTGACTATACATAATAGCGACCCTCCCCTTGTTAACAGTGCGTGAAAAAGCGTGGTCTTTCAAGGTGCTCATTCAGTTTCAACTGTAGTACTTGTTTGTTCTGCGCAATTGTGTTGTTTTCTGTTTTCTAATATAACAAGTGTGCACTCTGCAATGAAAGACACAAAAACCGTATATTTTGTAATATGTTTGTATGAATTTACATTATTTTATTACAATTTATTCATCAATTATTTTCATCACATGAAGATAAACAATCTGAATTCATATGGTTGTGTTCTCTTTGATATTGGTTTACAAAAGATTAAAAACCCAAACTGAATAAATTTAATTTGAACTGTTTTGTGAAAGTTATAAGCATTATTAGAATTCTAATGTTTAAAAATTGTATAATAACTTGCTAGCCATTTCCGTCGGTTTTTCTCCATGTATAAATATTTTCAGAAAATTGTTTATTGCATTTTAATTATCAAGTTCTAGCTAACAACTTGTCTAATTAAAAAGTATTTGTATTAATAATTTAAAAAGTATTTAGTTTTACGAGTTTTCGTAGTAAAATTTTGTATCTTGATACGTGCAAATTAATTAAAATCTTGAAACTCGTTATTAGTGATTTTTATCCATAACTAAACTACGTTAATTCCAAATTTAATAATTTCGATTTTCTGATTGTTACAAACAGAGTAAAAATTTGTCAAACCAATTTATTTATGCAATAACTGATTAGTCTAATGTAACATGTGTTTAAAAGATCGATAGTTTACTATAATTTGAACTACCTTAAAATTAAAAAATATAACACGACTGTGTTACATAATAATTTCATTACATTAAATACATTTCATATATTAAGATAGTATTGCCTACTATTTTCCTACGATGTTCCTACAGGAAATCTTACTATTTATGAACAAAAGACGTATATTTAATATCATTTTCTGGCAGTGTCAAAGATCTTGTTAGTTGCGCGCTGTTTCATCCTGCGTTCCAATAGGAAACAATATGCCCCTAAACGTATAAGAACGAGACAACCATGCTGGCAGTCAGTCTGCGTGCACCTTCCCACTGATAGCAGGAGTTATCATGGTTAGCGGGAGTGACCAACATTTATATTCTTCAGTTGAGCAATGCACAACAATGCTAACTAACACAAATTTTAAAATAAAACCCTAAATTGTATCAAAATATGTCTAAAAACATCTGGAAAAAAACATAAGATCGAAATATACAAAGTATATAAAGTTGATTTCAACATTTAAATTGACGGATACATATTAAAATGAATTAGAGACTCGTTTTCAATTAAAATACTCTATGAAATATTTATTTTTAACAGTTTTTTTTTATTTTATTTTGCAGATGACTGTGTTTTCAATGAAAATTCTCAGTAACCGTACATGAATATGTTCATTTTGCCGTAAATAGTGAAACATATGAGTGTAAATATTGCCATTTAAAGTAGAATTAACTCTACATTTCTTATGGATAGAAACTATATAAACCTTTAGAACAGCAGCATAAAACTTTGTTTATAGTATATTAGCCAAATCTTACTAACCTTCTATGCATAATTAGAATACCGACAACACTAAATGAATTGGTGGGTACAGACACACACAAGTAATACACCACTTACTTGAGACTAAATATCTATCGTAATAAAATTTGTATCCAACGATTTATACATTAATAATCTTAAGTAAAATAATACAAAAACGTAATGCTCCTATTACAAGTGCTTTTAAGTTTTCAGTTACATGGAGGTTATTTCGTATCAGATATATGTAATCTATTCATAATAACTACAAATACAAGCCTTAATAAAAAAAGACTAGTTTTTGTTAATAAATTTTTTATTTTATTAATCATTTATAAACATTTCATAATTGAAATATATTTGTTACTTTAGGAGACCCTAAAGAATTTTTAATTATCTGTAGAAGTTAAACTTCAAGTTTGCTATAAAAAAATAAAAGTCTCTCAAACAAAATTGGGAGATAAAATCCATCACGCCTTTATTAACAAGTTTGAACCGAGACTTTTGTAAAAAGAAACTTTACACTCTATACCTACAAAGTTTTCTCCTTCAAGTTACATTTCGTGACAAATAAAAGTAGTCTGAACCCGTTTTACCAGCTGTTCACACGTATACCACCTTGTTTCGCCCATAGTATAAATATTAAGGAGTATAAATATTATAAATATTTATATAACGATAGTATTATTTATAACGATATTAAATATTTAGGTATATTATCTAGTTCAATTACTTATTTATATTTGATTAAATAGCAACATTTTATTTGAATTGTCTCATCGGAAATAAGCTCTTTCATTTTCATATGAAAATGAAAGATCCATGAAATTTAGACATGAGTCCATATTTCATGGATTTTTTTATTCCATTTTATAGCAATATTGTGTATTTCATAACTAGGGTCTAAGTAAACATTTTAATACGATGTCAAAACCGGGTTTTGATAAGAAATTGTAGGTCCATGTTATGAGTTACATTTTATGTCATAGTGCTTAATTTAACTAATCATTATATAAAGAAAAAAATCTGATTTAACATAGGATCTTGTATATACAGAGTTATTTCATATTTTCTTGATAAAAAGAATCAGCTGATTAGGTGCTGCTATTGCAGTTTTCCAGTGATTGTGACAGACCAAATATAATGGTTGAAAACGTTTAAAAACAGAATTACAGTTTCACACAACATAACAAATTTTTAGACGATTAAAATAAACAGCTTTGGGGTTTTATATTATTTACAAACTCCTTTAAAACAGAAAAACATATTCATAAAATGAATACAACTATTTATACACTTTTAAAATTTACAATAATAACAAATTAACCATTAAACCACAGATAGAACTTACATTTTCAATTCAATCTAAGGAAGCTTCATTCTAAATATTCAAGATGGCTAAACGTGTAAGAGTTCAGAGGCTATCTAAACCTCAACCAATTGGTTTCCAGGAATACGAATACCCTATGATATTCAATATACATTTCGGTTATCCTGACAGTATATTTGTATATTTTTGTTATTCATCCCTATCGGTAATAACTTGTTACACAATACAAATAGTTGGAGGCTGTTGAAGTCAATCTCAAATTGGTTTACTCTTCGTAATATGAATTAAAAGCGGAAAACACTATAACTAGTTTATTTTTAACCATAAAACAGTTTATATATCTCTAAATAAAGTAACATTGTTTTACTTTACTGAGAGTTAATTTCATGACAAGTATATATTTTAACCTAATGGAAAGAAGAAATATATGATTTACTATTTAAATACGACTATAAAATAATTACAGTGCCTTACATAAGGAGAAGTAAATTTAATTCACATTGAAACACAATTTATTCTCAACCAATTCGGTCAGTGTTTACCAACCTTTTTCTGCCGGCGTACCATCTGAGGCTTTTCAATTTTTTTACGTATCACCAAAACTCATACATAACCCCACCCTTACATATATAGCCGGAGAAAACCTACACTGGGACGGTGTCGTCGTCCTGTAATCCTAAAAGGCCTAAAGGCCAAAAAAACGTCACCCCCCAGAATCAGCGACATTGTCGATGACCGTCCTTGCATTCTCTGACATCAGATCACTGCAGAGGAAACAGTGACCCTTTTTCTCACAAATTTTATGTTTGTATCCAACCTCTCTTCATTTGTAGAATAGAGCGGACCGGTTCTGTCCTGTGCACTCGCTGCTACGATGCCCTTAGAACAGCAACTTAAAGCACCAGAGGACTATGGTCTACAAACGCACCGCACAGCTGAGGAAGTACTCTAGGTTGACCAAGTTTAAGAATTCTGGTGCCCTCTACCTCAGAAAGGGTAAGGGCCACAATTTTCAATTGCTGCTTGTTTCGTCGGCTAACTCAGACTTTGTGAGTGTCACTACTGGGAAAACCTTGACTAAGGCATCGAAGAACTTAGGTGTTTCATTGCGGGAATCAAGGTCGCTCAATTTTCTGTAACGAAAAGACTTTTACCGCTTCCCCTACTCGGTATTGAGAACTGTGGCCTTTCTATCCGAGCTTTTACCCAGCCTGATGAGAACACCTCCCTTCGGATCGATCTTACGCAGACCACCTTCGGTGCGGGTGTAAAGGTTATATTAAAGCAGATGTTTTCCAATACGCCAGCATAGGTTTGTCGTCCTGCCACTCACACAACGACAGAGGGCGGACCATATATTGGTTGTGGTTTTCCGGGAACAGATCTCAGGTTGGGTGCCGTGACCTTAATTGCCTTTGCAATTTCTTGCATGCAGGGAATGGTTTATTTTTTTATTTTTACTCTTCCTGGGCTGGTTGCCGGAAAAAGAGCCTTAAATTGTACTCCTACCTCGGTTGAACGAGTTAGATATTAGATGTATTGTATTCTTAACCGATACCTTTTTTAGCATATTCTGGCCTCTTCTATGTCTGTCATCAACCTCGGAAAGTAATCCTTTGTATCATCCTCTTGAACGCAACATGATCTTCAGGTTACCTAACAGGGCGGTTAGCTCGGCAATGGTTCTTCGTCATGTTGACGTTTGGATCTCACAAGTTTTCGCCATTTCTTCGACAATACATTCTTACGACAGAAAATTTATCCCGCCTCGTTAGTTATTTGGAGAGGCTTCTCCCTCTGTTACTCCTATCATTGAAAGAAATAAGCAGTGGCGTGACTAAGCTAACTGTCCATACTTATCGTGACAATACCTTTCCGTGATTATGGGAGAATCAATAGTTTTTACAAGTTCCTTGTTGTTCCACCATTTCTTTTTTCATTTGGTTTGTCTTTTATGCCATGTGTTTTTTGTTACTAGTGCTTCGTAGAGGGCGACCCTTCATCAGTTAAAAAGGGGTTTAACCTTTGAGAACCTACAGTTTTTGCTCCTATTACACTTCTCTTAGGCTCAAGTCTCCGTTTGGCCACCACCGATACACGCACTATATGACGCACGTGCTCTAAATCACTCATTGCACTGCGAAACACGACCTCTGGATCCATGGACCGGGGTACTCAATATAATGATTAGAATTAATTGTTCATCATAAAATGTAATAAAAGAGCATAAAAACTATGTTCGAAGGTGTTATAATACTGCAGTATTATATATATATATATATATATATATGTATATTATTTTTATATAATAATATAGTTAATGTTATATTTAATTTTCAACATTAAAACATAAGTATGACGACCCGGGAAAGGGAGGAATTACATTTCGATTGTCTAGTTGCATTTTTGTGATAAATTTAATCTTAATAAATAACTAACCTATTACAAAAATAATTGCATGTAAAAAATGCCCAAAGATCAATAAACGTATTATTTCTAATGTCTTACTGTTAACTTCTGTCAGGTTAGCCTAAAGTGCTTTCTTAAAAATTTAATCTTGGTGAATGTAACCAATGATTAAATTCCTTATCATATTAAAACAGGTAAATAATTAAAAAATGTAATAAATTAGATATTTTATCTATTTACAAATATTAAAGTTAATTAGGTACAAAAAATGCGTGGAATGAATTATTAACATAATTACTTCACGGTAATTTCTTGTTGTTTCTACTTAGTTTGCACGCAAGACAGTCACAGGCGAAAACAAAACATAACTAGATTTTTATATGAAAATAGTTCAAAGTTAAGTTACTTAAACAGTTTCACAACTCTAGCATTGATTGTAATAAATTAGCAAATACAAATGTACTCGTATTTAATTACTTATTTAATTAACATTGATACATAGAAGGACTACTTATTATAGAAAAAAAAAACTTCTAACAATATACGTTTTTTTAATAAGTACTTTCTGTTACCAATTCATAATTTGTATACTTAAAATAAAACATATTTTGCTTAATAATAATTTTATTACTTTTAACACTTTTCTTGTTTATATAAATTGAAGTGTTATATTAAAAAATAATGTTTTTTACTGACATTTTTTAAATATCTGTAGACGATTTACGTCAACAATTATTAAATCTTCATGAATACTACGTTTACGTGGGGAATAAATGTAAGAGTTACACCACAACCAGCAGATAGAACAAAACAATAGGATTTTTTTACTTAGAAACTTTAAGGTAAATTTTATAATTTTCCATAGTTTCAATTACTTCACAAAATAGTATGAATTAAACAATTATCAATTAAATATTTTACTTCAGTAAAATTTTTATATTTATTTATAAAGATAATTAGAATAACTTACCTTAGTCCTAACCGTGTACTTTCAGAAAGCCATTTAAGTTGGCTGGAAGTTTTGTCGTTTGTAATTGGGTGGATCATGATCATAGTTATCCTAATTACAGTTTAGATACTTCGAGAATGCTTCCTCTGCCAATTGTGTGAACCATTACACAATGGTGGAATTTCTTCTAAGCCTAGATATATTTGTGATTAAGGTAGAAGAGCTTGACAAATATTTGAACCCTTCAAAATTCAAAATATTTAGTTTTACTTTTAAAAATCTTTATTTAAAATGCTTTCACATAATTAATTGATAGCAAAAATATTAAACTAGCATAATTAAAAAATACTGTGTGTTTCACCACTTTTTAAATTTTTAAGTAGTTAGTATTATTTGTTTAAAAGTGTCAATTTAAAGCGTCACCGTATTTCAATTTAGAAATATGAATCATAATGAGTAAAAGTAAAATTTCAAAAATTTGACCCGTGTATTAAAAGTCGTTTATTGTTAGAAAAGTGTAACACAGCAAACATACCAATAGAAAAAAACCTAATCTTTTTATAATATTTTTGTATTTCACATGGTATTGATAGTTTGAAGGTTCTAGGATATTATTCAAAGAGATTATATATTTTTAGTTTTTTTTATCCATAACCATCTCTTATGTACTTTTACATTTAAATTTGTTCAAACATACAACCTATATTATGGATTGTTAATAAATTAAAATGTAAAAAAGACAATTTATAACGACTGTTATAAAAAAACAATTTTACAAATAATTTGGATTTCACAAAAACTATCAGCTCTTTTTATATCTTATTATATATAATAACATAGTAACTATACATTTTTTATAGCAAAATATTAAATTTAATATTAAAAGCAAAATTTATAAATGGTTTCAAGATTAATACATTTTTATACCATTACCGCCACATCACTTATCAATCGTGGCGCTTTCAAGCAAAATTTATTCCACCATTATTGACATATATGTTGTATTTATAAGACCATAAATTACATGAGAAAAGCAAAACAAGTGCTGCTTTAACTCAATTTACATACATATATACATTGTAGCATATAAAGAATGATTTTCATTGTTGTTTATAGTTGTTTGTGTTTGAAAACTACGAATTTGCTTGTAATAGGAAATGAGTATAGTTACTCTAGACCTACTTGACTATAAAGATATTGATTAATTTATTTGTACGTCAGGGTATGCATTGAATAGGCATAGTATATTAGTGTTAATCAAACTACTTACATGGATAGTTCAATAACTGAGAATTTGAACAAGTTAAATTTAACTTCATGTATCGTCAATCATTTTGTAACTAAACCAGGATAATGTATCGGATTACTTGATTAATTAATTGTCTGTATTTGTATTTATTTAATAACATTAACATATATATTAATTGCAACCAAATGGGAAATCTTTTAAATTCATAATAAAAAATAGTAAATTGTTGCTCGTTGATTATTTTCACTTGAAAATTTTAACAGACCGATTATGGGTGGACTGAATATATATATATATATTTACTTAATAAAATTGATAGCAATGGCCTTTTGATGGCAGTAAAATAGCAAAAGTGATTGACAATCCTATATTGTCTGTATGGTTTTGAGCTTGTTCCATAAACTAAAACGCAGGTTTATCAGTTGCAATTCATCACTGAACGACGCGAGGCGACAGGACCATGATATTGACAGAGTGCAATAAATCCATCTTTTATTCAGATCAGTTTGTGTATCAACTGTAAGTAGCTGTATAAATATTTATAGAACTAAATATCAATATGGTATGGTACACAAATATTTAATTTCACTAGAGTAGATGTGTATTATTTGTTTTGGCAATATTGCCATTGTTGAGTGGCACTTTTATTTGTACATAGCGTTTTATAATGAATTTAAAATATGTGGATACCTCATATAAGATATAAGCCATTAATACATTTAGTTGTTGTAAGACATAAGAAATAAACTTATACGGTATTCCTTTCTTCCTACGACTGAGCCATGTATGTGCGTTTAAAGTTTGTTAAATAAACAAAAAAAGAATATATCAAAAGAAAGGTTGCGAATTGATCAAATTAATGTTAACGAAAGTTAATTATATAATCTTTATATAATGTAATCGTTTCTAAAATTCAGTTTATTTATCTTGGGTTAGTAAGTCTTTCTAGAGCTCTATAGTCTCTAACCTCATGCTAGCTCATTACCAAATGAATAAAAAATAAATAAAACAAACCTAAAACTAATAAACATTTTAAGCCGGCCAAACAACAAAACGGACGGGACTCGACAAGACGCGACAAAAAGTCTAACGTTGTCGTCAATGCAGGTAAAATGTTAAAATATAATTTTCAAAAGCTTAACACATATGTTTAAAGGTAATATGTTAATGTACCATATGTTAAAATTAATGGTCCTATCACTGTCGTGTTCGTTGTAGTGGCGGGCATTAATTAACTTGATCTTTTTATTACGATCACGACAACGTAAGACGTTTAGTCTCGTCTTGTACGACCGCGTCTGTTTTGGTGTGCCCCGCCCTTGCACTGTTAAATAACACGGACTGTATGTATAATAAGATCAAATTAAAAATAATACAGCAGATAAATGATTCTGGTAGGTTTACAACAAAGAGTCCACCTTATTCCGATCAAGGTCATTGTAAAGTCGATTTCTCCTATATCTCTTGCAAGAATAAAAGTAATGGATTGACTAGAGTCCTAAGTTATAGAGGATTTTTTTGTGTTTAAAGATAATTTTTTTTGTTTAAACCCATTGGGTACCACATTAAAGGTTAGCCGCCTGTGTCAGTGAAAGCGTTTTTCTACATCTCTCTAAAAACTTCATATATGTGACACATTTTTTATTAAATTATGTTTTTATCATCTGCACTTATAAACATTAAATAATGTTTATTTTTAATTTATCTTTTATTGTATTACTATACTTTTATTATGGTAATAAATTCAATATCCCTACCACTATATTTATTTGGGTGAGTCAGTAGCACAGTGGGTTTCCTCAGACTTCGGAGCCGTGTAAGCTATGACGTGGTTTTAAAAACATGTTCGGCCCAGTTGTTTTATCATGTGGTGTAAATAATGTCAACACTTACATTTTCTAATACGTTATAAAGATCTTTAGTACTCATAATAAGGCAAAATAATAACTTTTAAGGCACTTTTTAGTAAACCATTATTGTTATCACTGTATGTCGAAGTTTACACACTACATTCAAAAGTTCAAACTGCTGAACATTTTAAAAGTACAAAATTAAACATTTTGTCCCTTAGTTTTGGGTTTGAGTCTGGAGAGTTCTAACCCTTAAAAAATGGATATTTGTACCATGCATTGCGACCAAAAACAACAATGTACAAACATGCCTCCGGTGCCTCCTAAAAGTTGTTTTATCTGTCTGTCTGTCTGTTTAATTTTCAAATATATATTTGAGGTATTGAATCAAAAATTAACTGTCAAGACCATTATGTGCATCAAGGGCGTTTAACTTGTGAATTTAAAATTCGTATATGACATTATTTTAAAGTTTTTTTTTCTGTTTCAATTCTATTTCAATGTTTATACCATATAGTATTTATGGAAATGTTTTGTGACGACCATTTCGAAATAGAAAAAGTTAGAAGAGTAAAACGTATGCTTAATGCGGTCTTGATCCACATAATAATCATGCCAGGTATCACTTCAATAACTTAAGTTGTTTAAGAATACCTCAATGGAAAATTACAAGTGGACAGACAGACAGGGAACTAGGCCTTGGAGACCCATAGCCCTTTTTTTATTCACCATAAGAGGGATGGTTATGGATAGTTATCTATCCATAAGATACATCATGGTAAAAAAAAGTTTTTCTAAATGAAAGAAATAAACATAAAAGAGGGCTCCAGAGAGTTCCGGGACACAAATAATAGAAATAAATAAACTCACATATTTATAAGTTTTATTATAATTATGTAAAATACCTCTGTAGTAAAATCACAGAACTGCAAACCTTGCCTAGACTGAAAAAAGAAAGCATAATATATCTTATACATATCTCTTTTATTAAATTTTAGAAACTTTGTTAATAGAAGAATTTCAGTGTATACTATTTTACATGAAGTTGCATACTACCTTTTGCATTATGAAGGCAGATAAAGTTGTAACATCAATGACAATATCAATTAGTAGGCATCTTCAGTTGCGCCCAACGGAGTAGTTAGTCTTAGTTCGCCTAGACCCCAGGGAGGCAACTGTAATTAGTTCAACTTGGAGTATTATCTGATCAGTTACAACTTGCAACGATCCAAAATATTATAACATTGTCTTTTGGCTTTCTTTTCTACATTATTGTTGGAAGTTGTTTGACGTAAAACAAAGAGAACGATTTAACATTTAGGAAAATATAAATTTAATTTCAATGCATTTTTTAAGTAATGATATAATCATTTAAATTGATAAAAGCCAACTGTTACTTTGGTAAAATATAAATTAAACGTAACTAATTTATTAGTTTTGCCATGTTTTATGTGCTTGGAATATATTGCCATTTCATGTTGATTGGGTTAACAGTTGTGTTGATTATGTTGTTGAGCTTTACTACTATTATTATTATATTCGATTTTTATAGGAATTATTGTGTAATATATAAATAATATAAATAAATAAAAACCTTTACCACCAAATAATAATAAATCATCATTATGTTAAAAAATGCCTTTATCATTTTGTGTTAGTCTCATGCAGGATGAAATAAAGTTTGCAGGGGTTTAGTAACTAATAATTTTAGTTGTGTTTTATTTTTATTATTAATTAAAAAAATAACCTAAAAGATATACAGCCAATTTCGAATTTTAAAAATGTTTAATGAGATGTGTAATATTACAGGTATTGTGGGGAGGAATTATTTTTCAGGTATTCTAGTTGGCGTGATGAAGTTATACATTATTTCTATTGTGACAACTTAAACTTAAATATGTATTATAGAAACGTGTTAAATATCATGGACCTATAACGATTGTAGATTCTTAATTTTTTTCAGTCAAGCTATGCTATTTTTATGAATAAGATTTTGATATTCACGTAGAGTTTGATTGACTGATATTTTTACCTAAGGTTAATTGTTTATTCAGTGCATGGGTTAAACATATATTTTATTTGATGTAGCTTTTTAATGATATATAAATAGGAAACTTAATCATATAATTTATGTTAAAAATGAATTAACTTATTTTCCTTGTTGTGTTTATAAATACAGTACAATAAAAAAAAATAACTTAAAAACTTCAACGTAAAATACATTTTAGTTGTAGCAACTCTCAATGATGTATCTTTTTGTGTACTGTAATAATTATACTACAGGACACGAAGCATTCCTTGATAACAACGTCGGTGTGCTTTAAATGACACTCTTCAAAGTAAATATTTAGTTCATGAATAAATAATAACTAGGAGAAAAGACTCTTATAGAATGGATCGTCCTTCAATCATAAAACTAGGTCAGCTCATATTTATTGAAAGAAAAATAGAAATTTTAAAGGCTTCATTTTAGTTACACATATATTTTATATTTTACATAATGAAAAATAACATTGAGTTATATCGGTTTACGGTCGTTAACAACTTTTTTTAAGTTTGAGAGTGAAGACTTTCACGGACGATATCACTACCTGTTGAAATTACTTCTCGGGAACATTGCGTCGCAGAGTCGTTGGGGTTTTAAGCCGTTTATGTTTAGTTAACAGCACAGCACATTCATGGTTGTGCTGTGCTGTAAACCACGTGTATCGCCCTGAAGATGGAACACTGTAACGTCTTCGAAACGTCGGAAAACCTTAACGACTCTGCAACACAGTAAACTCCAGGATCAGTCCGCACAGGTATTTTTAAGTTGTTTAAATAAGTATAGCCTCCAACAGGCACACACAATACTTGTAGTAAAGTTAAAGCGATTGTAAAATAAATTTATTACATTCTGTGAGGTTTTTAGCTAAACAATTTTTCTAAAATAAAATGTTAACAATTTATGATAGTTATTCTAAATTTGAAATCGGATTGCCTAAATAATTTTAGTCGAAATTTTAAAATGATGCAATTAATTCTAAGTATGTAGATGTTAGCAAATTCAATATGACATGTTGTTAGTGCCCTACATTAGCAGAGAACATAACACAACACTCACTGTTTACCGTCATGTCGCATTAGGCGACCAAGATCAAGAGCACGTCATTACCATTAATAATGACCACATCATTAAAATATTCATCAAATAGTTTATTCAGAATAACTTATAGAATAAAACTGAATTGTACATTTACTTAATGAAAAGTCATATACTTTGTAAATAAGAAATGAAACAGAAGTTTTAAAGCAACAAAAAACTACGCAATAACTTGTATAGTGGGAAACTAGCATGTTTTTGTGTGTAGCATGTATAAAGGGATTTTAAATTTTAATGATTTAATGTTAAATGATTTTGAAGGATTTTTAATCAAAATAAACATAACACCGATAAGGCCTACCATAAAAATACATTCATTCGCGATAGAAAGATTAAGTATGTTAAACTTGTATAATTTTTTTTATATTTACTAACTAATCAAATTATTATTAACTGATTCAACGATTGTTTTATATCTATTTCCAAGTTGTAAATATTTAGTAGCATAAAAATCTGTGTTACAGCAAAATTTTACAAAGAATTTTAAAAACTTACCAGGAAAAATCCAATAGGCACAAAAATTGATCTGTCACACTCGGTATAGTGCTATATTTTTGGAATAAAAATGATTGATGAAGTTAATTTATTTTTTATTACTCCTAAATGTTATTAGCTTTTATCTTTTTAAGTTTAATATAGCTGATAAATGAGTGATTGACTTGAATACAATTCCCTAAGTTAGTGGTTTTATTGTGTGTTAGTAGTGTCAAATTGTTGGTGCTGGCCCAGTTCAAGGTCACCTGAGGGATGACGTCATCGAGGTCAATGACCTCACCGATGACGTCATCGATGACGTCATCGATTGCGTCATCGATGACGTCATCACTAATGACGTCATTTCTATGACGTCACACCCATGACGTCACAGAAATGACGTGCTGATGACGTCATCACCCCTTACGTCATCAAAATGACGTCACCGACGCCACTGAGGTCAAGGTCACGCCGAAACTTAAAATTTTTTGGCACTTTTGCCGTTTCTCGCACTACGCTCCGAGTTTCAGTCAGAGTCCCCGTGACCTTGACCACTTGGAGCGAATTTTCGACGAGAAACGGCAAAAGTGCCAAGTTAAACTCGAGTTTCTGACATGACCCTGCCTAAATGGGCAATCGGTTATCCCTCAGGTGACCTTGAACCAGCACAACACCAACAATTTGATATTACTGTGACCTTGAAAAACCTAACAACGGAGCGCCGACACCGATGCGCACCCCACGACAGCCACCGAGTGACTGACTGTCAGGCTCTGTGTACTCTAGGTATATGGGGAAGTGGAGGGGGAAATCTCAAGGTCATCCAAATGGAGTTTTAAAAAAGTTGAAGAGTAGAAAGACTACTCTTGTGCTTCCTGGGCGACCTCATCAATTTCCAACGGATCTGTAAACCAATCCGATCTGTAGCGGCAGGAGTCCAGAAAACAGGTGCACCACCCATCAGGTTGTCCGTAGC